>CAKOAT010849598.1:28453-116758 GCA_932364175.1 Eruca vesicaria subsp. sativa
AAAACAAACCCTCGGAAAAAAAAAAAAAAAAAACAAAAAGCTGTCTAAACAAAATTGCGTTGAAAGAGTTTTTGGGTCGGAAAGATGTTCGATGTGATGGTGGAAGAGGCGAAGATGTGTTTGGGAGAACCTCCGCAGCGTAAGAGGAAGCTGGAAACTCCGGTCAGTCTTCCACCACCACCTTGTCCGGCAGTAGACGAAGATTCCGACGAGGAGGTAGATCCGGTGGCGTTGTCCAAGTATCAACAACAAGTATCCGAATCTGGCGTAATTTCTCTTAAAAACCCTTCCTTTTAGTTGTTGTCTCCCTTTAGTGATTTATTATTAACGATGAGTTTGGATAATTAGGGTTTCGATGTGGACTTGTTCTTTCAACCTTTTGGTGGGATAATTCCCGGTGGATGTAGTGACCACAGCTTACTCTTCGGAAAGGTCGGACTCCACTGTTACAACCTTGAAAAAGTACTAACAACGTTACTATTAATTAAATTTCTCTCCTACCATGCATGCATGCATGTGTTTCTCTTGACAGCTCTTTCTTTTGTAGGGGACTAACTTGCAGTTCAAGCAAGTCACCAAAGTCAATACACAAATCTCTTCACTTTTCACGTTTTACATCACACTGGAGGCCACTGATCCTTTCCACGACAACTCAGTTGTTACATTCCAGACCTGTCTCACCGATACTGTGCTCAAGCATCAAGCACGCTTGAGACTCTTCACAACTACTTGCAGAATCAAGCCTCAAGTCCCTGGTAAACTGAGCTTTTGTGTGATGGATCATTAATGAATATTGATTAATGACTTTGAATTGTTGCAGGAACGGGAGAACTAGGATCCTTTTGGTACCCTGATGATGATGTAGATCCCTGTTACAAAGTTGACTTACCTAATTGGCTACAAGATGATGCACTTTCCGGAGATGATAAGCTTCAATTCTATGAGGTATATAACTCTCATGTTTTTACTTTTTTTATTAAAACCAACAAACCATTTTTTTTACTGACACAGGTGAAAGATTGGGAGTTGAAGGAGAACCAGTGGCTTTATCTGTACGCTGAGTTTGCATTGTTCTCCCTTTGGGAAGATGACCTGGTGAGAGGATAAACTTATTATTTAGTATTGATTGGGCCAAACAGCATACTTAATAAGTAGTTTTGTTTTTGCAGAGTGCTTATATGCCATTTGAGATGAGGAAAGTTGTGGTACAGACAAAGGAAGATATGAAGCTCAAGTCGGGCAATGCAGTCTTCTACCTGAGTTTCAAGGCCCGTGGTGGTCCAGAGTGCCGAGGTATAGTAAGGAGAACAACTGATGGGAGACCTGGACACATGTGCCTTGAAACTAGGTGTTGGATTGACAAGTAGAGTTAGTAGTTAGTGGTTTTGCCATGCATGATATCCCATGTCCATGAGTAATATACCGGTTGATTTTATTATGAGCTGGTCATGTACGTTTCTGAGTTCCTGGATATGTTTTATCCTTTTTTTTGCCACCTCTTGTCACCACATGTGCCTTGAAGCTAGATGTTGGATTGACAAGTAAAGTCATTGGAACACAACCCAAATAGTGATATTCACTAAAAGAAAAAATAGCATACAAGAAGACCTGGACTCTTGTTTTCTTCAACATTGACCAACTACTTCTCCATCAACTGATCCTCAAATCTCCATTCTGCACAATTTTCACCCAAGTTCGATGTTGGATAGTTTACTTGTCTTGAAATGGAATTCAAAAAAAAAGTTGGATAATGATATATAACTTATTTGTCGGGTAGATCTTTTCTATCTCCTATTCGTCCTTTGTCTATAACCTTGAATATGAAAATATTATAGGAAGAAAACTAGGTTTACCGAAGTATTTCTAAACTAATTAATTGATTTTTTTTCACTATGAGGAGGTATGTAAACCAAAATAATTTCCAATGAGATCTTGTTGTAGCCACATCCAAACTATTCTCCATGACTAGTTTGAAAGTACATATTTTCCAATTTTCCTATAAACTTGTGATTCACAGGTCTGCGATATATCTTTTTACAAACAAAAACAAACAACAATGGGTTACAATTGATGAATAGATGTATATTATATATGCACAAAATAATTTACTTGCCTTGTCTCCAACGCTTTTGTACTTAGAGTAGAACAAAGCCAAAGCTGCTCCAATGGGTCAATGTTCAAGATGGAGAAGCGCATACTCCATCGTATTTACCTTCACATACTCTTTGGTAAATGTAAGTCTCGATGAGGTATGATCAAGAACGTTTTCAACATAATCTACGAACGGTCATTGAATTCCATGCTCCATAACGTTTATGAAACAATTGATGAGATTTGAGGTATATCAATAGTGATTTTATTTTCTTATCTTGTTCTATTTCATTGGATCCGAGACATCAATCAAGTCTTGAGTAGAGTATCTTATTTTGGAGTTTGACTAGTTTTTTCAGTGAATCTAACAGTCCGTATTAGCTCGCTCACGACAATGGCCGAAAACACATATAAGAGCATACAAACAAACAAAAACAACACTTAATGGATTCTCTCATAGAAATCTAGTTAATTAAATGTTGGTAGATAAAATGTTAATTAAACATTACCATGGTTATCTTGATCTTTCAAAGGGATTCCCATAATCTCTTTTCAATCTTTATTTTTCAAACATTCTGGTGTAGGTTGCGATTCATTAGAACAAAACAAAAAACATGTATAAACCAAAAATTATCTAAATGGTATATATTACCTAAATTAAGTAAGATAAAATGTGTACTCATCTCTTGGTTATAGATGCATATTAAACATCTTAAACCTCTGTATTCATTGAGTCGATGCACTCAATGATTCATATATTAGAGTAAGGTTTTGAATCAATTATGGATTGTAAAATGTCTTTAGACACTATCTGGAAAACGTAAGTCACTAACTGCTGAACTTTGGTTCAGCCAGCTTGATAATCTCATTGAACATAGGTAGAAATTCATTGGGTATGCCAACAAACACATGTGAAACATTATATGTACATTCAAATATTTGTATCAACAAAATAAACTTGTTTTTAATCTCTTTCATGAAGAAAATATGAATGTAATTCCCACTAGACAAATGACAAATTAATAAACACAAACACATAATCATTTTAATCACTCTACTCAATGGAGCAGGTTTAGACTCTCATGAGCTTTCTCAAGTTTCGAGCATTGTCTCCTCTTCTTGAAACACATGTTTTAATGATATTCTCAAGAAGAAGCTATCTTTATTTATGTCAAGTTGAAATCTTGAACTAAAAATGCACAATTCACCAAAGTTCAGCATCAAAATTACCAAAGCCAGTTTCATTATAACCATAAAATAATCAAATTGGAGTCATGAGTTGTTGTTTAGTCCTTTAACCATATAAACTGAAAATCTTCTTTGAAGCTTGAAGCTTGAAATTTGTAAATTTTGTCAGAATGATTAAATTACACAAAAGTTAAAAAACAAACATTAAATTGACGCACCTTGTGTATGTCTTTCTATTTAAACCATGTATCCTTGATTCATATAGGTCAAAAACTAAAAGTACATAATATGTTTCCACTATCCAACTAATAACAATTTCACAACATTACACTTTAATGTTTTCTTCTCCAACATTGACTAGTAAATCTACTCTGATGACGACCCATTATTCTACATTCAACCCAATTTGTTGGCTTTGCCATAGAATTATCTAAGTACATTACAATACCTACAAGGCCACAATAAATATGTACTAGAAATACTGAACCAAAACCGATTATACAAAACCAAAAAATAATGTTGGAGCAAATAATGAACCAAAAACCGGTTTAGCAAACCCAAAAAAAAAAATTGGGGATGGGACCAAATTAAAGGGACGGTAGCAACCCAAATGGGTCCAAAGATCCAAAAATCATAAGTTTGGGAGATAGTTAGTTAGTTGTCCTACTCCCAACTACACAACTTCAATGCTCCCAATCTCTTCCTTTCTTCTTTAACATCATCCTCCTGCTCTCTATTTAATCTTCTCCTTCTCTCTCTTACTCTTAGTAGTCTCCACATCTGGGTCTTCCTCGTTTTCTCCGCTCTTAAGCCATGAAAGTCACCGTCGTCTCCCGTAGCGGCAGAGAAGTTCTCAAAGCCCCTCTCGACCTCCCCGATTCGGTACTTTCTTCTTGATCTATGTTCTGATAAGTGGGTTTCGTCTCTTAATTTGATTAAGGGTTTGAATTGCTCGATTGGGGGGAAATGTAGTGAAAAAAAAAAGATGCATGCTTTCTCATTTTAGGGTTGTGGGTTTTGTTCTTTGTAGGCTACTGTTGCTGATCTGCAGGAAGCGTTTCACAAGAGAGGTAAAAGTTTCTACCTTTACTTGTGAATTGACTTATAGATATGTTGAAATCGATCTACTTCTGATTAGCTAGTGTTAGTTTCATTTCATGCAGTAGTTGGATCTGTAATGTGTTGAGTCCACTTTCATAGATTGGTTCTTATGGGTTATATAATCAAGATCTGTGTGAAAGCTTATGATTTTTTTAGATATGTTAATGAAATTATACTAATGAGGGTTGCTTAAGCTTGTAAACCCAGTTAAGGGTTTTTTGATTACTCATTACAAGTGACAACCTTTTCTCTTATGGATATGTTACCTTTAGACTCAAATGCTTTCCTTTTAGATTGACCCTAAGTTAGTACTTGCATGCCTTTATTAGACTATATTGACACTATCTAAATTTTTCTTATGAACAAATGTGTAATCAGTGTATCCCTCTTATGATATCTCTACAGTATTTGTATTAAGCATTGAGCATTGAGCATTGAGCTTGAGTCTTTTTCTTCACATGTAGAATAGCTTTACTTATATATTATGGCATCTCTTTTTATAGAAAAGGATCTTTTCATCCTCAACTGTGTGTGATTTTTTTTTTGTTGTTGTTTTGTAACAGCTAAGAAGTTTTACCCGTCAAGGCAAAGACTGACTCTTCCTGTAGCTCCTGGATCAAAGGACAAACCTGTTGTCCTCAACAGCAAGAAGTCACTCAAAGAGTACTGTGATGGGAACACAGACTCCTTAACCGTAGTCTTCAAGGACTTGGGAGCACAAGTCTCATACCGCACACTCTTCTTCTTCGAGTACCTAGGTCCACTCCTAATCTACCCGGTCTTCTACTACTTCCCTGTTTACAAATACCTAGGCTACAACCAAGACCGTGTGATCCACCCGGTCCAGACCTACGCTATGTACTACTGGTGCTTCCACTACTTCAAACGGATCATGGAGACGTTCTTCGTCCACAGGTTCAGCCACGCAACTTCACCGATAGGGAACGTCTTCAGGAACTGTACTTACTACTGGACATTTGGTGCTTTCATTGCTTATTACGTGAACCATCCTTTGTACACGCCGGTTAGTGATCTTCAGATGAAGATTGGTTTCGGGTTTGGTTTGGTCTGCCAGGTCGCAAACTTTTACTGTCACATTCTGTTGAAGAATCTTAGAGACCCTAGTGGCTCTGGAGGGTACCAGATCCCGCGTGGCTTCCTCTTCAACATTGTTACGTGTGCCAATTACACGACAGAGATTTACCAGTGGCTTGGATTCAATATCGCTACTCAGACAATTGCTGGATATGTTTTCTTAGCTGTTGCTGCTCTGATTATGACTAATTGGGCTCTTGGAAAGCACAGTCGTTTGAGAAAGGTAAACAAAAGCTAAACTCTCTCTCAAGTCTTTTGGCGTTTTGTGGTGTTCTTATTGTGGGGATTGTGATTTGCAGATATTTGATGGGAAAGATGGGAAGCCGAAGTATCCGAGAAGATGGGTGATCTTACCTCCATTCCTGTAGAAGACTCATCGTTTGTGATACTTGTTTTTATCAGTTTGAAGCTTATTTAATAAGGTTGTAAAAGAGATTTGAAAGATGTTTGGTTTCTCTGTATTGGTTGTTCCTTTTGTTTTGAGATGTTTTGTAAGTTTAGACATTTTAGAAACATGTTTCTTTAATCGTTTCTTACGCAAACATAATCATCCATTAGTCAATCTCAAAACTAGTTATGAACACATTTATCTGAATCCGAAAACAAAATTAAAATAACTGAAATAGAACCAAAATTTATAAATAACTGCATGAATCATTTATCTCTAGAATAGAATCGAAACACCAGAATTAAACAAAAAATATATACCTGAATTTTTAAAATACAGAGTATATACCTAAAAATATCATTTATATTTAGCTTAAAATAATTAAATATCCAAATAATGCTATTTATCAATTTATCATTCGAAATATCCGAAACCAAAATTACCCAAATTTTTTTTACTGAAAATATTTTAAATATCTTAATTATCCCACATTTTAATCGGAACAACCCAAATCTATACTATTATTTGCGAAGTGATTTTTCGCAACGGAACTCTCACGTTGAAAGTTAGACTCGTTAAAGTCTTTGTTACCCTTAATGAATTTTTATATATAATTTAATATTTAAATAAAAACGAATTTCCATTAAAATATTAAATTTAAAAGTAAGATAATTCTTCTATATTGTGTTATTATCTTGAAATAATATTTTCTTTTTATAAAAATTAAAAAGTTAAGATATAAAACAATTTATAATTAAATACTAATCAAAAAATATTAACTAACATAAATAAGAATTTATTATAGATTTGATGTTTGAATTAAACTTTAAAAAAACTTAAATAACAATTTATTATGTTATGTTTGTTTTTGAACAAAAAATAAATAAACTAAAGATATTCTTAATGAATAAAAGCTATAAATTAACCAAAAATAAAAACAAATTTAATTTATTTGATTACTTAAATTAACTACAACAAGAATTATCCAAATTTAAAAAATATATTTTAGTGTAAAAGATAATTCTTAAATATATTTGGGTTGTTATCCGAAAACATATCTTATAGTAAAAAAATTATAAAAATCAGAACAAAAAAACATATCTATACTATTATTTGCGAAGTGATTTTTCGCAACGGAGCTCTCACGTTGAAAGTTAGATTGGTTGTCTTTGTTACCATTAATGAATTTTTATATAATTTAATATTTAAATAAAATCGAATTTCCATTAAAATATTAGATTTAAAAGTAAAATAATTCTTATATATTGTGTTATTATCTTGAAATAATATTTTCTTCTTATAAAAGTTAAAAAGTTAAGATATAAAACAATTTATAATTAAATGATTAAACAAAAAATATTAGCTAACATAAATAATAATTTATTATAGATTTGATGTTTGAATTAAACTTTGCAAAAACTTAAATAACAATTTATTATGTTATGTTGGTTTTTGAACAAAAAAAACATAAACTAAAGATATTCTTAATGAATAAAAGCTATAAATTAACCAAAAATGAAAACGAATTTAATTTATTTGATTAGTTAAATTATTAAAACTAACTACAACAAGAATTATCCAAATTTTAAAAATATATTTTATTGTAAAAGATAATTCTTAAATATATTTGGGTTGTTATCCGAAAAAATATCTTTTAGTAAAAAAATTAAAAAAATCATAACAAAAAAACATAAACTAAAAATTATTCAAGTAAAATTCTTAATTTTATATAATTGAAATGATAATTTTAATACTTATTTACTAGAGTATTTGTTAAAATTAATAAAAAGAATCACTATTCAAAATTTAAAATATAGATTTTAATTTTTAAAAATATTCTTATATATATTGTGTTCTTATCCAAAAAAATATCTTTTATAAAAAAATAAAATCCAAAAACTCATAAGCAGAAAATACATAAATTAATATTAATAAACCATTCTTAATTTTATATATTTGAAAAAAAGAATACTGAATTATTTATTTATTTATTTACTAATAATAATATAATAAATATTTTTTCAAAACAAATTATAGAATATACAAATTTTCTAATGAAAATATAAATAATAATTTATATTTATAGTTAGCAACGGATTTACTAATAATAAGTAATGCATTTACTAATAATAAATAATTATAAAATTGTTAAACCCGCATATGCGGGCAAAACACCTAGTTACCATTATTTATTCTGAAAGATTTGAATGATCTAATTTTATCATCCATATTATCTGAAATTACCTGAAAACCAGACACCCAACTGAAACCGAATTGGACCCGATTTTTTTTTTCTGATATTAACCAGTTCCAACTTTGTTATCGTAACCAAACTGAACCGAAAAAACCAAAAAAAAGAACCGAATTTCGTAAATAACCAAGCAGTTCATCTCTAGAAACAAAAATCAAAATACCACTGAAAACCGAATTGTCTAGGCCTCCTCAAAACATTTTTAAAATGGACTAAGAAGCACAAACCAATGATAATTATTATTCTAACGAAATCGTAAGGATATCAAGGTATACATTACACATCAATGAGACAGGAACTAACCAATCCTGGTTGCCACCGTCACAAGGCTTGCTTGTGCAAGATGTTATATGCTGAACAGAAGCAGATGAATCTATTACACAAAGATGAGAAGAACATGGAGAGTAATCAAGCTGACGAGTTCTCTCCCCACAATTGGTTAGAGAGTTCATCTCTCAGTACCGACGAAGCCTCATCGACAGTCTTGCAGCTTCGTTGCCTGTAATTGACGTCATGTTGGTGAGACAAGAGACTGTCATCCAGAGTCTGATCATTCATATCTATAAGAATGTTGTGCAGCAAGCAACAGACAAATATTATCCTCGGTAACCGGTTTCTATCAGGCATCCACATGACTCCATTTATGATCCTCCACTTATCTTTAAGCCTCGAAAACGCCATCTGAGCCGGTTTTCTAGTCTCGGAGTGTCTTTTGTTGAACTCTGTTTGAGGAAGCGACATGGGTTTGCCTTGGTATGGAGTGAGAAGCCATGGAAGAAGAGGAAAGCCCGAGTCACCTACTATGTATTCTCTTAGCTCTGTTCTCTCAGAGAGCTGAATCTTTCCCCCGTTCAGTCTCTTCCCTTTCTCAACAAGTTTGAAGAATCCTGAGTTCTTGAGGACAACGTCGTCGCTTAAACTTCCAGGCCAACCAGCGATCACGTCTAGGAATCTCATGTCAGGGTCCACTACTGCCTGCAAGACCATGCTGAAGTTCTTTTCTCCGTCCAACCAAACCTTGTTCGTCTGTTCCGCGTTGGGAAGGTTCATGACAATATGTGTAATGTCTATTGCTCCACAGCAGTTTGGGAGGCCTGAGATTTTCTCAAACTTTGATTTTATATCGTCGAGTTTCGAAGGCCATGAGAGATGGCGCAGGGCTCTCTCTTCCATTGACTCAACAAAGCGCCAAGTGATCTGTGATACAGTTGACTGGTTCATACCAAAGGACTCTCCAATGACAGAGAGAGATTCGCCAGAGCCAAGCCTCCTAAGAGCCACTGCAACACGGTCGTTGAGGGTTAATGGTTTGCCGTTTGAGTCGCTGAAGTTTGCAGGCTTTGCTGTGAAGTCTTCTTTCACGAGAGAGCAAATGTAGTCAAAAGTCTTTCTTGATACTTTAAAGACTGACTCGAATGTCTTTGGATCCCTAGACCCCGAATATGGACCTAAAACATAAAGCAAAAAAAAAAAGAAGAAGCATGATTATCTCTTAGTAACAAAGATCAACAACATCAAGCTTGTTCCTCTTCTAAACAATAACATATTGAAAGATAGTAGTTGCCCTGATTAAGCTTATGAAGACGAAATTTGCATAACACAAACAGAGTGGAACTAAAAGGTAAAGAAAAAAAAAGCATGACAGTCTGATAGTAACAAGGACCAACAACGTCAAGCTTGTTCCTCTTCTAAACAATATCATAATGAATGAAACAGAAATTAGCATAGCATTACTGTTTAAGTTACTAGATCTGATAAACAAAAAGAAGAGCTGATCTGCGTCTGTCAGTTGGTTACAATCGACCTAGAAGGGAGTGACAGTGCACAAACATTTCATTACTAGTTCAACATTTCTCTAAATCTCAATATCACTGAGAGAGGCATCGAGTTATGTAGCAGAACTCTTACACAATGAGTCAACAAGGCATCATCAGAAAATGAGAGTTACAAACAAAAATATCTTCAAGAATGGTTAATCCCAATTCATAACAGGGGAGGTATCACAATATAATGCAAAGCAGTAAAGCATGAAGGTAACAAGCTCCTAAAACTTGCTTGATTTAGAAGAATAAACTTTTAAGCTCACATCTATATAAGTGGCCCCAAAACTCAGCATACAAGCACCAAGAACAAGCCTCAGCTTTATAACTAAATGTAGTAAGCCACCACCACCACCACATTTAAAAAAAAAGGGATCTTACAACCCCCAGAAACAGCTTTACTCGATCCAAACCACAAAAAAGTTCCATACTCAAAATGTACAAAAAGCAAGATTGAGTTCAAAAACTAAATCTCATTTATTTAACCTAACAATAAATCAATCAAACTTGCTATCTTATCAACATTCAAAACGACGAATTACAATTAAGGGAAAAGCTACATTCCGTCGATAACGATGAGATTAAACGATACCAAATGCAGGAAGAAGGAAGTACCAGAGATACGGCGAGAGAAGCCATCCCACCAATCGGACGGCTGAGATGAAGAGTAGTCGTCGTCGTCGTCGTTATTGTCGTTGTTGTTGAGAAGAGAATCAGTGGCGGCGGCGGCGGAAGCAGCGAGTAAGACGTTGGGATCAACTTTCTTCTCAGCTGATCTCTTCCTCTTCTTTATCGCTTTGATTGGTCCCATTTAGATCTCTCCTCTCCCCTCACAAAACGCACAAAATATAGTTCAGTAAGGATTTGTGTGTTCAGTTACAAAAAAAAAAAAAATTGTGTTTAAAACATGCAACCGATAAAGAGAGAAATATTTTTATTTTTTTTGTTCAATGACAAAGATATTTGTAATATATATGTGGGGTGACCATTGGTTTGATTTTTCTTTTTTTTTTTTTTTGTTTAGTCGCCACTTGTTTCGTGAAAAAAGTAGAGGACCCTAGATTAAAAGCCTTAGAGCATCCCGAGACCCACGCTACAGTGATGAACCGGATTCACCGCAGAGAGTCTGCAAGAGACAGGTTCATCACTATTCCTTATTATAATATTTTTTTTTTTTGAAAATCGTGTGAACCCCATCTGAACCCTTGATGGGGGTGCTCTTAGACCATAGTATTTTTTTTTTCTTTTTTGTCATCTGATATTTATATTTATAGAAGAGAACGAAAACTTAGCCAAAGAATTATGAGGGAGACGAAACTGGTAAAGATCAGTCTTTCAGGGAGCAGAAGCCCCAAAAAGGGAAATGTACATTAACTAATGCACTTAAAAAAAATTCTACTAAAAACATTGATTAGTTGATGGATCAGCCGAAACTTCAAAGGACTCAATACAATCCGATGTGCAAAGTCACCTTTAAAACTCCTCCATAAGAACAAGATAGACCATACTAGTCTGTAGATATATTTTTAAAATCTTTGTTAACATTAGTCTAACGTACTAAATGAACAAAGCTTTTAGTCGATATACAAATAGTTTAAATGAAACTACTATCAATATCGTTACATTTTTTAGGGTGAACTTATAAAATCAAGTATATAACTCATATATATATATATATATATATATATATATATATATATATGTGTGAGGAAGATAGACACGGAGGTGAGGCTAATGATGGCTTCTATTCTACGCAGTGAGCAACATTCAGGGAAAGGATCAGAAGAAGCGTTGTCTCCAAGTGTGATAAAAAAAAAAGATTGGGTAGGATCTATAATAAAACAATACAAAAAAAAAAACCAAAATTCAATTCTTCTACCAAAGTACCAAGTGGCAGTCCTCATATCTTCCTTTAAAATGTAAAATTTAAAACACATTTCAGTACAATGTTTTAAGCTGTCTTTGTAGAGTTTGTTGATTCACCTCTATTTTTGCTGCTTCTTAGGACATGCTGAAGAAAGATGACCCTTTAATCCACATTCATGACATATCCTCCTTTTCATCTTACCAGCGCTAACCTTAGACACTGAGCCTCCTTCATTAGTTTCAACAGTGGCAGCAGCAACAGGTATCGGTTCAGTAGCATTGGTCACGTCCATGTAAGAACCTCCTTTGTTGCTAGTATCTCCTGATTCCTTTTCAACCTGTCCTGCTTCAACAGTCTGGTGATCCACCTTTGAGTTTGTATGACCACTGTTTTGAAGCTTATTTGGACAAGCTGTAGAAAGATGACCCTTCTCTCCACATTCATAACAGCTCCTCCTTTTGATCTTACCAATGCTAACCTCAGCTGGTAAGCTTCCACTAGGAGCTTCATTGGTAGCAGTGTATGTCTCATTCATGTAAGAACCACCACCATAGTTCTTTTGATGATCATTATAGCTTGGCATAGCCGGTCTTGCGTTAACAGTCTCTTTATGAGACTCATCTTGAAGCTTTTTGGGACATGCTGTAGAAAGATGACCCTTCTCTCCACACTCGTAACAAGTCCTCCTTTTGATCTTCCCAGTGCTAACCTCAGATGCTAAGCCTTCACTATATGAAGTGTATGTCTCATCCATGTAAGAGCCACCACCATTGCTCCTTTGAAAATCATAGCTTGGTCTTGCGTTAACAGCCTCTTGATTCGCATTTTGAGCCTCTTGAAGCTTCTTGGGACATGCGGTTGAAAGATGACCCTTCTCTCCACACTCATAACAACTCCTCCTTTTGATCTTACCAGTGCTAACCTCAGATGCTAAGCCTTCACTATATGAAGTGTATGTCTCATCCATGTAAGAGCCACCACCATTGCTCCTTTGAAAATCATAGCTTGGTCTTGCGTTAACAGCCTCTTGATCCGCATTTTGAGCAAGCTTCTTGGGACATGCGGTAGAAAGATGACCCTTCTCTCCACACTCATAACAACTCCTCCTTTTGATCTTACCGCTACTCATCGTGGTTGCAAAGAAGCTCCCATCATTAACTTCATTAGGATTAGTCTCTTCCTTGTTTGTTTCAACAGGTGTAGGTTTAGTTCTATGATCCTCCACTGGTCTCTCTTTAAGAGCACAGCAAATCTTGACAGGTCTTCCACAGATAATCTGCTGATCCAGCTTAAGAGCCATGGCCACAGAGACACTATCCTTGAAATCCACATGAGCGTACCCTTTAAACTCTCCTGTTTCTTTGTTTTTGCCTAACCGCACCGTGGTTATAACGCAGTCAGAGAAGAGTTTGCGTATGTCACGCTCTGTTGTGTCCCACGCTAAGTTCCCAATGTACACCCTGTGGTAACCTTCCACCATCTCTGGAACAAAGCCAGAAGATGTTCTCGTTCTTGGAACGGAAGGTGTGGTTTTCACGTATTGCTGGATTGTTAAATATCGATCACCCCTAGTAACAAAGTTTAAAAACGATTACTCAACAACACAATATCAAATGTGAACAAGAAAAGTCCTAAGCATTTCATAGATTACTTACATTGCAGCTCTATCAAAGGCCAAAGCACGATTAGCACCATCTTCAGTCTGTAAAAAGAGAAAAATGTCAATACAGTTATAGACTAACACACATGCAACTTAACCATCTTAAACTGAAATGAGCCTAAACCCCAAACAAAGAGACCTTGTGTTTCTTGAATACAAATCCTCAATGTTCTAAAAATCAGTCTAAGCGACCTGCCTAGACCGCAAATCAGTCATAGACAAAATGATTTTTTTTTTAAATCCAACTTATGCTATTCAAATTGATTTAAACCGAACACAAACTGTAGACAAATTTGTGGATTTGAACTAACACAATCTAAATCGGTTTAGAACAATCTAAATTGGTCTAAATCTCTTATATCAAGTAATAATGTTAGTTCAAATCCATATATTTGTCTAGTTCTTGTTTTTGTATATCTAATTTTTAAATTCAGCAAAATAATTTTATAATTAAACCTAAAAACTAAAACATCTATTCAATAATCTGTTACTAGGCCCTGCCTATCCTCGAATAATCAGCACAATCGCTTATTAGCCTAAACTACCTAACGATATTTGGAACATTGCAAATAGTGCAGCAAATCAATGTCCTACACAGACTTCAAAGCAACATAACGCAAGAGAAACAGCAACGCTCCATCAAAGACTTACTTCGAAAGTGATGAAAGCAATCCCAGTGAAGGCTCCATCTTCAGGACGCATCTTGCAGTCAACTTTTGTAATAACACCACAGCTTCTAAAGTAGCTACGAATCTCATCCTCTGTGCTCTGATAAGGAATACCACCAACGTACAACTTCTTAGGAACAATCCCATCTTCTTCCTCTTTACTGCAAACAAAACATTAAATAAAACACAATCAAATTAGCATAGCTGAAACATAAAAAAAAAAAAAAAAAAACACACAACACGCGAGCTTAAGACAAACTTACCTCTCTGTCACAACTTGAGTCTCTTCTGCCTTAACCTTCTCTTCTACTTTGTCATCATCAGCCTTCTTTGGAGTTTTCTTTGCCTTTCTTTTCTTCTTCTTTTGCTTCTTCTTCTTAGGCTTATTTTTCTGTGATTCATCTCCTTCCTTAGTGCCTTCTTCACCTACTTTGCCTTCTTCAACTACTTTGTCTTCCACAGTATCGTCTCTCTTCCTCTTCTTCACACTCTTTTCATCAGTTTTCTCAACGTCACCACCTTCCACTTCATTGGGTTCTTCTCCACTTGTGACAGTTTCGACCTTTCTTTTTTTCTCTCTTTTTGACAATCTGGGTTTGTGGCTGGCTGAGTCTAGGAGATTTTTCAGAGATTGAGATTGCAAGCTCGAGACTGATTCTGGATTGGTTTCGGATACAGAGACAGATAGGTTTTTGACCAAATCTTGACGAAGCTTCTGCTTGAGCTTCTTGTTCGAGAGCACCATCTTCAAGCTGAAAACGAAACCTCCAGAGACTCACTAGCCATAAACCCTAGTTGATGTTTTTGTTACGACCTAAATGTGGGCTTTATTGGGCTTTAGTTTTTTTGGTAGGCTTTTAGCAACACTGGGCCGAAAATATCTTTGAGGTTGTTGTACTTTATAAAAACACCTGCTTGTTATATCTACAGTAATATTTGGTGTTGTGTTGCTCCTGGATCACATTGTCATCTAATCCCTATCTTAGTCTCCTCCTCTAAGCTAAAATTATTAGATCCTAAGAGGATATGATGATAATGGGATCAGTTGCTGCAGAAAGCAACAAATGATTCATGACTGTCTCTGACAATAAGGATACTTATTCCTTTGTCTATCCCTTTGGCTGGCAGGTTTATATCCTCTTTTCTATTTTAAACACTCTTGACATTTGCACAGAATGACCATTGATGTTGTGTTTGGTGTCAGGAAGTTGTGATTGAAGGTCAAGACAAGGTTTACAAAGATATCATTGAGCCAGTAGAAAGTGTAAGTGTCAATTTGATCCCTGACCAGCAAACAGACTATCAAAAACTTTGGTCCTCCCAAGCAGGTATATATATATATGTATGTTCATACGAATTGTTTTGGAATGGAGAATATGATTTGAACATTGGTGTGGTCACAGATAGCTGAGACACTGATACAGAAAGTCTTGGCACCTCCAAACCAGAAGACTGCTCTTATTGATGCATCAGAGGTGGCTTCTCAGTTCTCACTTGTATCTTTTTTTTCTGTTGATTATACAATGAGTTGAGCCTATAAGAGAGTGAGGCTTGATTGTTTTGAGTTTACTACAGCATGAAGTTTATGGGAAGACTTATTATCAGTTTGAGTTCACTGCTCAGCCTAGAAACTACACTCACTGTTTTCAATGGTAACTATCTATCATCTCCACACTGATACATCTGAAATGTTTTAGTTTTTTTTTTGAAAAGATTCAGTAGTGCTTTATCTGTTGCTGTGCAGAGAAGTTCTACACATTGACAACTGGCACTAATGAGAGGAGGTGGGAGAAGATGAAAGATAGGCTGCACACTGTAATAGATTCCTTCAAGATCTCTCTTTGAGTTGACAAACATCAACTTTGGTTTGGTCATTTTATGTTTTGCTCAAACATGTAAATGTTATTCATTTATTATTATTACACAAACACACAAACCTTTAAAGTCTCAAAGAGAAGAAAAAATAGGCAGACCACACAATGTAGCACCAGCATCAACAATATACACATTCCCAGACACATACCTCGAAGCATCATGAATAAGATACCTAACAAGCGAAGTCAACCCCGGATCCACACTCTGCTGCACCTTCAACGGCACAATCCTCTCAGTCACATTCTTCATCCACTCTTTCTCCATCAAACCTTCCGTGATCTCCGACTTAAACAGCCCCGGAGCTATAGAGTTCACTCTTATACCATACTTACCCAACTCAACAGCCATCATCTTCGTCATAATATCAAGCCCTCCTTTCGAACAAGCGTATGCCAACCCACCAGGTAACTTCCCACGTTCAAGTCCCGAGATAGACGACACGTTTATCACCGAACCTCCAAGTTTAGCTTCACGCATTAAAACGCAGACGTGTTTTGACACTAACCAAGGTCCGGTTAAGTTTGTTCTAAAGACTTTTTCCCATTCTTGTTCGGGTAAGTCGAGGCTTGAGTTGACTTTGCCTCTGATTCCTGCGTTGTTGATTAAGACATCGATGTGTCCGAAGATGGACCAGGCTTGTTTGACTGCGTTTTGGATGGTGGATGAGTCTGATGAAACGTCTAGCTCGAGAGGTGCTGCGAGTTTGGTGAAGGTGTTGATTTGGGAGCAGAGGGAGTGGAGACGGTCGAGACGACGTGCAGCTGCGATGATCTTGCAGCCTGATTTGGCTAGATCGAGACAGATCTCTCTTCCTATACCTGATGAAGCTCCTGTTAGAAGAACTACCTTGTCTTTAAGCTCACACCATGGCTCTAGTTGCTTTTCTCTCTAAGACAAGAATAAATAAATAAATTTCGGATCAAAAAGACAGAACACATATGAATAATAAGACCAATCTGTTAAGAGTTAAAATGATGAAAAAGGATGAAACACAAATCATAATTCAAGATAAGAAATCTCATTATCGATCGTTATGACTCACAGTTTGATGATTGCTCATATTGTTTCTCTGTGTGTGCTCGGTTGAGAAGCTATCTCCAACTGGTTCGTCTAAGCAATAAAATAATTAGATTTTCTGAATTTTATTAGTAAAGTGTAAGAGATAGGACTCTCCATAATAAGTGGTAAAGTAGTTGACAGATAGGAAAATAGAGTGGTCAAACTGTTAATAACTCTGTAAAACGTGCTAGAACCAAAAAAAAAAATGATTGAATTACTAAGACTGGGTTCAAATTGATTGAATAGAGTGTGGGCTCCACTATGGGTTCTACTGTGAATTATTCAAGTATTTTATTTAAGCATAGAGTGTGGGCTCCACTGTGGCCCATTTTCTCAACTTATAATTAAGTTTTGGTACGATTAAACCGGGATTAGAAAGCTGCAGTAGAAATTGGAACAAAAAAACCTCGGAGATCTTTTTAAAGCTATACAACATTAAGATTTTACTGATTTTAGTGATTACCATATACAGAAAGTCTAATTAGATCTAAAGTTGGTTAACTTACCGGTACGAATTAACCAGATTAAACCGTACCAGAGAGGGAACAAGACAACAATAAAATTATAACGTACGGAAACATATCTTGGAGTCCAACGATAAAGCACAACAAAGAGACGTGTAGTATCATAAATTCTCAAACAAAACCAAGACTAAAAGAAGACAGAAATTTGACCCAAAAAAAAAAAAAAAAAAAGAATGACAGAAACAAGACGTCTGTTTTTAAAACTCCAAAATATAAATGTGATGATAATAAGATTAGATGATTCCGATTTTGTTAGCTACATCCAAAGCATCGTAATCAGGAGTCAATCTCACGTACGCCTTCTTCGTTCCATTGAAAGATTTGCTTTCAAGAGTGTGTGTGTGGTGTACCTAATGAGGGTGTTGACTTTCTTGGTCTGAATGTCATACATTTTCTTGACAGCATCTTTGATCTTCTTCTTGTCAGCACGGATGTCAACAATGAATACCAAGGTGTTGTTGTCTTCGATCTTCTTCATCGCTGACTCAGTGGTGAGTGGGTACTTGAGGATACCGTAATGGTCCAACTTGTTCCTTGGAGTTGCACTGATGCGTGGGTACTTTGGGTCTCTAGCCTTCGTCAATGTCTTTGGCCTGTGGAATGTCACCTTTGTTCTGATCTTCTTAGCCTTCTTCTTGATGACTTGGCCTGATTTTACGGCCTTTGCAGCTTTCAAGGCCTTGGCCTTTGGGTCAGCCTTCTTAGTAACATCAACTGCAAAAAAAAAGGAGAGATAGAGAGTTGAATTAATTCTGAAAACATTAAAGACAGAACCTCTACATTTCTATCATTCACATGCGAATTATAAACGAATCTATAATAATTGTTAACCATTTCCACAGAGTTTTCTAATTCTACTAGTTAGATGATATATTCAAGAACATCAACAGTAAACACTAGCTGACATGCAGTTTTCACAACGATAGGCACAAAAAATAACTATATGAGTCATCTCATATCAATCTAAAACCAGCTAACAATACGATAAAAAAATCTACTACATCGAAAATGGTCACATTAAGCACAAGAGAAGATGCAATAATCAAGACGACAGTATCAAGTGAGAATCTAATGGTTATCATACAGTCATACACAATTCAGCTCATGATTGTAACGTTTTTTAATTAACTATTACAAAGTAATTGCATGAATAATGAGTCATCTCACAGCTAATGACACGATAAAAATGTCCCATACATAGAAAATAGCCACATTAAGCATAAGCGAAGATTGCATAATAGAAAAAAGCATAGTGTTCAAGATAGAAATTAAGTTTAATTAATTTAGAAAAAAATAGAAATCAACAGTTGAATTAATTTAGAAATTAACATCGACTGCAACAAAAAAAAATAGAAATCAACAGTTGAATTAATTTAAAAAGCTTGATTAGGCAGAATCTTTACATATCTGCGATTCAAATGCAATTCAAAAGTAAAACCATAGACCTGATCTTAGATTTACAAAGACCAATAATATAAGCACAAGTAAATCAAATGCAAATAATAAACGAATGAATAACCATTATTAGCCATTTTCATAAATATTTGTACTAATTAGAGGACATAATCAAGAATATATACAGTACACACTAGTTCAAATGCAGTTTTGACACGATAGGTTCAAAAACAACTTTAAGAGCCATCGGATATTCTCATATAAGAAAGCTAACCAGCTAATGATAAGATCATTAGGTCCAATACATACATAGTGGTCACGTTAAGCACAAGAGAAGATGTGATCAACGAAACGACACACGTGTCAAACAAGAAGCTAATGGTACAATACACATTTCACCTCACGATTCTAACGTTGTTGATGAGCTATTACCAAGTAGAATCTTAACAAAGTAGTTGCAGGCAAGAGAGATTGGTAGACTAATATAAGAAGATGCTGATCCCTATGGAATTAACTATATTCAAAAGCAGAGCATGTATTCATGGAAAGGTCGTACCTTTAGCTGGAGACATTGCTCAAAAGTTAGATCCTTTCCACAAAACCTGCTAAACCCAATACTCAGTTAACAACGTTATACAAAACCCATAAAACGAACCTGAGCGGCGAAACGAAAACCCTAGATTCGATTTGAGGTTTTTATTTATTTATTTAGCGCAAATGAAAAGACTAAAAGGCCTTATATCGTTTCGTTATGGGCCTTAGTTGAATTAATGGGCTTTCTTTCTATTAAATGATTCGAAATTCAAACAAACAGTTCAAAAATTTCAAGAATCAAACACAGAGATACAAATAGGACGAGGAAGATCACAAGTAAAGCTATTAAGCAAACAAATCAAAAGAAAAAGTGAAACTCAGACCTCAATGGTGGAAGTGATGATGATGGATAAAGAGAGGAATATCAAAAGGTTGCGAAGAAGAAGAAGAAGATTCAGTGCCATGTCTGTGAAGAGTGCTTGTCAAGGATGTTCAAGGTTGGCTATTCTTACAAGAACCTTGTAGTCATCATCATTATGTTTCGGTTAGTTCGGTGGAAACATGTTCTTAGAGCATCTTTATCCCATGTTGCTTAGAGAGTTGTTTAGGAGGAGAGGGTTGCTTAATTTGAAGAGAGAGAGTGTGAAAATTGCTTATGGGATAAAGATGCTCTTAACTCTCTAAATGTTACCTTTTTTGCATTACAACATCATTTTCTTACACAAAACTACTACACAACACAAGTATCCTCCTAGAGACTAATGAACTCCTTAGTTTTTAAATAATGTAACACACATGTTCAGCCAGCCATTGTTAAGATTCTATGTTTTGTTGTTGAAGGAACTCAAGATCTTTCATTTGCATCTGAATAGCTTCTTTAGGCAGCCGTTTCGGCTCAGCCATGAGATTCTCTTCTTCTCCTCCTTCAACGACTCTCATCGCCTTCTCTTTGATGATTCTCTCTATCTCAGCTCTCTCAACCGATGGGAAAACCGCAGTTAGCATCACTTGAAGAAGCTGCTCATCTTCCTCTTCTATAACTCCCCTCCTGAAGCAACAAGCATATATACCTTCAAGAGCCTTTTCGACTCTTAGTTCCATAGGATCGTTGGCGCTGCAACGTTCAACTTCGCCCTTCTCTGCATTTACCAATAAAAAGTATCAACTTTTCTGAAGCAAAATGACATAAGACTCGTAAGAAACTAAACCAAACCTGTCAGTGTCTAGCTTCAGTCATAAAAGCGATAAAGTTCTGTTCTTCGAACTCGAGATCATTTGAAACTCTTGTAACACCTTCGAGGATCTCTTCGGATTTGAGAAGCCCTGCACCTACTGCAGCAACCCAACAGCACAGAAGCACATACAAAGGTTCTCCTGCATACCAAATAAGCCACTTAGGAACTGATCACACTTTAACACTCAACAAGAAAAAAGGTAATAACTTTATGTAACACCACAATTCAACAATATATTATCTGAAGAAAAAAATCAACAAAAAATGCTAAAAACATTTCCTTTATTGGAGTAAAATCACAGGGAATACATTAACACCCAACAAAAAAAAACAGTTTTCTAAAAATTGGTTTAGGTAAGCCTAAGAGTCCGTCTAGTTGGCAAATCGGGTTTGAAACGAAATTAAAACCGATTTTTTAAAAAAATCAATTAAAATGTTCAAAAAATTGGTTTAGACATCCATCTAAACAATAATCCTAAGGACTAACCACTGCTAACAATTTATTCAACATTGAAAAAAATATTAACTTTATGTAACACAACAATTCAACAATACATTATCTGAAAAAAAAAACAAAAAAAAAAACAAAATTACTAAAAACATTTGCTTGAACGGTGTAAAATCACTGGGAATACAATATTCCGACATAAACCATATGTAATAACTGTAACTGTTACACCAACTATAAATAATCAAAACTCTAGTTACCTTGCCTCTTCGCTGTTGGAACTCGTAGAAAGCTCTAGAATCACTAGGAGCGCATTTATTCCCTACTCGTTTCCTAAACTCAGCGAAGTCAACGAGATCTCTTCCGACACCGCCTTCATCGATGAGGATCCTGGCGAGGAGTCCGATAACGGGGAGGGAGCCAATGACTGTGTTGGAAAAGCTGGAGATGGAGTTTGGTTTCTCTATGTAAGCTCGGACTGATAAGGCGTATCCTCCTCCTCCGTCGCAGTGTTTGGGGAGAGAGGAGGAAGCAGGTGGGATTCGAAGGCGGAGATGGAAGAAGGAAGGGGAGATTTAGTGGGAAGAAGGGGAGATGTGGGTGACAATCACCATGGCTGTGGAAAAAGAAGCTTCTTTTAAGGTGATGAAGATTTGGTGGGAAGAAGGGGAGATGTCGTTACGTAGAATACTTATGTTGGGCTGGGCTTGGGCTTCGTTTAAGCATATGGTCGTTACGTAGAGCCCACAGTTCGTCGTTGAAGATCTCTTATAACTATTTTATCTATTAATCTGCATAATTTAGTCTTTTTGGAAGATTAGAACTTGAAACTCAGACCTTGTCGTATAGAATCATTAATAACTCATCAGTTAAATCACTTGAAGAATAAGGGGATTCCTGCTTCCACAAAGATTATGGCTTTAAGTTTTTTTTTTAATGTTTTTTTCCAACGGCTGTAAAGTTTTTAAATACTAGTTAATGTTTATGGACCAAAAAATGGTTAGTAGTGAGAGGTGAAACCCTAACTAGCGTGACAAAGAAAAACTTCCGATCAATATACGTACTCTTACTTGCAGTGGCGGCTTTAACAACTATAAAGAACAAGTTTAGCATTCTTGATGTTTATGATGTCATGGTTGGTTGCTGATACATTCATTATCCACCATCCATCTGAATATCAGTTCATTCTGATGTTGGAAATTCTTATAATTTCGATCTCATGCAAGCAATGCTCAAGAGGAAGTGGCACGCTAAAGAATGCAAAAGACAGCCGAAGGGTATTCCCATGCAAACGACACGAGGAGAGGTGTGCGGGTGAGTTTATACAAGCCATATCGATCATAGTCAAACCATAAGTAAGTTGTTGAGAATATTCAAGATCACTAAAGCAAATAGGAAACTGATTTGTAGTAAACATGATATGGTAAATGGGTCATTCCGGACATGGTCAAAATGAAAAAAAAGATGAGATAGTTTATGTCACTAAAAACTGAATCAGTTGTTAGATATCCCTTTGATCTCGCGGCAACAAGTGAACCAAATTTCATCTTGGTATAGAAATATGCTAAGAAAAGAGGATTGGGAATCCAAAGCTTTCAAAATAGTAACAGTTGCCTAAGTATATGTCCAACGATCGAATCAGGACGTAAAGTTGGATCCACTATATGGGTGGAGCCGTAGGTTTTGTTTCGTAGCTTGAACAATTTGTGTATATAGTACTAGTACATATGGAGTAATTATAAATAAGAAAAAAAAAAGGATGAAACTAAAATTATAATTCATATTAGTTGTTTGGTACGTATTATCTCAACCAACTTAAGCGTTTAGTATTTGCTATTTTGAACTTGAACCCAAAAATTATCATTCAAACTAGACCTGGGAAAAAAAATCGGAACCGAAGAACCGAATCGAAATATTCGAAACCGGAACTGAACCAAAATCCTTAAATATCCGAACGGTTCTTATATTTATATATCCGAAATAACTGAACCGAATTGGAACCAAACCAAAAACCGAAAGGGTACCCGAATATATAACAATATTAATTTTATATACATATAATATAACTAAATATATGATTTTAATTTAAAAATCTATTAGAAATATCCAAAAATAGTTGAAGATAACTAAATAATTATAACGTATCTGAACTATCTGAAAGTATATGGAAAATTTTATCCAAATATCCAAAGTAATTCGAAATATCTGTAATTTGTAACTGAATCGTTCTAATTATTTGATTTTTGATTCTAAATAACTGATAATTTGTCCGAATTACCCAAACCGGAACCAGAAATAAATGAAAATTGAATTTTCTAGATAGTTTATTATTCCTAGTTTTACCATCCTAACGGAACCGAACCCAAAACTACTCGTACCGAACAGAACCGAAAATAGGTTAAAGTAGTAAATGGATCCTCTAACCCCCAATTCGAACTATCCGAAATCTGAAATACCCGAACCGAAGGCCTAATTCAAACGGTTGATACAATCTAATCGAACGGAAACTTTCTTTATATTTACCAAAAAAAAATACTTTCTTTATTGTTACTCGTGACCTATAATCGGTACAACCAGATAGCTGATCAGACTCAGAAGTGTGAAGAGTAGATATTTAAAATGAGACACCAGTGAATTATTGAAACTCTACCTAAGGTATCGATACGTCTTTCGCTTGTTTTGGCTCAAAGGAAAAAATACAAGAGACTTATTCCGTTTAGCTGACACGGCATGTTCTCATTGGGTAATGAAATTTAATCACATCGTACACTTTAAACAAAACAATATAAAATTCTGGAACTGCAATTGGCCTAGAAGAAAAAAATCAAGTGGGTGGTTGTGGTCAATAGAATCTCCACTTGTCTTTGCGACAAATTTGGGTTTGCTTTTTAAGAGCTTTTGGTTTGAAAATTAAGGCAATAATTTGACTCTACTGCACCACCACCACCTTTGTCTCTTTCTGCAACTCTTGTCTATTTATGCTGTCTCGTCTCCAGTGATATTTCATTTTTTGTACGTCTTAATTAAATAGCTTTTCATCAGAAATTCTACCAAATTTACATCCTCGAGACTCGAGAATAGTCGAACGATAAAGATTCAAAAGAGGTACATGTATAAACGTTTAAGCTTAATTTCAACACATTAAAAAAAATTAACACA
Organism: Eruca vesicaria subsp. sativa; assembly: GCA_932364175.1. Classification (NCBI taxonomy): domain Eukaryota; kingdom Viridiplantae; phylum Streptophyta; class Magnoliopsida; order Brassicales; family Brassicaceae; genus Eruca; species Eruca vesicaria. The sequence goes on from CAKOAT010849598.1 coordinate 52,811, forward strand.
TTTTTCTGTCAAAGAGTTTATGTAGAAAACAAAAGAGGACATGAATTCATAAGACTCAGCACCTACGACCACTAGATGACAAACATAACCACCAAAAGAAGTTATAGTGGTTATATGATTTTCATTCATTTTTAATAATAATAATAATAATCATAATATATATTATACATTGAAACTTCATATTGAATTCATAATGTATTAGGAATGCTCTTCAGAAGCAAAGCTCGCGCTATATACTGGATTTCAAAAGAAAATAGTGTGAAGCTACTTTTAGTTTCAGCTGATAAATTAACCTAAAACCCTTTTGATTATTTCTCTTAGTTTTTTTTTTGTTTGTGTATATGTTTTAAGGGGTTCAAGCCAACACTAACTAATTATTAAGCTATTTACTGATTCTTTTTAATTAATTCATTCATACGGATACAAATGAAAATGATATCAAGAGCCGGATAAGGAAGTATCTAGGTAAAATAAATAAGTGGATGAGAGAGAATAGGCGTCTTGTTTGTAATCTTATTGATGAGAAGGAATGAGAGAGAAAGTGATGAATAGGGTTTTGAATTTGATTCGAGAGAATAGTTGCTGTTTCAGGACTCAAATTGAGAGGTCCACATGATGAGGAATATGTACAGTAGTTAAATTAAATGACTGAATTGGATGGATCCTTCTGAAACCTTAGATTTCGACAAAAACACCCCTTCAATGTGTTTGTCTGTGTCTTCTTTACGTAACCTTTGTTAGATTCTCTCTGTTATGTCCATTTTCGCCATGTCACCCAGCTTGTTCTGCCAATTGCGATTATTTGATCACAATGTAGATTGTTTTGCGTGACATGTCAAAAGCCCATTGGTTTCGAATCAAAAACTTAAATCTCCCGCGTCCCCTTACCCAAACCAAAAAACTATTGATCGCTTTGCTTTTTTTTTTCTCGTAAAAAAAGGAAAACTTGTTTTTCATCATCCTAACGTACACTACATATGTCTTGGTGATCTAGAGGACTATAACCTAGTTGACATTTTTGTGTCGATTATATAGATATGGTTAGATTGTGAATAGTAACTATAGTATTATAGATCTTATATCAAAGCACAACTACTTCATGAAACATGTAGAAAGCTGGATATTATTGGTATGTAAGACAACTAAAATTGATTAATATATAGAGATCTTGATGACTTTTTTGTTGTATAAAATAGAATATGTTCCTTGGTTTTAGACCCATATAGTAAATCTGCTTACACGTGAAAAGATCACTACACTACACACCATTGGTTAGATCGATAACATTTTGTTGGTGTTGTTTATAAATAATAAAATGACAGGTACATGGCGAAAAATGAGATTAAGTTAGTTCACAACGATATTTGGTTGATGTTAGATGTGAAATGGAGCAGAATTTTTGTGGTTGGTTTACCAATCTTATTTTCTTATATACATCATTGTAATATGGAACCACTGTTTTTTAATTTCTTTAGTCCTTATAGTTTCGGTGTAACTCTCGTGCAGTAATTCGTTGGTTCTTATTGTATGACTCAAAGTTTCAAACTACAACAAAAGTTTACTGATGTATATATGGTATTAGCTCGTAGTTACAGCTAACATATATATTATATAAATATTTATGAACTCTATCTTTACAAGTTCATATCTCTCGCTTTAGCTTATCAATAAACTATTTTATTACTGTATACTTCATTATACAATAGTTTGTGTGTATATACCGCCATATGTAACACCACATGTCAATATATTTAACACCACATGTAATAACTTGAAACATGTGTCTCTGTTCATCGATTTTGATTCCTCCACGTATTAGCTACCAGTTATCAAATCGAAGTCGAACGCACTACGGTATAGTACTCACCGTTGCTATGCATTAAAATCTTAAGTATTTTCTTTTTTGATCGAAGCCTTGTTAAATTTTTTTTTTTTTAATGTTGTGAAAATGGTTAAAAGTGTCAAGACTTCACATTATCGTTTATACTAAAGAAGAACACGGTTGCTAGCTCAAGTCATTTATTTATTTACCGACTTTAAAATTGCGTATTTTCTCGATTTCTCCTTTATAAATTGAAGCATTAACAATGAAGAAATATAGCTTGCTAAAAGAGTATGAAATTAGAATATGATTAAGTGTTTTCATTTGTTTGCAAAAAGTAGTATAGAGAGAGGGCCACGGATCACGTGGATAAAGCGTGGGATGGAAATTAGAAAACGAAGGGAGTAGAGAGAAAGAGTGATTTTACAAATCTCCTCTAATCCTTTCCCAGCCAATTATGATCAATCTCCCACGTGGGGCGTCTGGCCCATGCATGCATATCATCTTTCAACTATTCACTCTTTTGTCTTCTTCTCCTTTGCGTGATCTTCTTCTATATATGAATGTCTTTATCTCCACAAGTGGCTTTTGGAGAAGGCTATATTTTGAGTTTTAGTGTTGATTCTAGGGTTTCTATTTACTAATGGCTGGTTCTTCTTCTGCTTCTTACATTCATATGGTAATATGTTTATACGATTCAAGAATTACATACTCTTCTTGGATCATGTGATGAGTGATTCTTTTTATCTTTTATTTAACCTCTATATATCTTTGGATCATGTGTTTATGTATGTATAGGTTCAGCATATGATTGAGAAATGTTTGATCTTTCACATGAGCAAAGAAGAGTGTGTGGAAGCTCTCTCTAAGCATGCAAACATCACTCCTGTCATCACCTCTACTGGTTTTCTTTTCCCTCGTTCTCTCACTCCTCTCTTATCTCTCTTCACTTCTTATGCTCTATATCTTCTTATTATCCTTAGACACCGGCCACACATATTTACAAATAAATATGTACTTATTAGCGGGATTATATGTGTTTGTATAAATTATAGACATATCCACATATATTAACTAGCCTTGCAATATAATGATTTTCGATCTACGGATGTTTTATATACATACTATAAGTGTTTGTAACCTATTTATATTCGAGTTGGTTTTGTGCAATAATTTAATAGTAAATCAGTTTCCCATAATAAAATTATTTTCTTTTACAGTTTGGAAAGAGCTGGAGAAAGAGAACAAGGAATTCTTCAAGGCGTATGAGGAGAGGCAAAGCAAACAAGAGCAAATGTCGGAGGAAGAGACAAACCAGATGATCCAGAAGATAATCTCGGATTCATCTAAAGACTCCGACGACTGATCGCGATGTTCGATATATACCTTAATTAAGAACCTTATATATATATATATATATATTATAGTTTATATATGTGAATCTCATGAAAACGATTTCTCCCTGACGCATGCATGTTTATGTATATGTGTATGTGTATCACTTTTCTTCTATATATTCGCATCTGTCCAACGAGAAAGGCAAAAGAGGAGTGATGACGCTCCTTTTGGTACGTTATACGTACGTGGTCCATATTGCTTTTTTGCATAAATAATGATGATAGAAACGGACGCTCATACACTGTTCAGTCGTGTGGCGTTTCTTTTAGTTATATGAATGTATCATGCATGTGTGTGTATCCAAATAAATTGTTTATTTATGGTCTTGGTCACCTTAATCTCATTAGCATTCTTGAAATTAACTTAACTACCATCATTCATGTTACACATGCTTGAAAAATTTACCTTGCTCTGTTCTAAGTTAAGTCGACCGTACTTGTCACCTAGAAAGCCAAAACAATTTTTACAACGTTTTGATTTTAACCTAATTGGTTAAAAATGGATCAACAGAGAAAATCAAAAGAATTTGGGTTTAAACTTTAAACGGCTGATTAAAAAATATTTATACTTTGATTTTCGTAATCTTTTTTTTTTTGTTTGGGCTCCATTGAATCCAGAAACTAATAGAATACACGGTTGTCTGTCAAACCTTTAGCATAATAGACCAAGGCAGCAGTTCCCATTTTTTAAATAAGTTGAACTACAAATAATAGCATTACTAGACAGTAGACACAAGAGCAAACTGTAAAAAAAAATAATTAAAATTTCATTCACAAATTTAAGCAAATTTCGAGAACAAAAGAAAAACAAATTTCAAGCTCCTATACAATCATTGCACTTGTTCATTTATGTGTGAAAGTCTAATGAACATTAAACTAATAACAAACAATATTTATAGATTTACAAAAAGAAAAAAAAATCCTGAAAACTTGAATGCCAGAATGCACAAATTTTAGATGTCGTGCTTATATACACGATTATGAATGTACACTTAAACAAATGTATTATGTTTAAGCAACATAATTCTTTACTTTCTAATCAAACATCAGAATTTCTAAATACATGCAAATCATCAATTTATGCATAAAACGTTAATTATGCCAACCGTAAACTTGCATCATGAATAGTCATTTTAACGGATGTAACCCAAGTGTCGCTATCAACCTTTCTTATATAATTTATAAGTGTATGAAATTATAGGACACAAATTATGTATACATAGAATAAAGATAATCAGAAATATAGTTTGTTAGAAAGAACTTTTATTCTTCACTATTTTTCTAGATTAGTGAAATTTTTACTTGAAAAAACTCATGGACATATACTATTTATAGATTTTCAAAGTTCAATACGAATGATTACAACTTTTCAAGTTAAAACTAGTTATTTTAAATGAATAGTCATAATTTTTAAATTATTGATAGTGAATAGTCACAATCTTTCAAGTTAAAATTAGTCATTTTTATGAATAGTCACAACTTTCAAATTAAAAATAGTGAATAGTCATAGTTTTTTAAATTAAATTTAGTTATTTTTATGAATAATCACAACTATATAATTATAGGTAATTATTTTAAATCATACATTCACATTATATATTTGAATAGACGCATCATTTCAAACAAACAGATTTAATATATAAAGATTAACTATTTGTAAAAGTAACTAAAATTTAAATAAACACACTATTTTAAAAACAATTTCATTATAGAAAGACATCTTAAGTATTTTTTAAATCTTGTTTTCTTTGCGATAGAAAGACATAACTTTTCACTTAGATGAAATTCACAACTTTTGATATAATTGAAATTGGTATTATTAATAGATAAAAAAAAATCACTATTAAACGTGAATTGCAAAATTCTGACCCTTTTTTTGTTATGAATCCAGGGTTTGAATCTATTGTTAAAACATTTAATATGCATATATATATATATATATATATATATATATATATATATATTCTGGAGCAATTATGCATATATCCCCTATATATTAATTGAGGAACATTTGAAAAGATGTAACCTCAATTTTGTATTAATTAAAAGAGGTCCCAATGCATAGGTGTCATTCAATTAGGTAGTCAATTAGATTCAATTGAAAAATAAGTAAGTCCACATTGGATTTTTATAGGTTGCTAGATACATTAGTTAGTCAAACTATATGATATAATGATATGATATGCTATTTTCTTTCCATAAATAAAACCTACGGAATTACCATAAATGACTAATATATATATATGACACTTNAAAAATAAGTAAGTCCACATTGGATTTTTATAGGTTGCTAGATACATTAGTTAGTCAAACTATATGATATAATGATATGATATGCTATTTTCTTTCCATAAATAAAACCTACGGAATTACCATAAATGACTAATATATATATATGACACTTAATGATTGTTCCCTAAGATATAATTACTATTTTATTTTATTTCCATAACTAAAACCTACGGAATTACTATAAATGACTAATATATATATATATGACACTTAATGATTCTAATAATAAATATTTGATAACAGTTTATATATCCTCCATCATCTTTCTTTAATTTTATATTATTAAAATAAATTAAACAATCAAATTAACTATAAAATTAAACTTTATATTTTTTCGAATAGGTTATATTTTGAATTTTAAGAAACGAGAATAAATAACTAAACTATTAAAATTATCATGTTAAAAATTAATGATCCATAGTTTAACATTTTACTATAAAAAGATATACATGATTTTAAAACCATATAAGTAAAAAGTATCATTCAATAATAAAACAAATATATATATATATATATATATATATATATATATATATATATATATATATATATATATATATATATATATATATAGATTAAACTATATACCATATAAGATTACATAAATATTTTAATTTCAAAATTTTCAATAAATTTTCAAGAACATTTATAAATTATAAACTTATTAAATTTTTCACATTGAAATTTTTTTGTTATCAATGATTTAAATATCTTAGTTCTTTTTTAATTTTATATTTTTAAAAGATATTAACAATCGATAATATGGTTATTTTTGGTATATACCATACAAACCGAATAGATGTGATTTAAAAAAAACCATAGGATTTGGATATGGTTTGATTTATAATCGATTAAACTAAAACATGTAAATATGTATATATTTATAACGACGTATGAATATCTATTTGTTACATGAGTTGAACTATAATTATAATTTGTAAATAGCTAACAATTTATTACAACTAGGACTTCTTATTTTGATCTTTTGTTTTTTTAACAGTAACTAAATTGAAGTAAAGATTATAAATTTGATGAACAACAATTAGTTGAAATTCTTTACAACTTTTTTTTATCTTTAAACAAACAGAGTTGTGTTCAATCGAAGACATATTGGTTTGATGAACACTAAATATGGAAGAATATAAAAACTTTTCTTTCATGCTTCTGTTTTGTTTTTTTATTTTTATTTTCAAAATTTAGTGTTTTGATATTAATTCTAGATTTGATCATTTTATTAGATGATAAAACTTTTTTTGTTTTTTATTCTTTTATTTAAATATATAATATTTTTTAATAAATGATTCTGTGACAATATGACTCTAAATATGATCATATTATATATTTGTATAATATATAATATGATCTCAAACTAAATAATTATGTTTTTGGTATAAAATTGAATAAACTGAAAACTGATGGTATATAAACCAAATCAAACTGAAGTACATATAGATTTAGAATAGTAGTTATATTTTAATGATCGAAATACCAAAAAATCGAGCCGAACCGAAACCCGATATCCGGATTGAACACCTATAATCCGAATGAAACCGAACTATTGTTTCATTTTTAAAAACATAATAAAATAATATTTTTATCCCGCTCAAAGCGCGGGTCTTATCCTAGTTTCTTGTTAAAATGAATTTATGTACGGGTCATTACAGATTAGCACATGAATGAAATGATTTTTAGTCATCACAACGGATTTATACTATTTTTATGTTCGCGCCACTGAATGCTATAACTTTATGACATAATCAAGAAGAAGCGATCCAATTTTCAAATGGATTAGTTCATCTGATCTGGTGCAATTAATCATTCAAAGCCTTTGAGTTCCCAAAACCAATACGGGTTTCAAGTGAAAGAGACTTTCTTTTGTATGAGAACTTTGGCAAACATCATGGGTGTATTGTATGGTACTGTGTTTATTTTTTTGATAAATTTTGGTGCTTGTATGGTACTGTGTTGCAATGAATTATTGTATTGTCACATGAATTATTTATGTATGGAAAAACCATGATCTATAAATGCTTTAACTCAGGCTCTATCCTTTGGTTTGTAGCTCTCTCGTTTAGCCATCCAATGATATCACCAAACACAATCTCCAAATTCTGAGGAGATTCTCCGTATAGAAGTCCATGCCACATATTCGGGTATAACTTGAAAGTCTTGTCGGAACTTGAAGACACCTCGTATAGTAGCTTGCTTACGTCTTTGTCTGTAACTTTATCATCTTCTCCGTGAAGGACAATAAATGGCATCTCTACCTGTTTAAATTCCAAATTTTATTAATGTTAATACATCAATTTTCTGGATTATTATCAAGGAGATCGGTAACAAGTTAAAGAAAAAAAAAGTGAAGAACCTGATGAAGATTCTTCTCAAGATCCAAGCTAGTTGTTAAGAGTTGATGAGCAGTTTTCAAGCGAGGCCGGCCCTTGTAGCAATACTCATTTTCCCTAACCTTCAAAACAAATAAAAAAAAAAGTTTATACGATAAAGAAATATTCATCTAAAGTTGTGTTACATAAAAGGATGACAATCAATATGTTACCTGTTTTCTTATGTGGGATTCTTTAAATGCAACGTCAATTATATCGTTGCTAGGAACTATCTTCCAAGTTGGAATGACTCGAGTTAGCTTTGTGAGAAACTTGATCACCATAGGATGTGGCTTTATCTCTTCTGCTAGCTGTACACCAAAAATAAAGAACAAAGTCATTGTTATATGCATCTTTAAACGTGTTTATAAGTTGTACATTTGGTCTAGAACTATTTAGGTCTTCTGTTAAACTATTAAGATGTTGATCCTCTTGTTGAAAAAGCCGGGTATAAGACCATCTCCATTAGGAGTTTAAGAGGGGTTCAAGGGAGGGGTTCACACGGTTTACGAGACAAACAGTGATGAACCCGCTCCACTTGAGCTTGCTGCGGTGATACTGATTCATCACGGGTTCACCACGTGGCGAACCATGATTCGTCGAAAATTTTTTTTTTTTTTTTTTTTTNAAAAAAAAAAAAAAAAAAAAGCCACCTGGTGAACCCCAATGGGGGTTCACTAATGGAGATGCTCTAAGTGATTTATATTCATTTTTCTTGCTACTAAATATGAAAGATAAGATTCTTTACAAAAAGTAAGAAAAGTATCTTAATTCTACAAAATATGCATAATATTATATGAGATTTTTTATTTAAACTCTTAAACGATAAACTATAATAACCAACAAAAGATATGGAGCATACATGATAAACACATACCTTACACATGGGAGCGACTAAAACGGCACCGTCCCAAAACTCAGGCTTCTTTCTCGCTAATAGTAAAACGACTGCTCCTCCCATGGATTCTCCCATCAGAAACCTCATCTTCCCTTTATTCTCTTCCTTCTCTTCACATTCACCATTCCCAAAACATACAAATTATTTTACCATTTATTCAATTTGTAGAAAATTAATAGAGATATCATATTATCTAATATATAAATAAATTACCACAAATTGAAGAGAAATGAGAAGAGACGTCATCAACAAGATGATTAAAGTTTTGAATGTAACCATTTAATCCCCCGGATTTACCGTGACCTTCATAGTCTATTCCGTAGACCACAAACCCTGCGTTCACCAACCTTATTGCCGTGCCTGGTTAACATCATAGCTTTATTTAACATATTAATTTGTAATGTATTGACTGAATATGAATATTGATGATGGTTTAATCATAGTTTGAAAGGAACGGAACTGTTCATGGTGATGCTTGATTCCATTCCGTAGCCGTGGCATAAAAAGATCATAGCCTTAGGTTCTTGTTGCTCTTCTGGTTTCCATGAACACGTGAAGAGCTTCTTCCCTCGTGAATTCAACACATAATCCTAACAACAACAATAACAAAAACAAAAAAACGTAAATGCAAATATCAGTTACTAACGCTTTGTATAATGCATAGTTAAACTTGTTTCTACACGTAGAGAATGCATATAAAAGAGCTAATTCATAATTGACGAGAGAGAGAGACACACACAAGACAAACCTCTTCGTACTTAACCATTGTGTTCTGTTTTTGTTTCTTTGGTAAGGAGCAGGAGATAACTGGATTTTGTTTCAATTTAAAGAAGACGATAGTCACGGTTTAAGAGATTTGTTACCAGAACAAGAAAAGGGGATAAGAGGACAGCGATGATGAGAGAATGACAGAATTTTTTAGATTTTAGGCTAATTAGGATTTAACTCTGCTTTTAGGCTTTGGAGACTAATTTTGGATGACGTCAGCAGTTCCTTTTGGGATTTACCAACTAATTTTAATATTTCTTTCCATCTTAATTAACTAACTAGTCCAACTAATTACCTATACGATTTGACCTCCGGTTGAATTCAACAAATATAGAAAATAACCAACTGTACTTTAAAAAATAGGTCGATAATTTTTTTCAACTGCAAATAGATCGATAAATAATCGTGAAAATATTCAAATTGATGGAAACAACACGTAATATTAATGGATATATACAAAACTGTTTTTTTGTGTATCTTGTTGCTACAATCTTAAAATATCTCACTTTAACTTCAAATTAAAGATGCCGACTCAATTGCTATAAGTGTCACTCGCGATAACTGTCACCAATTATACATCGCCCTAAATGCTCCCGCGTGGCTACATCATTTACTCGCTTTGGAGGCTCAGCAATAAGGGGTTGGGTGAAGACCTTTTCACTTTTGTTTCGATGTCTAATGACATCTCCATCTTTCTTTTATGTACCTTAATTTGTATCATTTCGAACAATTCATGTTATCAGTATTATAAAAAAAAAAACTTCAAATTCTTAGACGTATTAAATGAGATTTTTAAATCTCCATGATCCATCATTATTTAGTATATATTATCTTGAAAATTGCAGTTAAGAAAAATTATATAAGACAAAATCCATTCCTCATCAAAACGACCAACCTAAATCATTTGGTTGTTAGGATTACATTTAAACAAACAATTTTTAAGAACATTTTTCCGTTATTTAGGTTTTGAAATTTTTTATTTATGGTTTATACAATAGTAACGGAATACTTGAGCATTGGAGGTATTGGCACGTGAAAAAGACATCAGTATTGTAGGGTTCTTAGGTGAAATTCTTAACGAAATATAAAAATCATTTTTTAACTTTAACTAAGAAAAATTAAGAATCGTTTTTTAAAACTCTTATTTAAAAGATAGTTCATAGTAAAAAAATGTAGAAAAACAAAACAAAAACAAAAATGTGTCAAAACATGAGTTAATCATGAATTAAGAAACTTATCTTGGCCTAGTGTTGAATCAAGATGCTAAACCCCATTATAACATATGGTCCATCTATATAACATAAGGCCCATTTAAATAACAGACTCACAAACTAAGGAAAATTATAATAGCCCAAACCTTTCAATTTAATTTAGCTCATTTCCACTAAAACAATATAGGGCTTTTTTTTTCTGACTTGAGAAAGCGATCGAAGACGTCATGGGTTAAAACTAGGGACTATGTATGTTTTTTCTTCACAACAAGAATTATTGTTGAATTTACAAAAATGTGAGTATGTAATTAAGTAATCGATTGCTTTGTTTCTTGAATGTTCAATTTACAAAAAAAAAAAGACAACTCGACTAGTTACCGAATTGCTTTTGATTCGTAGTCGAACCAATCAGACCAGATGCGAAAGGTAAGACTATCCATAGTTTATAAGTCGTAAGAGAAAGTAGATTAAGCTATAATGCTCATGCAATGATTTAGCCAACTCATATACACAACACATCCAGTCGTTGAAACCAAATTGGTTGGAATGTAAACACAATTGACTTTGGCTAGCGAATCTCGATTTTGTTCTTTAAGGCATGGCTGGAAAATGCCAGCGAGTCGGGGTATATCTTTGTATCACATTTTGTCGAGTGCGTATATTTGACTTTTTATTACAAACTGTCAAGACACATAACATGCTAATGTCTTTTCATATATAATAGATATGAAAAATATGCACGAACTGGTCAAGTTGGTATACATAATTATTACGGTTCTTTTGAGTGATCTTCTTTTGGTCAAAGAACAGGTTAATAGTTTCAAATATACGATGATAACTTGTTTCTTTTTTCGAGAAAACAGAATAGTCTGACCTAGATTACGCAAGTCCTAGAGATGATCTCTTGAATCACAAGATTCTTAATTCTTACAACGGTTACTTACTAAGTTTCTCTAGAAGATAATTAACCTTTTCTTTCTGCCAAAATAAAAGAAGAAAATTACGATAATCAGATTAGTTTTGATAATAATAAATGGATTAAACAAAATCAACGAATATATACGAACAAAAGAAAGAAGAAGAGAAGAAATAAGAGTATTGGAAACAAACAGGTAGTTTGAAAGACTATTCAAATAGTTATTTTTATGATGAAATGAATACAATTATGTGAATTGACTGCCTTTGAATAACTTAATTATATTGTCTTTTTTTTTGCTAAAAATTTGGAACTTAATTACATTGTCTAAAGTCTAAACGGAATTGGTTTGATAGCATATTTAACTTGTAAACATACGTACAGTTTTTGACAGGAATGTACCAATTCAATTCAAAGGCAAAGTTTAGAAAACTACAGTTTTCAACATTGCAAAGGTCGTTTGATTGCAAAGATTATTAATGTTATTACAGATAAGACATTTCTAATGAAACTGACGTAAGAAAAGAGTTTTAAAAACGTAAGATTATATGTATCATGTGTGTACATACATATAGCATGCCAACTTGAAAATGAAAGTTTAAGCTAATAAGCCAAATGTAAATGTTTGAGCTACCAATAATTTGATATTTGAATCGACTTCGAAACTATTCGGTATTCTTTTTGGTTTTAATCCTTCCTAGAAGAAAATATTGGGGGAAACAATTTTATATTAGACGAAACCAAAAATTTGAAGGCTCTTAAACCGTTTGATATACAACCCACAATAACGATAAATGTTAAGTTGTTAACCACAAGGGCACGTTAACAACTTTAACGAAAAATAATTTATTAACTGAAATGCATATGTTGACCAAGAAACAAATGCAGATGTTGATAGAAAGACAAATGAAATGCAGACACGCATTATAAAAGAGAGTGATAAGAACATTCTTTATTAGCAAAACCCAAATAACTAAATCTGAATCTGGAGTTGTTCAAACCTGTAGGTAGGGGTGGACATTTTATCTAATAAATTTGATTCTTTTTAATGTTCATTTTTATTGGATCCGAAAAATATGAATTTTCGTAAATCTTTGAATCAGAGTAAATAATAAAAATTAATATACATTAAAAACAAAGTAAATCACATATACCAAAATTATTAGAGGTGGATATCGGATCCGCTCCGATTTAAAACAAATAGATTTATATTTACAATTAAATATAGAGTTCAAATGTATGATTTTATACAATTATTATTCAAACTTAGAATTTTTAGTAATTTTATTTATAAAATACTTATAAAGTAATAAAGTAAGAAATAAATTAAAAGCTTTATAAAAACTGCATTTTTGTGTTTTAACAAAAAAATATTTAATTATAAAAATTTATGAAAAATATAGTTTCATTAATTTTTACTATTTATTTTATATTATGTAAATGATATTATCCAAAAACAAATTTATATAGGTTAATTTTTTCTAGATTTACATGTATTAAATAAAGTAGATGAGCCATAAATATTCGTAAATATCGGATATCTGTATTTTTCTGAAGCAAAATAAATCAGAATATCATAGTATTATTCGATCTCTGTCCACCCCTACCCGTAGGTAATAGTATACTCGAACACCTCTATTTTCACATTAAAAAAAGATCAATGAATATAATTTTTTTCTCAAAAACAGGAATATAATTTACTTATCAAGACAACGAGTGATGAAATTAAAAGTCAATTACACAATTTAAATATTAATTACAAGATATTAATTCTAATCTGACTGATGAAATAGTCAAATACTCTTAGTCCTAGACGTGTTAAGCAAAAACCTTTTCATAACTTTTAACCTGTCATGTAATGAACTAATCTAAGTATATACTATCAAATTAAGTCTTTACTAATACATCCAAGTCAATGGTTCTCTTTGGTCTAGGTCTACATTCACAGGTAAGCTCACGACCAATCTCTCTCTATATAATTGTTAAAAACCCATCTCATAAAATAGAAAGAGTAGAAGCCAAGTTAACACCATCAAAACATTCAAGAAGAAGATAACAGAGCAGAGAATCTATCTTCTTCAATGGAGAAAAAGTCAAAGTTTTCCTTCTTCTCTTCCTCATCTCCCAAGTTTCATCCTTCATCTCCTTCATCCTTCTCATCCTACCCACCTTCTCCTCTGCACCATGTCTTTACTCAGTCCACCATGGAGGACGCCATAGAGAAAGCAGAGGTCATCATCAAGAAATGGGATCCAAACACGCCTTCCTTCACCAAGATCGTCTCTCTTTTCAATCACAGCAGAAAAGAAGCCAAAGAGTTCATCAGATGCGTCCGTGACTTGCGTAAGGCTATGCACTTCCTTGTCTCTCAAGACTCTCAAACTCCACAGCTTGCTCTTGCGCAAACCCTAATGCAAATCGCCATGACAAGACTAGAAAAGGAGTTCTTCCAGATATTATCTTCCAACAGAGACAAGCTTGATCCTGAATCAGTCTCCGGTCAATCCTCAACGTCAACCAACTCAGAGTTTGAAGATGATTTTGATGATGAAGATGACTTTGAGATGAAGAAAGCTGGAAACTCCATCACTAAAGTTGAAAAAGCTTCAGCTGTGGTCATGTCTGACCTAAAGGCTATAGCAGAGTGTATGATCAGCTGCGGATACGGTAAAGAGTGTATAAAGATCTACAAGAGGATCAGAAAATCTATAGTAGATGAAGGGCTGAGTTTACTTGGGATAGAAGCATACAAAGGCTCTAGGTTTCACAGAACAGACTGGGTCACCCTTGAGCATATGATCAAGAACTGGATCAAAGCTGCCAAGATTGGTGTCACAACTCTCTTCCGTGGAGAGAAGCTTCTTTGTGATCATGTCTTCTCTGCTTCCAACTCAACTAGAGAGTCTTGCTTCTATGAGATAGCAAACGAAGCAGCTACTAACCTATTCAAGTTCCCTGAGTTTGTAGCCAAGGAGAAGAAGTCTCATGAGAGGATCTTCTCTTTAATGGATCTCATGGCTGCCATCTCTGATCTCTGGACAGACATAGAGATGATCTTCCACTTTGATTCAGTAGCTGATGTAAAGTCTCAAGCGCTCACGTCCATTGAGAAGCTAAAGGTTTCAATCCACAGTGCTCTCACTGACTTTGAATCAACGGTTCATAAGGATTCATCCAAAACTCCTACACCTGGAGGAGGGATTCATAAGCTGACAAGATCAACAATGAGTTTCATCTCTTCCTTGTCTGAACACAGATCTGTCTTGTCTGAAATCCTTGCAGAACATCCATTACCAAGAAACTCCAGGTTACTTGAGTCTTACGTCACAACGTTAGAAGATGAAGAGCACAGTCATGCCCTATCAGTCCATTTCGCTTGGCTCATACTTGTCTTGCTATGCAAGCTAGACACCAAAGCAGAACACTACAAAGATGTTTCACTATCTTACCTCTTCATTGCAAACAACCTTTACTTCATCCTTGAAACGGTAAGTTCATCTTCTAACCTGAGAGATCTCCTTGGAGAAGATTGGATCACTAAACACGACGATAAACTCAGCGCTTACATGGCAAACTATGAGATATCAGCATGGTCCTATGTATACATGTCATTACCTGAAGAACCAACAGACCTATCACCAGAGGAGGCTAAAATGTATTTCAGAAGTTTCCACACGGCGTTTGAGGAAGCATATATGAAACAATCATCACGAGTTGTGCCAGATTCTAAGCTTAGGGATGAGCTGAAGGTTTCAATAGCGAGGAAGATTGTATCGCAATATAGAGAGTTTTACAGGAAGTACTTACCAATGCTAGGTCAAGAGAAGAACATTGAGATGCTTGTGAGGTTCAAGCCGGATAACTTGGAGAATTACATCTCTGATCTGTTCCATGGTACACCAATACTTTCTTCATCTTCTGTTTCTTCGACTTCATCTTCTTCCTCTACATCATGGTTATCACTTGGACGTGTTTTAGGGTGAGAGACTCGTTTTGTTGTGTTTCAGGATGAGAGACTTTTGTGTTTGCATTGTGTGTTTGTAAACAATAGAAAATGAAGATGAAAAACAACAATGAGGTTTATTTGCAGTATTTGAAACGTTTTATAAAGAGAGGAGTAGTATCTTGTAACCCAAGCTAATTACTCTTGTAATGAATACTCCCTCATTTCCATAATCAAAGATGTTTTGGTTAAGGCAAATGAATTAAGAAACTTATTTTTTTTAATGATACTGTTATTGATAATACAAATTTAAAATAAATCAACCAATCATAAATGATGTAGTTTAATATTATTGGTTAATCAAATCTTTAATAAAGTTGTCTTAAAAGTAACAAAAAAATCTTAGATTTTGGAACACTATTATTGCTAAAACATCTTCTATTATATTCCTTCTGTTTCAAAATAAGTGTCACTTTGACACTTTGTACATGAATTAAGAAAGTTGTATAATAGTCTAATATATCTTTATTTAATGTATGTTTAATTAAATAAAAATAATTTAAGTAAAATATTATTGGTTATTCAAAAGCGTAAAAATAGATTTAATGTACAAAATTACATTAGAATTGTAGAATAACATTTTTTGAAACAAAATTAAAAAGCTAAAGTGACACTTATTATGAAACATAATGAATAGAATGGAGGGGGTAGAATGGAGGGAGTATGATTCAGGGAATATTAGACAAGAGAAGGATCTGCTCGAATCAGCATCGTCTTGTCATGTTGTGCGAAGTAACATCTGCAAAACCAAACAAAATAACAAGAAAGCAAAACTAAGCAACAGACAAAGGTTAGCTTGAATTCAAGAAATACAAGGGTAGCTTGAACATCAAGATAATAGTCTAATTTGACCTAGGAATAGTGATAACAGTCCTTTGTTTAGTATATGAATAAACCTATCCATATGTGTCTTGAGTCTTGACTTTGGCTTGATATGAATGTACTGTAATCAACATCATGGCATCGACCACCTTCAAACTCCAAATTTACATGTGTTCACATTCCTCAAGTCTTATCCCTTACCCTGTGATCTTGATATGTTGTCCTCTTCCATCTATCTCTATAATATTATTTGAGAAGTCACTTTCCTATGTGGCGCGCTCACGTTAACTCTTACACCGGTTGATTACTATGATACCCTTGATGAATATATTTAAATAGTATATTTAAATAATATTATTAATTTTATGTTTAGTTTCCTTTTTAAAACATTCCAAATAACTTTTATAATAATAAAGAAAAAAAATATTAAATTTAAAAACGAAAATATATGTTTATATAATATGATTTCATTAAAAAGGAAAGTTCACAAAATAGTAATATACTATGAAAATAGTAAAATAGTATTATTAATTTTGTATTTAGTTTCCTTTTTTAAAAATTCCCAACTAAAATTTATAATAGAAAAAACATCTAGAAAATTTAAAAGAAAAAATTAAAAATGAAAATATATGTTTATATAATATGATTTCAATAAAAGGGAAAATTAAAAAAATAGTAACATCCATTAAAAATATTTTAAATAACATAAAATGTATTTTTAATTAATAAAACTTTTTTTATATCTGTATGTTTTATATGAAAAAATATTTTTTTTTATATAATGTGATTTCATAAAAAAAAATTCACACATATAATTTTGATATTTGAAAAAAAAAATTACTTTTAAACATAATTTTAAGTAACATAAACAAGTATATTTTTTTATTAACTAAAATAGTTTTTAATTAAAATTATTGAATATTTTATTTATTTTCATATATTTAGTTGACTATAGTATCTTTCAACTAAAGCAAAAAAAATATCTATAAATTAAATTTTCCTTATAAAATATGATTTCTCAAATACAACCACAATTTTTACCGCTTATTTTTAAGAGAAATTAAAATATTTTTTTAACAATAAACATATTTTAATGAAATAATTACTAAATATTTTAAAATATCATACCACTACATACTTTAATGACATAGATATGTTATATTCTATCATTATTTAAATTATATGTTTCTTTATTTTTTTAAAATTTTTTTTATGTTTGTGTATAATATAACCATAATAAAATTACCAAAGCAAATCCGAATTCTCATTTTTAAGATTATTTAAAATAATTTCAGTTTATCATTCAATAAATCTAAGATATAAAATTATTTAGAATTTATAAAATATTTTAGTTATTGTAAATATTGATATGTGTTCATGAATCTCCAAAATTATATGAGTTACTTAAATATGTAACTTCCTACTGATTATTACTTTATTTTCTACTATAGTTTAAAGAAACATATAACTTGATAAATATTATGAAAATACGTGCACATTTAAATGATAAATAATATTAATTTAATTTGATTTATTTTGTGAAATTTATATATATGCATGAGACTTCAAAGATTATCTTTATATCGATTGATGTAATTTGAAATCAAAATTATTATATTTCATTATAGGCATAATATATCTTAAGTTATAAATAACTTTTCTAAAATATATTGACATTTGAGACAGCAAACAACCTAAAAAAATAATAGAATTAATCAAAATTTAATATATTTAGAATAAAAAATATTATAGTTGAATTCAGATAAAAGAATGTAATCTAATATACCCAAATAATAACAGTAAAATCGACTATAAAATAATAAAATTGACTAGATATAATATTTCTAAAATAATATGTCTAATTAAAGTAAAATAATATTATTAATATAAATCATGTATGCAAATTATAAATTAATTGAAAATTAAAAGTAAATAGTAATCAATTATTATAGTATATTTACTTAATAAATATTTATNCAAATAATAACAGTAAAATCGACTATAAAATAATAAAATTGACTAGATATAATATTTCTAAAATAATATGTCTAATTAAAGTAAAATAATATTATTAATATAAATCATGTATGCAAATTATAAATTAATTGAAAATTAAAAGTAAATAGTAATCAATTATTATAGTATATTTACTTAATAAATATTTATACCCGTGCATAAGCACGGGAAAATCACCTAGTGGTCTTGTAAGACGATATACAAAAGATCATGGAAACCGGGTTGGGTGGATATGTACTTGGTTTGTAATTAGATTTCATGTGTGTTTTAATGGGTCTGAAAAATTAAATATCTATAAAAATTTAAACAAGGGGAACATTTTACTCTTATTTTACAAAACTAATAAAACATAAACTAATTGGTTACAGTTAAACCGCATTATTATAAACCAGGCCCGTGTAAAACGAGCTCCAAAGTTTTGACCAACATAAATCTTCCATTCAAATATTAAAGGGACAGTAGAGCTTAACGCCACATGCTAACTAACACTTAATTGTATTCGTAACCTAACTTTTGCTATCTACCTCCTCTTTATAATTTACCCAACCCAAGAAAACTTTTTTCATTATTATCATCAAAACATTCAAACCTCACCCCAAACTCAAATGGCTGGTCCTTCTTCAGTTGCCACTGAGATTCGCATGGTAATTTGTTTATATGATTCAAGAATTCTATGACTCTTCTTCGTCGATCCAATGAGTGTTTTTTTCTCTTTTGTTTAACCTCAATATCTATGGATCACGTGTTTATCTATGTATAATATATATAGGTGCATTACATGATTGAAAAATGTTTGGTCTTCAACATGAGCAAAGAAGAGTGTGTGGAAGCTCTCTCTAAGCATGCAAAAATCAATCCTGTCATCATCGCAACTGGTTTCTTCTCTCTCTCTCTCTCTCCTCTTTTTATACATTTATCTTCTTATAATTCTTAGACACAAATCACAAATATTTATTTACATATACATATCTACTATCTAACGGGATAATGTGTATCTATATGTATTATAGACATATCCATATAAAAAAAAAAAAAAGAAAAAAAAAAAGACATATCCATATATACTAACTATACCATCACGTAGAATTTGATCTTACAATATGATTTTATAGATGATCGATCGAGCTTCGGATGTTTTGTATGTGTTCATGCATAATCTAACTATTAGTGATAGACTAGTAACATAGAAGCTACACTTAACAAAAACTAGTTCCCATAATAAATTGATTTTTTTTTTTTTTACAGTTTGGAAGGAGCTGGAGAAAGAGAACAGTGAATTTTTCAAGGCGTATGTGGAGAAGCGAAGCAAAAAAGAGAAAATGTCAGAGGAAGAGCTAAAACAGATGATCCAGAAGATAAACTCAGACTCATCTAAAAAATCCGACGACTGATCACGATGGTCGTTACATCTTAATTAATTTAAGAACCGTATAATTGTCTAAATAAATATGAATCTCATGAAAACGATCTCTCCCTGACGCATGCATGTTTTATATATATATGTATATCACTCTTCTTTTATATTCGCATCGGGCCAACAATAAAGACAAAAGAGGAGTGATGATGCTCCATTTGGTACATTTACGTACGTGGTCTACATCGCTTTTGTATAAATGAATTACGATAGAAACGGACGTTGATACATCGACCGGCCGTGTGGCGTTTTAGTTATATGAATGTGCGTATATCCGAATAAATTGCTTAGTTATGGTCTTGGTCTCTATAATTCTTGAAATTAAATTTATGGTCTGATCCATCGCTGCTTCGTAAATCTTGAGGGTATTCATTACAACACAACAATCTGATCAGCCTTAAAAAAGAGGTATCATATGCGAACAAAAGGTGGTGGATCAGTAGTCAATTGTTTGAAAAGTGAAATTCCGATGAAAGACACTGTTTAAGCTCTATTTAGAGCATGATTAGTGGTTTTTTCTCAAAAAAAATTCATTAGAAAAGAATAATAAAAATATAATAAAGTAAAAAAGAAGAATGAAGAAAAAATATGAGATACGTATGTGTAAGAAGAAGTGTTGATTTTCTACTGTTGTCTCTCTTTTATTGATAATTATGTTTTGTAATCATTAAATTTAAATTAGATAAATAAATCAAACTAAAATCAATAACAAGAAAGCAAAACTAAGCAACAGACAAGGTTTAGTTTGAAAATCAAGAAATATAAGGGTAGCTTGAACATCAAGATAAATAGTCTAATCTGACCTAGAAACAGTCACTGCAAGAAAACAAGTAGTTAGCGACTGATCGGTCGCAAATGACGTTTTACGACTGAATAGCGACTACAATGCATGTTCGCCAATCAACGCGTCGATAAATATATTAGTCGGAACTTAGTCGCTAAATAACGACTGAATTACAACTCTCTTACTACTAACATTTTTAGTCGGCGAATGGTCGTTGAATAGTCATAATATATTACGACTACACGCCGACTGTTTTATGTCTAGTGTTCGACGACAAAGAGAAGTCGTTAATCAGTCAGCACGTTAGTCACATTGTAGTCACTAATTGGGCGACTCTTTAACGACCACATTGATTTATTAGTCGCTATTTAGTCGTTAAATATGGCGACCGATTGGCGACTACTTTTTCAAGCAGTCGCTATTTAGTCGTAAAATGGGGCGACTATTTGGCGACTACAAATTCGTAATTTTTGGCGATCATTTGGCGACTCAACTTTTTGTTTCTCTGGATTCACAATTTTAGAATTGAGATTCTTCAGGTTTGTATAATGCACAAATTGTAAATTAGAAAACACTAATTAATTTTAAAATTCAAAATATATACAAACGCCAAAAGCTTCAAAAGAAACAACTAAACAAAAGTCATAAGTTTCATAGACTAAAGAAATAAACAAGAAAGCATGATCAGGTCGTGGAATGAGCAGAGATGAACTCATTATATCTTGGATCAGTTGCAGCAGGAAACTTCCCAGTTAAAGCAGTGCTTTGTCAGGTACATGAATAAGCCCATCATATTTGTAGTCACGCAGGCGAAACCTATCAATCCATATGTGTCTTGTCTTTGGCTTGATCTGATTGTAATCAACATCATGGCATCTACCACCTTCAAACTCCAAATTTACAAGTGATAATGTATTCACATTCCTCAAGTCTTATCCCTTACCATGTGATCTTGATATGTTGTCCTCTTCCATCTATGGTCTTGTAAGACGATATACAAAGATCATGGAAACCGGGTTGGGTGGATATGTACTTGGTTTGTAATTAGATTTCATGTATGTTTTAAAGGGTCTGAAAAATTAAATATCTATATAATTTTAAACAAGGGGAACATATCTAAACTATTAAGGCAGAAGTACAAATAGAAAATAGCCCTAAGAGTTGCACAAATTACATACCTATGCCACTGCCATTCTAAACTATAGTTTTATTTAATTTTCAACTTTGGTTAACCATCCCCTATTTTGGGCTTACAAATTGTTCATGGCCCAGACCTCTATCAAATTTTGTCTATAAAATATCCTACCTAATTAAATTCTTTCCCTATCCTTAAATATCATATTAGCTAAGACCAACTCCTATATTTACGATACTTAAAAAACAAATCAACAGAGAATATTTTTTAACAGTCTCATTTATTTCAATAAGACTGTTATATTTTCATTTAGACAAACGCATGAATTCTGTTTGGTCATTTACAACCATATCTAAAAAATTTGCTTTTATATAAGACTAACATGGCTGAGTCTTATTTTTATCAAACATATACTCTAAAACCAGTGTTCCATATTCTAAAAACTTATTCTGTGATGTCTTAAGTTTTTTCACCTTACGAAATAGCTAAAATAGATCAGTAATTACTAACCTTATGAATATAACTCTGTTGTCCTGTAAACTGAGTATTCTTCTTTTGCATCTTCATAACTTCAAGGTCGTTCTCTCCATCTATAATTTTGAGCGACACATTTTAAAAAGAAGACAATATCAGCCCATTGTACAATCATATCATAAAAAGAATCACGTACATTGAACATTTACTAACTGATTTGTGTGCCTTCCCTTTGTTATGTGATGTTAGAAATCATCTCTGTTTCTCCTTCACCATGACTCTGCATGACCTTTTCCATTTATCACTTTGTCCCATGTCTGTCTGTTTTATAAAAATAGATTTTCAGCTATATCACTAATATATAATGCGAATTTTAACACAACTGAGACAATCGAGTCAGTAGTACATCTCTTATTACGAATTGCATATGATATTCATGTTTAAAAAGAACTATAATTTGATTCTACTTTTGACCGACAGAATTTGATTTCTATATCTTCTTCAAAATATCATCTAAACTATTTAAGTTCCAAAGGTAAACTATAGATAATGTCTACCTTTGCAACGAACATATATCTGACACAGAGATGAAATCATGGTTGAAGGCGAACATGAGGACATGACCTCTGGGGTTCCCATGTTGTCCATAGGGTCTTCAGGTCACCTCTCTTATGACCTAACACTATCAAAGTACCTGAAAAATATATTGACCCAGAAACTTTAATGTTCAGATTTCATAGACAAGTGTGTTGGTTTCCTAAGATCCTAATCGAGGATTTACCAGGTATGGTTATTATAACTTACTATCAATAAACAAGAGCTTATACTGATTCATCACCAATCTTCAAAATTAATCCTGGAACGACCTATATCTGTCCTTCGGAAGCGTCTCCATGTTCTTCCCTCAGATGAAGGTTACAAAATCAGAACACAGAATATATATATATATATATATATATATATATATATATATATATATATTTGTGAGTATAACCGAAGCTATAAATAAGAAATCAAAGTAAACAATCGGTTTGAGGCAAAGTCAAACCTGTTTGCTAGAAGACTTCCGGAGGTTATCAATTAATCTATCTTGTGTCTTTATCTAAGTAAAATAACGACAGAATACGGACTATTTAGATCGAAGAGATCTGGAGGAGAAACAAAAGATGCTTCGGGAAGTTTTTTTTTTTTATAACATCACATTTTATTAACTTTGATGACTGTTTAAAAGATCCATATGGAGGTCATTAGTTATAGAGTAAGGAACATAAAAAAGATAATAAAAATTAGAATCATTTGGTATAGCCATCCTAGCAAGACGATCTGCTGCTTTGTTCCCCAATCTTGGAATCCATTCTACTCGAATCTCCTCAAACTTTTGTCTCCATTTTATTATTTCTCGAAGCCAATTGTAGGCGTCAAAATGCAGTAGTTGTTTGTTGATAATTTCCACCGCTTTTTTACAATCACTTTGGAATGTAATTTTCTTGAAACCTTTACTCCAGCTATGTTGCATTGCCATTACCAGAGCTTGTATTTCACTCTCCAATGGATTATTAACCTTCTTACCGGTAGCTTGTGCTGCACCTCGATAGTAACTGTGTTCATCACGAAATATCCATCCAGCTTTGCTTGGTATATTACATTTTAGCCATCCTTGTTGTGGTTTTGTCCATCCTTGTTGTACTTCTGATCTCCCGTTCCCATCTCTCTGTCCAAACCTATTATTTGTTGCTGCTTGAATCTCTATCCATTCCTTTGCATCTGTCTTTGCTTGACGAAGAAGTTTTCCCCATGGGATTTCTGAATTCTGAAACAACAAAACATTTCTACTCTTCCATAGTCTCCAGAGAATCCAAAGAGGAAGATCTTGAAAGTGTCTCATAGTAGTTGAAATACCACATTGCAGACATTCTTTAATTTTCTCTTCTAAAGTTGTCGTAGGGTTATTGATGATTAGATTTGAGAATCCTGAAGCTCTCCATACTCTCTGGGCATAACTGCATTCAAATAGAATGTGATGTTCTGTTTCAGCAGCTTGGCAACAGCGAGGGCATTGGGCATTCGGAATTATATGTCGCCTTTGAAGATTCTCTCGTGTTGGTAAACTTTTAGAAAGTATTCTCCAAAGAAAATGTTGGAGTTTTGGTGCAGTCTTTGTTTTCCAGATTTTCTTCTTGAGATTAGGATCGCCATAAGTTGGTAACGCCATTTGGTTTTGGGGAAGGTGAGTACTTAACCAGTAGCCCGATTTGACCGAGTAAATACCATCTTCATTATAGTGCCACCCCAATAAATCTAGTTGTGCTGTTGAGCAGATTTTGATGGAAAGAACCTTCTGTACATCATCAGCATGAATGAACTCTCTGACTTTGTTTTCATCCCAATTCCTACGATCAGTAGTGAATAATTCACAAACCCGTTGAGTATTATTTCCTATTTGCCGAGGTCTTGGTGCTCTTGGAGGATGCTCCGGTAGCCACGGGTCTACCCATAGATCAACATGCTCTCCATTACCAATGATGAATCTCATTCCTTGTTTTAGTAATTGTGCTCCATGTATGATGGATTTCCATGCATAGGACGATTTTCTCTTTATAGTAGCTGTTAATATATTGTCATGAGGGAAGTACCTCGCTTTTAGTACTCTTGCCATCAAACATTCAGGGTGTTGCAGAATTCGCCATGCTTGCTTTGCAAGCAAAGCTTGGTTGAAATGCTCTAAATCCCTGAAACCTAGCCCACCTTCTCTCTTTGGTGTACATATGCGATCCCATGAGTACCAATGTAGTCCTTTTTTATCGCCAGATCCCCACCAAAACTTTGCTAGAACTCCATTTATTTCCTCACATATCTCTTTTGTTAAGCGAAATATGTTCATAGAGAAAATAGGCATTGCCAGGGCCACAGCTTTCAAGAGAACCTCTTTCCCTCCTGGTGATAAAATTTTTTGTTTCCACCCTTGAGTAACAGCTTTGACTTTATCCACAATGTATGTAAACATTTCTGTTTTTTTTTTGTGCCAAACTGCTCCGGCAATCCTAAATATTTGCCAAGACCACCATCATTGTGTATACCCAGGAGATTTCTCATTTTTGTTTTAACATGTTCAGAAACTTGTGATCCAAATTTAATGGCTGACTTTGTTAGATTTATGGCTTGACCCGACACCTTCTCATAGAGCTCAAAGATATATTTCAGTCTCCTACCCGCTTTTGGGTTTGCTAATGAGAAAAAGAGGGAATCATCTGCAAAGAGCAGGTGGTTTACTTGTGGAGCTTGTAGCGCAACTCTAACTCCCAGTAAGGATCTATCACTCATCGCCTGATGCATTAGGTGAGATAAAACCTCGGCACAGAGGATAAACAAATAAGGAGACAATGGGTCTCCCTGTCTGATTCCTCGTTGAGGAAGAATATAACCTTCAGGTGATCCATTGATAAGTACCGAGAATGAGACTGTACTTACACAAGTCATAATCCAGTGAATCCATTTCTGGTGAAAGCCCATAGCTTGCATCGTACGCTCTAGAAAACTCCATTCAAGTCGGTCATAAGCTTTAGTGATGTCAGTCTTCACAACCATATAGGATTTGGCTTGTCTCTTCCGAGCTTTCAGACAATGCATAATCTCATGAGCCACAATGATATTATCAGATATTAGTCGGCCTGGAATGAAAGCATTCTGATTTTCAGAGATAACTTTGTGTAGATGTTCCTTCAGTCTCATAACCAAGATCTTTGAAATGATTTTATAGACTACATTACATAGTGCTATAGGTCTCATTTCAGCCATATTAGATGGTGGGTAGATTTTTGGTATGAGACAAAGATTGGTATGGTTTAGGCGATCATCCAGAACCCCTTCTTCAAAAAATCTGGTAACTTCAGCAATAATCTCTTCTCTTATATCATTCCAATGTTGATGATAAAAGATGGCTGGGAAACCATCTGGTCCAGGAGCACGTTGAGGTCCAATGTCAAATATAGCACCGTCAATTTCCTCTGGAGTCACTGGTTTAATCAAATCTGCATTGATCTCTTCTGTTATTCTACTCTGGAAACCTCTAAAAGCTTCATCAAAATGCAGTGGAGCCTCATTTCTTGTCGTAAAGAGTCCCTGAAAGTATGTTTCGGCAACCTTAGCAATGTTCTTTTGTCCTCTCTGAACCACTCCATGTTCATTTTGCATGGAAGTAATATGGTTTCTGTTCCGTTTCGCCTTTGTTACAGCATGAAAATATTTAGTATTGCGGTCACCTGACCTGAGCCATCGAATTCTGCTTTTTTGTTGCCAAAATATTTCCTCTTCCATGTAAGCTTGATTTAGTTCCTCTTGAATAATTGTTCTTTCTTGTGTAGTTGCATTAGAAGCACAAACTGCATCATCCAGACGTTTCCTCAGGGAAACAATACGTTCCTCTGCATTGTTTCTATTGTGTCTTTTCCACACTGATATGCTTTGTCTGCATCGGGCAAGTCGTTGCACCAAGGGGACATGTAGCAGATGTGTTTGACCCGAGCCTTTCCACCCACGAGTAACTGTTTCCTTAAAACCCTCCTTCTCATTTAATCTTCCATCATAATGAAACATTCTCTTAGGAATGTCTGTATCATAAGAGATATAAGTGACCAAAGGTCGATGATCAGACTCCCCTATACCAAGAAATTCTGTCTCAGAAGCCGGGTATTCATTTAACCATCTACTATTAGCCATGGTTCTATCTAGGCAGCATTGGACGTGGTGAGTCCCTCTCTGTCCAACCCAAGAGAACCTATTACCAATTGATTTTATATCTGTCAGATCATTGTTGCGAACAAAGTCTCTGAAATGTTGAAAGGTAGAAGTAGGTCTTATTATGCCTCCTATTTTCTCTTGATTCCCAAGTATCTCATTAAAATCACCGAGTAGCATCCACGGTTCATTTCTCCTTGTCATTCCCAATCTTTCAAGTGACTCCCATGTATAACTTCGCAAATTAGCATTGGGATTACCGTAGACAAAGGACAAATAGAAAGGAACTTCATTACTTAGAACTTTACAATCGATGAGCTGACTTGAAAGACTTAAAACAGAGATCTTTACATCATGCTTCCAGAATAAAACCAAACCACCACTAAGACCTAAAGGGGGAACCGTTACATAATTTAGAAAACCCAACTGAGCACTAACATCTCTAATGTAGTCATCTTGTTGTTTTGTTTCAGATAGGCAAATGATGTCTGGGAGATACTTTTTATTTATCTCCTTAAGGCGTCGAACTGTAGAGTCACTGCCAAGACCTCTACAGTTCCAGCAGGATGTCCTCATGGTGGGAGTGGTGGTTCTGGGCCCACCGCGCCTCTCACCATAGGTTCAACCTTTGCCTCACTTACTTGCTCAGCACTCATCATGTTTTGTGATTCTTTAACCTCATCCTTCTGTCTCTTTAAGCCGGCAGTACTTGATTCTCCCTTCTCACCAAAGCAGAGTTTGCTTTTGTTTCCCTCTGCAGCTTCCATCCATGATTTCCTTTTAAGAGACTCACGCCCCGGGTGAGTAAACCCCATTGGAATGAGAGGATTAAACATCTCCTCCATGTTAATGTCGTCAGAGAACATCGTACGTTTAGCAGTTGGACTCCACAACTCATCATCTCCTCCATCAATCTCCACTTCACTGGTATTATCGTCCTCCTCATCTGTTGGTTCAATCTGAACAACTGCTGCACCAGAGGAAACTTCTTCCTGAGCATTATTGTCTGCTTCCTGGTTGTCGTTTCCATCTTGTATTTCTTCAATGTGAACTCATGTGTTGAGGTTGTTGTTGTCTCCCATGGGTTGGTCATCATCAGAAGAATCATCTCCATCTTCTGGATCTGTATCTGGCCCACCATTGACGATTAGACAGCGACCAGAGTCATGTGTCATCATACCACAGGTTTCCCAAAAACCACGAAGTCTCTCATACCAAAATCTGAGCATGGTATTGACTCCTGGAGCAAACTGAAAATTGCGTCTGAACCGTAATGGTTGGTTAATGTTCCAATTTAAACGAACTCTGATAAACTCCAAACGAGTGCCTGCTTCTTCATTGTAGTCCATTTGGATATATTGCCCCATTTCTCGAGCAATATAGAGGATGACTTCACGGTTAACAAACTGGAAAGGGATTCCTCGAATCTGAACCAAGAGGGGAATGAAATTTAGCATTGCCATGTCCATTAATGGCGTCCACCGTTGTAAGACTAACATCCTCTCTGCGTAGGCCCATGGTCCTCTACGGATCACCGTTTCCATAGCCTCTTCAGATGGAAAGATGAATTGAAATCGTCTTGCTTCAATGGCACGTCCTCTGAGTACACCCTCCAGACCCCAGGCTCGTGGCATTGTTGTAAGAATGCCCCTTATATTTTGCCTACGCGGCATCACAGGTCTTCCGATCAAGAAGAATCTGTTCTCTTCAGCGGCTTGTTGAACAACTGCCAACGGTAAGGCCACTGGAGCATCTTCACTTCCAAGATCGATATCTTGCATTGCACGGCGTATATTATCCGCCATTGTTGAACAAGAGGTTAATCTCAAAGGGTAGGACAGAATTTTAGAAAGAAATGATATAAAGTTGTGTGAGGAACATTTATCCCAAATTTGCTTTTTATATAGGAAATCCAAGAAGAACCTCTGCACCACTAAGTCATCACGAGGAAGATGTAACTTCCACATGGGAAAACAGGGCAACGTGGGCAAAAGAAACACCGAAATCCACGCATTGCCAGCAGAAACATCATCAACCACGAAATTCGTGGTGAGAAAGTGAATAAAAATTTGTAACCGTTGTAGGATCGCCTTGAAATCGCCAGTAACCGCCATTCACCTCTTTTTTTCTTTCCTTTGCTTTAAAGTAGATGAAAGCAAAGAGCTTTCTGTTTTTTTATTTCCCGGAAAAAATAATTACATGGGCTTCGATCACTAATATTAAATGAAAACCCAATTGGTAATATCAATTCATCAATAAGCCCTTTGTAAATATAATTACCCATTACAGATCAGTATTTGTTGGTCAATCATGTATAATCTATTTTGTAGTACTTTTATTTGCTGTCTAAAATTTTTATTTTTATAAATATCTATAATGTATTATTCTATTTAATAATTTGTCACACAAAATTTATATCTAAACTGGAGGAAACACACACAACCAAAACATAATACACAAATATACTATACTTAATTGTTTAATTACAAATAAAATCAAAATAAAATAGCACATAACAAAATTAATTAAACTCATAGTTTAAAAATGGACACTAACCACTGAAACTAAATACACTAATGTCAGAACTCCATCACGTATCTAAACATTAACATGAATGTTTTTCTACAATTAACAAAATATACATCCGCGCGGGCGCGCGGGTCAAAACCTAGTCTATATTATTAAGGAAAAAAATTTCTAAGTTACACGAAGTTTATACTAATATGGTGGAAACCATCCAATGTATAAAAATGTGTCAAGAACTACACGAAATATATGTTAATACATGCCACATGTACGAAGTAAATGATATTATGGTGGCAACATCACAATCGGATTTAATTGTTCTTAAGCTAAGTTAATGGGGTCAATCCGTAATTTATGAAACTTAATAAACTTAATTGATTTTAATTATTAAAGTTAATAGAATTAATAAAATTAATAAACTTAATATTTTTTGTTAAACTTAATAAATTTATTAAACTTAATAAAATTATTAAACTTCATAAACTTAACAAATTAATAACTTATTAAGTTTATAAGTTATTAAGTTTGTTAAGTTTATTAAGTTTATGAAGTTTAATAATTTTATTAAGTTTAATAAATTTATTAAGTTTATTAAATTTATTAAGTTTAACAAAAAATATTAAGTTTATTAATTTTATTAAGTTTTAAAAAATATTATGTTTATTAAGTTTATTAATTTTATTAAATTTAATAATTAAAATCAATTAAGTTTATTAAGTTTCATAAATTACAGATTGACCCCATTAACTTAGCTTAAGAACAATTAAATCCGATTGTGATGTTGCCACCATAATATCATTTACTTCGTACATGTGGCATGTATTAACATATACTTCGTGTAGTTCTTGACACATTTTTATACATTGGATGGTTTCCACCATATTAGTGTAAACTTCGTGTAGCTGAGAAACTTTTTCTCTATTATTAAAATAGAAGTACACTTATAAAACACCCTTGAGTTTTTCTAATTATTTACAATGTTATGTCACTGAAGTTATTAATTATCATATCTTATAGGATTCTTTGTCTTTTTCACTTTAATTAATGCATTTCCAAAATCAAATTTTAACTAAAAAAATTATGGCAACAGTAATTAATGAAAATAATTATTTTTATATATACCTTTCGTAATTAAATAAATAAATTATATAGAAATTGTTTTACTAATTCCATATACATAATAATTAATTCCAATATTAATTAACCTACCTTTTAGGATTTTTTTCTTATTAATTATCTACATATCTTTAAATAGTTAATGAACAATATTGTTTTCAAAGATATATAATTATACTTTTATTATTTATAAGTAATAACTAAAATAAAAGTCACAAAAAGAAATATTTATATAATATATAATATATAGATTAATATAAACATCTTATGTTACGTATATTTTATATAAATAATAGTTCAAGGTAAATTCAGAATAATAAAAGTTAAAAAAATAGAAATAGATAGGGTCATATATTATAAATAGTAGATACAACAGTTTAGTTATACATTACCATAAAATTTTGATCCATAAAAATTAAAAAAAAACATTTGTGCAGATATACGGATCATATTTCTAAAATAAGTATGACATAATGATAGTTTATAAGATAAAATAAAATTACTCAATATAAACTATAAAATTATGTGTTTAAAATGTCGTTTTAAACAATTATTTAAATGGGTAAATTTAGAAATATATATTATCACTTATAAAATATATAAAAACAAACACTTGCACGGATCAAACAACAAACTTTTCGGTATTCTTCTGCCAAAATTAAAACCATAAATAATTTGTAACCATTTAATTGATACTTCATTTTTTCTTTCACAAATTTCAATCCAAATGTTTTATATATTTAAAATTTTATATAATTTGAACATCAGGCTTTTTCTTAGAAATGTTATAATTAATTTATCATTTTTTTGTATACCGTATTAACTCTTATTTCTCAAAATTTGATGTATCTTTAACTGAAAAATATTTTCAATATATCGTCTACATGTTAGATTTGTTTGTATGATACCTAATATTTTTGATACAATAAATTTTAGCACACAAAAAAAAAACTTAATGTAATACAATTAATTTTTACAAAAATTTCATTTAATATAAAAATTTTAAAAATAAAATAAAATTTAAATTTAAAAATTTAAAAAAATAAAACTAATAAAACATAATCTAATTGGTTACAGTTAAACCGCATTATTATAAACCAGGCCCGTGTGAAACGAGCTCTAAAGTTTTGACTAGCGCTTAACGCCACATGCTAACTAACACTTAATTGTATTCGTAACCTAACTTTTGCTATCTACCTCCTCTTTATAATTACCCAGCCCATGAAAACCTTTTTCATTATTATCATCAAAACATTCAAACCTCACCCCAAACTCAAATGGCTGGTTCTTCTTCAGTTGCCACTGAGCTTAACATGGTAATAATTTCTTTATATGATTCAAGAATTCTATGACTCTTCTTCGTCGATCTAATGAGTGTTCTTTTTCTCTTTTATTCAACCTCAATATATATATGTATAATATATAGGTGTATTGCATGATTGAAAAATGTTTGATCTTCAACATGAGCAAAGAAGAGTGTGTGGAAGCTCTCTCTAAGCATGCAAAAATCAATCCTGTCATCACCTCTACTGGTTTTCTTCTCTCTCCTCTCTCCTCTTTTTATACATTTATTTTCTTATAATTCTTAGACACAAATATTTATTTACATATACATACCAACTATCTAACGGGATAACATGTGTATCTATATGTATCATAGACATATCCATATATACTAACTATACCATCACGTAGAATTTGATCTTGCATTATAATTCGATGATCGATCGAGCTTTGGATGTTTTGTATGTGTTCATGCATAATCTAACTATTAGTGATAGACTAGTAACATAAAAGCTACACTTAACAAAAACTAGTTCCCATAATAAATTGATTTTTTTTTTTTTTACAGTTTGGAAGGAGCTGGAGAAAGAGAACAGTGAATTTTTCAAGGCGTATGTGGAGAAGCGAAGCAAAAAAGAGAAAATGTCAGAGGAAGAGCTAAAACAGATGATCCAGAAGATAAACTCAGATTCAGCTAAAAAATCCGACGACTGATCACGATGGTCGTTACATCTTTAATTATTTAAGAATCGTATAATTGTCTAAATAAATATGAATCTCATGAAAACGATCTCTCCCTGACGCATCACGCATGCATGTTATATATATATATATATATATATATATGTATATCACTCTTCTTCTATATTCGCATCGGTCCAACAATAAAGGCAAAAGAGGAGTGATGATGCTCCTTTTGGTACATTTTACGTACGTGGTCCACATTGCTTTTGTATAAATGAATTACGATAGAAATGGAGGTTCATACATCGACCGGCCGTGTGGCGTTTTAGTTATCTGAATGTGCGTATATATCCAAATAAATTGCTTAGTTATGGTCTTGGTCACCTCTATAATCATTAGTATTCTTGAAATTTAAATTTACGGTCTGATCTGTCGCTGCTTCGTAAGTCTTGAGGATATTCATCACAACACAACAATCTGATACATCCACCTTAAAAAGAGGTATATCATATGCGAACAAAAGGTGGTGGATCATTAGTCAATTGTTTGAAAAGGGAAATTCCGATGTAAGACCCTAGCTAGCAGCTCCATTCAGGATGAAAGTAAGACCTTTTCAGCATAACACGAAGAGGAAGGGGGAGGGGTCCCCTTGCCTCGAACCACGAGAAGGTTCACCATCCCATGATGAGATTGCCCATTAATAAGAATAGTGTAAGACAATTATCTGACACATTACATGATGTCATGATCCATCCGACCTCAAATAGCATGCAAACCAAGTGCAAGGAGCAGATCTTGATGATAACCCCATTCAACACAATAATATGCCCTTGACTTGTCTGTCTTGATAGCAAGAAACTCACTTGAGAATGCCTTCAGATATCTTATCACATGTAGGGTTTGGTGTGCAGTCACAATGTTATCTGAAATGAGTTTAGCAGAAACAAAGGCTGACTAGCTGGGAATACCAAATCAGGGAGCAATAGTTTTTTTTACGAGAGACCTATATCTTGGATACTATCTTGTAAAGCACTAAAAAAGACATTGATCTCAAGTATGGTATCAATATTGAATTCTTCTTGATTGTGATAAGAAACAATCGAGTCTACTTCCATTCTGGAGGAAAACTGCTTGTAACGAAGTATCTTTGAACTTTATTTGTTACTTGGTTTCCAATCAAACTTCAATAATATAGGAAAATTATCCAGACATTTCATCAGTCCGTGAGGCATTAGAACCCTTGATGGCAAATACCGGGGCTCTTACTTTCTCCTTTGTGACTCCAGTAATATATTATCCTATATTACTGGAAGATCGAGAAGATTTTGATTGTATCAAGGAAGATTGAAAAAAAAAAGATATAGAGAATATTGGATGTATATTAACATAAAAATATTTGATATACAATAAAGAAAATATATAAAATTTATCATTATCTATAGTATAATATTTCTCTAATAATTTTAAAAACTAGAACTTGACCCATGCGACCGCACGTGTATTTAATTTTATATTTTAGTTTGTGTTGTATTTAGTGTTATATTTGTAAATGTAGTCATATTTGTAAATATAAATGTTATATTTGTATTTTATATTTTTTTCATTTTAGCGTAAAATATATCACCGATATTAAGTATCATATAAACAATTCCAACATTTATATAATTAGATACATGTCTAAGAAATATAGCGAATAATTTTTTTAAATAAAAAGTACGAAAATAGACAATTAAGAATTAACTTGCTAATTATAAATGATACATTAGCTATAAAATTTGTACGATAATAGAAAGATTGCTAAACTTCAACCAAATCTGGAATATATAAAATTAAGATTTAAATTTGATGTAACAGATAAGAAAATAGAAATGAGTTCATGTTTGTGTACATTTAAACCACGTATGTGTGAATATTTTTTTTATTTTTTTCAAATAAATATTTTTAAGTAATAATATATATTTTCAAAATTTATCCGTGTTAAATAATTATTTAATAATGATATCTGTAAACATAGTAATTTTATAGTTTATATTGATTGCTTTTATTTTGTCTTGTAAACCATCAACTATATTACCATCAATTTTAGAATATGATCAAAAATATTTACTTGTTATTTTTTTGTGATCAAAATTTTATGGTAATATCTAAGAAATTATTTCATATACATGTTAAGTTAGTAAATAATTATAATGTTGCTTGTAATATATATGTAGGTGAAGATTAGTTTGGTGGGAGAGAGTGAGACAAATATAACTTTAATTATTATATAAATATTTTGTGATAGCATTAATGTTTATATTATTGATATGTAATATGTAAGTTGAAAAATTTATACTGAATTTTATTGTGAATTTAATTTAGAAATTTTTTTTTATAATTTTGGAAAAAACTTAGAATGCATAAAATTAGGAGTAATGACTACTTCATTAATTTTGGAAAAGACAAAGATTATTTAAATATATGTTCATTTAATTACTTCAATGACACAAAATTGTAACTAAATTTTAAGTTTAAGAGATAATTTATATTGGTACTTCTATTTTAATAAAGTAGATAGTTTCATTCAATCTTTACATAGATCACTAGATACTGTAATCTAAATTTGTTTATAAAAATCCGATATGGTTGAAACAATTTTGTTGTTTACTATTGATGTAAAAATAATTAATAATACAAAATACTGTACTAATTATATATAATTAATAATTAGATTTCATGTATGTTTTAATGTTTGAAAATTAAATATCTTATATATTAAAACAGAAGTCATGACTTGAATTCATGTGCGATTTTTTTAAAAATGTACTATTACTAGAAAGTCATGTTACATTAACTCTTTAATACGCTTTACAATTTGGTTTTGGTTAATTATCCCACACCTTCCAACTTAGTCAGGCAAAATATGTCAATAAACATAAGTTTAGGAATCTTCTATTATTTATAAGGAAATATGTCAATAATAGTTAAATGCATCCACAATATATTAAAAAAAATCACATATTCGTAATATGGAATATTTATATACCCTAACAAAATTTACACACTATATGTACTAGATAAATGTATTTCGATGTAAATTTTTAAAAATATATTGTCTTAAAAAAAGAAATTGTTTAAAAAAATATTTTTTAATAAATTTTTTTATAATATTAATTTATGAAGCTATAAGTTTAGTTTTTAGCAAAAATTTCTTTCAAATTTATATTATCTTTGCAAATTAAAGTATTTTAATATTTAATCAAGCTCTATTTATATTACTTTATCTAAAACTGAAATACCAATCTAACAAACAATAAAATATAGAAAAGAAACAAACACATGTTTGAAAAATATGTATAATATAAAAAATTTGAAACAATCTATTTGATTAAAACATGTATTATATAATATTATTATGTTTGAAAAACATTTACTATACATGTCGTAAATATGTGATTACTATAATATATATCAATTTACAAATGAAAACATTTTTTTATATAATTAACTATAAATGAAAATAAATACATGCGCGGTTACGCGGATCAAAATCTAGTATACTTTTAAACAAGGGGAACATTTTACTCTTTATTTTACAAAACTAATAAAACATACATTAGTTGGTTATCATTAAACAGCATTACTGTAAACCAGGTGTGAAACGAGCTCTAAAGTTTCGACACCATACTGATTTTTGAATCTTCCATTCAAATATTTATGGACAGAAGCGCGCGCCACATGGTAACTAACACTTGTAATCGTCACCTAACTTTTGCTATCCACCTCCTCTTTATAATTATTACTCAACCCAAGAAAACTTTTTTCATTATTATCATCAAACATTATCATCATCGAAACATTCGAACCTAAACCCAAACTCAAACCATGTAGACATAACTCATAAGGAGATTTCTGATTTGTTATAAATAATTAATTATTCTGTTGATGGTATATATTTTGTGGTGTATACAACGTATGATTTTTATGGAAACACATTATTTATGATTGTTTTGCTCTTAATTAGGTTTTTTTTGAGAAACTTATTAAGGTGACGATGAAACTGCCGATAACGGGACAGCGATATTCGGAGGAAGTAACCAAGAATTGTGTGGCGATTTGGAAATCGTTAGGGATATACATATACCCAAACTCTGACGTTAGCAATATTCCTTCTCTTGGTCCCCATGCAAAAATGCGTTTTAACAAGATAACTAAAGTAATTTGTATTAAGAAAAACTAAATCTGTTTTTTTTTGTTCAGCAATATTCCTTATACTGCAGCAGTATATCTTTTTAGTAAAAAAAAAACAATCCTCTATATATTAAAGAGAAACATGTTGTAAATGTTAGTCCATATAAATATATAATATATATTTTATTAAATAAACTATAAACTATTATTAATGTTCTATTTTTTACTTAAATAAAAACTAGGGAATTACCTATATAATTTATATATATGAAAATTAATGATTTTAATAAAAAAGATTTGATAAAAAATTATGTATCCTATATTCTTTTTGTTAAATTTATAGTATAAAAATAAATTAAACAATCACAGTAACTAAATTAAATAACCAAATTATAATTGGTTGATTTTGATGTTATTTTCAGAAGATAACAAAACAGTTTTAAAATGATTGTTAAACAGTTTCAACACTATAATTTCGTTAATGGGTATGTAAATAAGTATATTAGCAAGGAATACGAGTTTGAAATTTTCAAAAATTTATAGAGGTTAGCCTATAACCTCCAAAAATTATATGGATTTTAACGATATCTTCATGAGACGAGAAAACATTTTCAAAACAATTGGTAAGCAGTTGCAACACTATAATTTAGTTAATAGGTTTTTAAATTAGTATAATAGCAAATAATACATGTTTAAAATTTTCAAAAATTCATAGGGAATAGCCTATAACATCAAAAATTTTGGTGGATTTTTACGTTATTCTCAAAAAATGACGAAACATTTTCAAAATGATTGTTAAACAGTTTCAACACTATAATTTCATTAATGGATCTTTAAATAAGTATATTAGCAAGGAATACGAGATTTAAAATTTTCAAAATTTCTAGGGGTTAACCTACAACCTCCAAAAATTATATGGATTTTGATGCTATCTTCAGGAGACGAGAGAACATTTTCAAAACAATTAGTAAGCAGTTGCAGCACTATAATTTAGTTAATAGGTCTTTAAATTAGTATAAAAGCAAAGAATACATGTTTTAATATTTTCAAAAATTCATAGGGATTAGCCCATGACCTCAAAAATTTTGGTGGATTTTTACGTTAACCTCAAAAAACGATGAAACATTTTCAAAACGATTGTTAAATAGATTCAATACTATAAATTGTTTATGAGTCTTTAAATAAGTATAATAGAAAAGAATACATGATTTGAAATTTTCAAAAATTAATAGAGGGTAGCCCACGGCCTAGAGAAATTTGGTGGATTTTGAGCGTTATCCTCAGGAAACGACGAAACATTTTTAAAATGATTGTTAAGCAGTTTCAACACTATAATTTGGTTAATAAGAATTTAAATGTGTATACTAGCAAGGACTATATGTTTTGAAATTTTCAAAAATTCATAGGGTGGCCTGCAACCTCAAAAATTTTTTTTATGGATTTTAACGTTATCTTCAAAGACGACAAAACATTTTCGAAACGAATGTTAAACGATTTCAACACTATAATTTGGTTAATGAGTCTTTAAATAAGTATAATTGCAAGGAATACATGTTTTGAATTTCCAAAAATTCAAAGGGGTTAACTCTCGACCTCAAAAAAATTGGTAGATTTTGACATTATCCTATGATGACGATGAAACATTTTCAAAAAGATTGTTAAGCAGTTTCAACACTATAATTTAGTTAATGTGTCTTTAAATAAGTATACTAGTAAAGAATATATGTTTTGAAATTTCTAAAAATTCATAGGGGTTAGTCCAGGACCTCGAAATTTTGGTGGATTTAACGTTATCTTCAGAAGACGACGAAATAATTCTGAAATGAAGGTTAAACGATTTCAACACTATAATTTGATTAATGGATCTGTAAATAAGTATACTAGCAAGGAATACATTTTTTCAAAATTTTCAATAACTCAAAGGGGGTTAGGTTAGCCTACGACCTCGAAAAAATTGGTTGATTTTGATGTTATCCTATGGATACGACGAAACATTTTCAAATCGATAGTTAAGAAGTCTCAACAAAAAAATTTGGTTATTGGA
This sequence comes from Eruca vesicaria subsp. sativa, assembly GCA_932364175.1. Taxonomy (NCBI): domain Eukaryota; kingdom Viridiplantae; phylum Streptophyta; class Magnoliopsida; order Brassicales; family Brassicaceae; genus Eruca; species Eruca vesicaria. The sequence continues at coordinate 91,702 of CAKOAT010849598.1, forward strand.
ATTTTAAATAAATATATTAGCAAGAAATATATTTTGCAGTTTTCAAAAAGTCATAGGGGGGTTAGCCCATTACCTCGAAAATTTTGTGAATTTTAACGTTATCCTCACGAGACGACGAAATATTTTCAAAACTATTGGTAAACAGTTTTAACACTATAATTTGGTTAGTGAGTCTTTACATAAGTATATTATCAAGAATACATATTTTTAAATTTTCAAAAAGGCATATGGGTTAGCCCACGACCTCGAAAAAATTGGTGGATATTGACTATATCTTCAAGAGACGACAAAGCATTTTCAAAATGATTCTTAAGCAGTTTCAACACTTTACATGTTTTGAAATTTTCAAAAATTCGTAAGGGGTATCCCACAACCTCGAAAAATTATGTGGATATTGATGTTATTCTAAGAAGACGACAAAACATTTTCAAAACGATTGGTAAGTACTGGCAACACTATAATTTAGTTAATGAGTCTTTAAATAAGTATAATAGAAAGAAATAAATGTTTTGAAATTTTCAAATATACATAAAGGTTAGCCAACGACCTCAAAAAGTTTGGTGAATTTTTAATTTATCCTCAGAAGACAACCAAATAATTTCAAAATTATTGTTTAACAGTTCCAAGACTCTAAATTGGTTAATGAGTCTTTAAATAAGTCTACTAGCAAGAATTACATGTTTTGAAATTTTCAAAAATACATAGGGGGTTTAGCCCATGACCTCAAAAAATTTGGTGAATTTTAACGTTATCCGTAGGAGATGACAAAACATTTTATAAATGATTGTTAAGCCGTTTTAACAAAATAACGAGATTCTAACCCGCACACCCATACGGGTGTTTAAAAAAATTATATTCTTAAAAAAAATTCCTACATGATTGATTATATATATATATATATATATATATATTGATGATTACAATATTTAATATGGTTTTATAGTCTTTATGTATCATTTTATTTTGTTTTAAACTTTCATCGTTCCGTGCAGGTTTTTACAAATTTTATATTCTTAAACAAATTTCCTACATGATTGATTATATATAATTTTATGTTTACAATATTTAATATGGTTTTATAATCTATATGTATCAATTTGTTTTGTTTTAAATTGTCATTGTTTTAGTTGTATATATATATATATATATATATATATATATATATATATATATATATACAACTAATTATATATATACATCTGTATGGGTTAAAATTTAACTGTATATATATAACAATGAAGGTGAATTATCATTTATTTTTTTGTTAAATTTTATTTATTTTATTACAATAATCTATTATTTATGTTGTATATATGTTTTTAGTTCTTAATAATAAATAAATAGGTATTAGATGATATTTTTATTATTAATTTATAAATATTTGTTATACATATTTCTAAATGTAAAAAATATACATATTTTGAATTTATTAATAAAAATTTCTTTTATTTTTAATAACTTAACTTATTTTGTTAATTTCAATTAAATTTTTTACATTTGTAATTATTAAAAGGCTTACGATGAGGATTGTGCTATAAAAAACAAAATTCTCATAATTAGAATTTTATATACAGATTAATTTCTTATAAATAGGTAGGTGGAATATATTTTATTGAGAAAATCATATTTTGATAAATGACAAATAAATCTAATGGCATAAGAGTGTAATTATTGAGAAAAAATAAGGAGTATTTCGAATTTGCACATCAGTTTTAATAGATTAAATTTGGTTAATGGGTCTTTAAATAAGTATTATACATGTTTTAATTTTTTCAAAAATTCATAGGGGGGTTAGTCCACAGCCTCAAAAATTTTGCTGGATTTTGATGTTATTTTTAAAAGACGAAGAAATATTTTCAAAACGATTGTTTACGGTTTCAACATTATAGTTTCGTTAATGGGTCTGTAAATAAGTATCTTAGTAAAGAATACATGTTTTGAAATTTTTAAACATTCAAAGGGTTCAGCCAACGACCTTGAAAAAACTGGTCGATTTAGGCGTTATCCTTGGAAAACGACGAAACATTTTCAAAATGATTATTAAGAATTTCCAATACTATAATTTGGTTAATGAGTTTTTAAATAAGTATACTAGCAAAGAATATATATTTTTTAAAAAAAAAAATCAAAAATAAATTGGGGTTAGCCCACGACCTAGTAAATTTAGTGGATTTTGACGATATCCTCACGAGACGATGAAACATTTTCAAAATGATTGTTAAGCAGTTTATACACTAGAATTTAGTTAATGGATATTCAAATAAGTATACTAGCAAGGAATACAATTTTTTAAATTTTTTTCAAAAATGCGTAGGCTTAGTCCACGACCTCAAAAAATTTGTAGATTTTGAGATTATCCTCAAAAGACGACGAAGCATTTTCAAAATGATTATTAAAAACTTTCAACACTATAATTTAGTTAATGTGTCTTTAAATAAGTATACTATCACGGAAAAAGAGTTTTAAAATTTTCAAAAATTCATAGAGTTAGCATACAACCTTAAAAAATTATGTGTATTTTGACGTTATTCTTAGGAGACGAGGAAACATTTTCAAAATGATTGTTAAGCAATATAAACACTATAATTTTGGGTCTTTAAATAGTATAATAGCAATGAATACATGTTTTGAATTTTGAAAAAAATCATAGGGGTTTGTCCACGGTCTCAAAAATTTTGGTGGATTTTTGACATTATTTTCAAAAGACGATGAAACTTTTTTAAAATGATGTTAAACTGTTTCAACATTATAATTTTGTTAATGTATCTGTAAATAAGTATATTATCAAGTAATAAATGATTTGAAATTTTCAAAAATTCAAAGGGGTCAGCCCACGCCCTCAAAAAAATTGGTGGATTTTGACGTTATCTTCAGAAGACGACTAAACATTTTTAAACGAGTGTTAAATGGTTTCAATACTATAATTTTGTTAATGGATCTGTAAATAACTATATTATCAAGGAATACATGTTTTGAAATTTTCAAAAATTCAAAGGGGTCAGCCCACGACCTCAAATAAAATCATTGATTTTGACATTATCCTCGAGAGACGACAAAACATTTACAAAATGATTATTAAGCAGTTTCAATACTATAATTTGTTTAATGTGTCTTTAAATAAGTATACTACTAAGGAATACAATTTTTTAATTTTTCAAAAATAGATAGGGGTCAGCCCACTACCTCGAAAAGTTTGGTTGAGTATGACGTTGTCCTCAGGAGACGACGAAAGATTTTCAAAACGAGTGTTAATTAGTTTCAATACTATAGTTTGGTTAATGGATCTTTAAATAAATATACTAACAAGAAATACAATTTTTTATTTTTTTCAAAAATTCATAGGGTTATTTCAGGACATCGAAAATTTGGTAAATTGACGTTATTCTCAGGAGACGACGACACATTTTCAAAACGATTGTTAAACAGTTTCTACACTATAGTTTCGTTAAAAGGGTCTGTAAATAAGTACATTAGCAAGGAATACATGTTTTGAAAATTTCAAAAATTCAAAGGGGTCATCCCACAACCTCGAACAATTGGTCGATTTTGACGTTATCCTCGGGAGATGAAGAAACATTTTCAGAACACTATAATTTAGTTAATGTGTCTTTAAATAAGTATACTAGTAAGAAACGCAATTTTTTTAAAATTGCAAAATAAATAGGGATTAGACCACCCACAATGGGGAATTTAACCAAATCCTTAGCACGTATTCTTAGACAAATCAGATTTAAATAATAGTATTTAATTTGCATAAGTTAAGGAAGAGTCCTTAACTAAGGAATTTAAGGACTTGATTCTCAATGACATAGCAACGAATACAATTTTTAAATTTTTTCAAAAATTCATAGAGTTAGTTCATGACCTCAAAATTTTGGTGGATTTTGACGTTATCATCAGGAGACGACGAAACATTTTGAAAACGATTATTAAACAGTTCAACACTATAATTTGGTTAATGAATATTTAAATAAGTATACTATCACAGAACACAAGTTTTTAAAATTTCAAAAATTCATAGGGTTAGCCCTACAACCTCGAAATATTATGTAGATTTGACGTTATCCTTAGAAGACGACGAAATATTTTTAAAATGATTTTTAAGAAATTTGAACACTATAATTTGGTTACTGGATCTTTAAATATTATACTAGCCCACGGTCTCGAAACGTTTGGTGGATTCTAACGTTATTTTCAAAAGACGACGAAACATTTTTTAAACGATTATTAAACGGTTGCAACACTATAGTTTTTTTAATGGATCTTTAAATAAATATATTAGCAAGGAATACATGTTCTGAAATTTTCAAAAATTCAAAGAGGTCAGCCCACAATCTCGAAAAAATTGGTAGATTTGTATGTTAACTTCAGAAGACGGCGAAACATTTTTAAAATGATTGTTAAATAGTTTCAACACTTTCGTTAATGTATCTGTAAATAAGTATATTAACAAGGAATACATGTTTTGAAATTTTCAAAAATTCAAAGGACCAATCCACGACCTCAAAAAAATTGGTGGGTTTTGACGTAATCCTCTAGAGACGACGAAACATTTTCAAAACCATTATTAAGCAGTTTCAACACTATAATTTGGTTAATGTATCTTTAAATAAGTATACTAGCAAGGAATACAATTTTTAATTTTTTAAAAATTCATAGGGGTTTGTGCACTACCTCGAAAGTTTGGTGAATTTTGACGTTATCCTTAGGAGACGAAGAAACATTTTCAAAACAGTTGTTAAACAGTTTTAACACTATAATTTGGTTAATGGATCTTTAAATTAGTATACTATCAAGGAATACGAGTTTTGAAATTTTCAAAAATATATAGGAGTTACCCTATAACCTCGAAAAATAATTTCAACACTATAATTTGGTTATTTATGTGAGCACACTGATTTAATTATATTTTTTTGGTAAACATGTAAGAATTAGATAATAATATTAAGTTTTAATTTAGATAATGTTATAAAACTATGATAATATAAAATAAATTGAAAAATGTATAAAACAAATAAAAATATTTAATTTAATAGTAATCTTAAACTATTTTTTCAAATAATATATTAATATATATATATATATATATATATACTCTAAAAATGTAACTTAAACACTTTTTCAGTCTAAGAGCCCTTATTTTTGAAAAACAAAAAATTTCCCAGGGATTCCTATTTGTATCGAGCCGGTCCTGTTTATACACCCAAACGTTTAAAATCTTAGATCAAGTTTAAAAATACCACGAACTAATACAAATTTCAATCTTATATGGTCAATTACTATATATTCGAAATTGATTTTGGTTTATTTTCCGCGGTGCTGATGTATCTGTCATGTAGTAAATTGATTTAGTTTGGTTTAGAACTAAACCAGTTTTATTTATTTTGAATCGGTTATATAAGAATGACGTCGTTTAGGTATTTAACTCAAAATAATTATTTCGCTCTAATTGGTCACCATTATATTCGGCAACCACCATATTGAATCTTCCATTCAAATATTTAAGGGACAGAAGCGCATAACGCCACGTGCTTACACAACCAACGCTCGTTATCTGTAACCTAACTTTTGCTACCTACCTCCTCTGCTTATAAACCCACCCTAAAAAAAATCCAAATTATTATCATATCACTCATCATTATCAAAATATTCAAACCAACCCCCAAACTCATACCATGTCCTCTTCCAACTGTCCGTCACCGTTACCCACCGTCACGAAACTTCAAGTTGATTCCGTTACTTTTCCACCGTCCGTCATCTCACCGGCTTCCTCCAACCCTCTCTTCCTCGGTGGCGCAGGTTCGAAAACACTTTAAAACACTTTCCTCTTTCTTTTTTGATTTTTATTTGTTATATTGATAACATATACGCAGGTGTGCGAGGTTTGGATATTCAAGGAAAGTTTGTGATCTTCACCGTCATCGGAGTTTACCTAGATCCTGTCGCTGTACCGTCCCTCTCCGTTAAGTGGAAAGGTAAAACGACAGAGGAGTTAACGGAATCCGTCCCTTTCTTCCGTGAAATCGTCACAGGTGCTTCCCTTACACCACTTTCTTGAGCGACACGTCATCTCAAAGTGTTTTTAAGTCAAAAGGGTTTCTACTTTGTTTTGACCGTCATTAATTATTTAATTTTTTGATTAATTTAAATTTTTGATATGTTTTAGATAATATCCTACATAATATTCTTCGTATTCTTTAGATACGATTGTTTTAATATATTTTGTGGTGATATTTTGCGGTGAATATACTCATATGTTTTATTTTATTTTATTTTATTTGTTGTAGGAAAAATAATATAAAACATATGATTTTAAGGGAACGCGTTATCTTACAATATTTATGATTGTTTTGATGTTAATTAGGACCTTTTGAGAAATTCATTAAGGTGACGATGAAACTACCGTTAACGGGTCAACAATATTCGGAGAAAGTAACGGAGAACTGTGTGGCGATTTGGAAATCGTTAGGTATTTACACAGACTCTGAGGCTAAAGCTGTGGAGAGGTTCTTGGAAGTCTTTAAGGATGAAACGTTCCCTCCTGGTGCTTCTATCCTCTTCGCTCTCTCCCCAAAAGGCTCTCTAACGGTAAGTGCTTCTTATAACGTTGGCTTGCATAATTGCATTTTGCGTTTTCATCCCCTTATTATTAATAGAGAAGCAATTTGAAAAACTAACCTTAAATTAGTAATTTATTTACACCATTGCCATTATGCTGATGTGTTAGCATGACAATCCTTCTCAGCTTTTTTTTTAAATTAACCCTTTCACAACTAGAATAATTACAAAGGGATGCCATTGATATAACTCATTTATATAATAATGTGAATGCACTAATATTTTGAATCTGTAGTCATTTGATATTTTTTGGTAATGTATATAAACGGTTTCCATAACGTAAACTACGTCCTTTTTATATGTTACCTAATAAAAACTGTGAATGATGTTTTTCAATGGACAATAAATTATTACTATTGATGGTTTTAAGAGCTTATTTGATGATAAAATAGAGTTAATCTATATACATTTTTATTGAAATGTTGATACAATTATATGAAGGTTTTAGTCCACATACATTTTAAAAACGATTGATGTAATATTTGGAATTAATGGTGTTTATAGCTAATTTATATACAAACAATTTTATTGAAATGTTGATATTCGTGATGTTATTATAGGCTTATATATTTCTTGATCTGTAACTATATACAGTTATATACTTATATGAATATATTTTTGCCACATAATGTTGCTATACATAACTTGATGTGGAATGTATTATTTGGTTCGTATTAGTATTATACGTTCGTTTAAAATTCTTTGTAATTAATGTCGTTATATAGACCTTCAAAATTTTGATACAACGATGAGAAGATTAATGCCTCCATAAGTGCTGATTTATTTGATTAAATTCTTATACGTAATAAAATTCTTTGTAATGCCTTAATTAGAAATTCTTTGTAATACTTATGCATAATGCCTCGATTGAAGATATTAAATACCGAATATTTTCCGGATGTCTATGCATTACAAAAATTTAATATATATCATAATTATTTAACGTAATCAATACCACTTATCATGTGAATATTTAGAGAAACTTGATTATCTAAAATATATTACTTATTAATTTTTGAAAACTAATAGTAATAATTTATAGTATTTGACTTACATAACGACAATCGTATATTTGTAGTCTTAGCAGATTTGATTCACACATTAAATCGTTCTATAGTTTTAATGTGTGAAACCCCTTTCCTGAAGGACTATATATATATATATATAACTTTTCCTCTTTTCCAATGTATAGCACTTCCAAACTATTTGAAAGTTCTCCTAGACAAACCATTAAAAAACTCTTTTTTGAATGGTAATTAGTTAGTGTTTCAAAAAAAAAAGTTTCAAAAAAAAGTAATTAGTTAGTTTTTTTGTCTGATTAATTATGCTATTACAAACTATGAAAAACATTACAAAGATAATATTATAATCGATAATTTTACATGTCACATCTGACTGCATCATTCTGAGCCGTTTTATGAAATTCATTCCTTATGATAATTAGTTAGTTTTTTTTTTGACATCAGTTAGTTAGTTTAATAAAAACAAAACAAAAGATTACATGATTCCTTTTTCAGCCAATTAACATATTATTTTATACTTTATTACATTAAAAATATATATGCCATTACATTTGGTGATTTTTAGGTTAATGAAACGTTGTCTACCAATTTATGTTGTGTATTTCTTTTCTTCTTTTTTTTTTGTTAAAAACAAACACACATTCCTTAATTGCAGTTTCTACAAGTTGCAAATCTTTTGTAACTTACACACATTATTTTTTATAAAATATAATATAAAAAAAATTGTAACAATATTTTCGTCCTGCGCAAAGCGCAGGTCTTAACCTAGTGTTATAATATAAATGAACTTTATGTTTCCAAAAATAACCGTAAGTTTTAGTGTAAACGCAAATGGAATGTGCAATGCTCTGCTTGCGCGTTAAACTCTTGCAGTGATATTGTGTTTAATGTGAATATTAGTTTATTTGTTTCCACATAGAAATGACGTTTGAACACATGTAGTAAGAACTTTTTGTTTTCTTTAATTTGTTTAGGTGTAAACGCAATCGTAGTACATTACATACGTGATAGCTTTGAAAGCTTTATGACATCTCTTTGTTGTGACTTTAAACTTTTTTTGCAGGTTGCGTTTTCGAAAGACGATATCATTCCTGAAGCGGGAAAAGCAGTGATCGAGAATAAATTGTTGGCAGAGGCAGTTCTTGAATCGATCATTGGAAAGAATGGTGTCTCTCCTGGGGCTAGGTTGAGTGTTGCCGAGAGATTAACTCAGCTGATGAAGGAGAACAAGATCGAAGAAGATGTAACATGGACTGATGCTCAAGGGGAAGCTAAAGATCTCTCCCTTGGAGATAAACTGACCAAAGAGAACTAATCGTGTGGGACTTTTTTGTTTTTGTTTTTTTTTTGGGTTTTTGAGGGCTTGAATTATATGTTTCTATGTCTAATAACGTGGTGTTTAGTTACCATCGAATGTTTTAATTTGCTTCTATTCGTAAGAGTTCATTCAAAATTACTAAACTAAAACCGGGTTTATGAGCCGGTTATGGGTCCACGCTGAAATTGAATCAAATTCCGGTTTACATGTCATAGGCTAAACATACTCTTTTCTAGATTTGTTTTTTGTTCCACGACTATAAATTTTCTAGAATTTTAAGGTATTTTTAGTAATAATGTTATTGAGTTGTATATTTTTAAAAAACATTAATTGAGAATATTTGAATTAGTTAAATATTATTGGTCGATATTAGATAACCTATTGTAAAGTAAAGGGAAATTGCATTCTATATCAAAAAAAAATTAATAATTCACTGCATAGTTTCAAAAAAAGTTGATTGTGATATTCAACTTATTTTATATAGTTACAAAAAAAGTTGATTGTGATATTCAACTTATTTTATATGTTATATACCAAAACACTCCTTATATCTATAGGTTCAACTTTTTCAACCAAGATTCTGTTTTTTTTTTTAGAATCTCAAAATCCTCTTAAATGATACTAGTTGCATACCCCCGCGCAAGCGCGGGCTGGAGATCATTGATGTTTGCCTGTGTTTTTTCGGTTGTTGGATTAGTGGGTTATTCTAATAATATCAAATAATGATGACATGGAAAGAATGTAGCAAGAGTGTAAAGTGAAAATATAATATATATATATATATATATAATGTGTTAAATGTTGTTTATATGTGAAGTAAGTTTTATAGGAATAACAAAATTATAATATAGTTTCTAGTGTATAATAATAGGTGTCTATCTTGTTTTTTATTTTTTTTTATGTTGGAAATAGTTTTTATATCAGAAGTCAAAACTTGATATAATTATTTATTTATAGTATTTATATTTGTACTAAACGATTTATCAATTTGAAAATAACTTTAATTTAAGCTAATATTTGTTGTTTGGGTTTCAATAGATAGGTTTGGATATGTTTTTTTTGTAAGTTTGGATTTTGTTCATGAATAATATGCATTTTTATTTACGGCGTCATCGACTGTGGAAATCCATTTGCCGGAGTCTGATAAAAATGAAATTATAGGAACTATTAAAACTTGAAGAGAAATTACTTAGTTATTTTATAAATAACAAAAAATACTTAATTTTGTTGTTTTATTTTATTTCACATACATAAGTTTTTGAAATATATATTAGAAAATATGTTCTACCAGAAATATATATTAGGAGATGATAGTGCCGCGTGAGACTCGTTTTGTTTTTAGGGATGAAATGGAAATAATGTAGCGAGAGTGTAAAGTGAAAATATTGTATATATAATGTGTTAAATGTTATTTATATGCGAAGTAAGATTTATAAAAATAACTAAATTATAATATAGTTTCTAGTGTATAATAAAAGGTGTCTATCTTGTTTTTTATTTTTTATGTTGGAAATAATTTTTATATCGGAGGTCAAAACTTGATATAATTATTTATTTATAGTATTTATATTTGTACTAAACGATTTATCAATTTGAAAATAACTTTAGTTTAAGATAATATTTGGTGTTTGAGTTTCAATAGATAGGTTTGGATATGTTTTTTTGTAAGTTTGGATTTTGTTCATGAATTATGTGGCATTTTTATTTACGGCGTCATAGACTGTGGAAATCCATTTGCCGGAGTCTGATAAAAAATGAAATTATAGTAACTATTAAAAATTGAAGAGAAATTACATAGTTATTTTATAAATAAAAAAATACTTAAATTTCTTTGTTTTGTTTTATTTCACATACATAATTTTTTGAAAATATATATTAGAAAATATGTTCTAACAGAAAATATATATTAGGATATGATAGTGCCACGTGGGACTCATTTTGTTTTTTGTTTTTTGGACTGTTCGTTTTTTAATCCTTTTTTAATTGTTTTTGGGTCTGTGTTCGTCAAACTTTAAGATTTTTCCCACTATTTTTCGTTTTAAACAATAAGTCCAGAGGAAAAAAAATATAAAAACATTAAAACTAAAAAACCATATGATAATAATTCAAACCAAAAAAACTAAAATACATAACAGCTACGCGGTTTGAACCCACACACTTGTGGACTTCATTAGATGTGTTATACCACTGGGCTAAAGTATATTCATTGTTCATACTCATTTTAAACAAACTCTAAGCTTTTAAAATTTAAATGTGCGGGACCCACAAACTTGCTGACGTGGACAGCTTTAGAAGCCTTAGAAGTGAACTATTATAATATAGATTGTTGACAAATTTCTTTGCACCTGAGGTTGAATTAATTAGAAAGTGAAACGCAACTTTTTCTTAATCTCCATCGCCGATGGTATGTTTTCCTTGATCCCTGATGTTTTTTTTGCTAGATTATCGCCATTATTACCAATAAGATTCTATGATTGATTATCATCATTAATGATTAATTTCATATGGCTCGTCAATTTTATAGGGTGGTAAAAAATAAAGATGGTGGATCAGTAAGTGTGTATCACCATATCTACAAAAAGAGAAGAAGGTGAAGAAGATAAAGTCATCGACAATACTATGTGTAGAAAGTCTATACTATTTTATAAAGAGTCCATAAAAGGTCCATACTATATATTATATATTGTACATTTAAAACAAAATTTTATTTATTTCATATTTTGATTTTTTTTGAAATATAAATTATAACTTATATTTGGGTTTACGATTTAGCGGCTAGACTTTAGAATTTAATAATTAGGAGTTGGAATTTAAATAAAGTTTTAATATTTAGGATTAAGAGTGGAACTGAAGTCTTATTCTATTTTGGCTATATGGTATAGAATACTATTTAACTAAAGTAGAATAAAAGTGTGACTTTATAGTGAATAAACATGTATTATATCATTAATATGAATATTGGTTTATACATTATTTAAACCGATTCAAGTAATTTTACAAATTCAATATATAATTTTGTGAACCACTCCCAAATGAATTTGGTTCACAAGTCTATTTTACTTTCTATTTTTATGTAGTATAGTTTAATATTACAACATATTATGTATCATTTCAGTTTTTAATTTTATTTAAAATATTATAACTATATAGGTTTTGGATTTAGTGATTAGAGGGTTTGTGTTTAGAGAACATGGGTCAGAGTTTAGTAAGTATGTTTAGAGGTTGGGTTTAATAAGAACTGTTTGCGTTAGTCATATTTTTAAAACATAATTCTATTCTATTTGCTTTCATATAATATAGCTAAATTACAACATGTTAACATTCTTTTTTGTATGTTATAGTATTTAGCCGTTGGTGTATATATATTTGGGTTTAGAGAACATGGTTTAGGTTTAGTATTTATGTTTAGGGTTTAGAGTTTAGTATTTATAAACTAGGATAAGATTGAAATCTTATACTATTTTGGTGATATAGAATGGAAACTCCACTTATCTTTTTTTTTAACTCAACATCAACTTTATATTAATCAATTGAGGGATACAAGATTTTCCACCACAAGAGTGTTTGAACCACATTTACAACAAAGAGATTTAGTAACACCTATGATCACTACATGGACCATACGCTACCTAATCTATGTATGTGTTTTAACTTTCATCCCAATGAACACAAACTCCTCCTACAGACAGAAAGAGTTGGTTCTTCAACCACCTAAATTAGACCTTTAGCACAGAATCACTTACTAGTACAGTAATGAAAATTTTACTTGGAAAAATATTAAAACTCTAAACTTTGGACCCCTAAGATGGGCTTGAAGTTCTTGGCCCAACAGCAACAAACACCCTAAGGTGCATACCCACAACAGCCACGTCACCACCGACTTTCAGCTTTTCGTTCCTTAGCCACAAACGGACAATCATGTCCGACTGAAAAAGCGGGTTTTGGACACAAGCACAGGCCGGAACAGCAATATCAGAAGTGTGAAGCCCTAACCACTGGTAGAGAACATAAAGTACTTTCCGACGCTGGGATGTTGGCCTCCACCACGAACCATCGCAGGTCGACTTCTCTGGTTGACCACCCCATCGTTGTCTCCCTTGGTAAATGTTGTCTCCGAGAACCGGAGGACAAACTTCTATACTCAGGTTGTTGGTCCTTTCCTCCGATTGGCTCACCGCCTCGATGGAGCAAAGATCTAGAGGTGGAGGAGTTGTCTTGCCAGATCACGCGCCGATACCGAGCTTGGCTCGCCAGAGATCTAAAAAAGGAAAGCTATATCTGGCTCACCAAAACCCTAAAAGCCGACTTCCCCTTCTTCCGCCGTTCCACTGGCCTCGCCACTTCTCCAAGGAAAGCCTGAGCTTGGCCGTTATCCGTACGATACGGATCTCCGGCAAGACTCGACAAAACCAGAGTCATACGAATATCGGCCGGGAAGATAGCGTTGAGGGAGAAGCAAAATAAAAAAGAGAGAACAAAGGGAGAAAGAGCGCCTCCGGAACCGGAGAGGCCAGGCCGGGGCTAAGGTTTCTTTAGAGTCTAGAGAGAGACGAGAACTTTTTTGCGGTAAAAAAAGGCTGTTGTGGCTTTGGCAAACTTGGAAACTCCATTATTCAATAAGTGGAGTTTGTGGATTATTAGAATTACTATTTATTATACACTATTTATTAAAAGAATTCTATATTTTTATCCACCTATTTATTGTATATAATGAATAAATATATGGTAAATAAATCTGTAACATGGATCTCTTAACTAATGTTATTATACATAATATGATTCTTCTGTCTAAAGTAACAAAAGACTATATTATTTATCTCTCTCTATAACTGGTTACTTTCAACTCAAGAGGGTATAACCGGATGAAAGGTGTGCAAAGTGATAGTTAGTTAATTATGTCAAAAATCATCGGTATATTTTTTCATTTTTCTTTGTGTTTTGTATATACACCATATTCTCCTTAAAGTAAACAATAAATTGATTTATACACATTATTATTTTCTTATTGTGAGGTAATACTCTAAAAAATCATTTTTTCGAGGAACAGAGGAATACATGAATACTGGACCAGTCAAATTTTTTTTTTTTCCTTTAGATTGGGTCGACATGCATGCATCTTTTGACCCACTATAATGTTTAAGATACATAAAATGTCTCATCAAAGCCTTGTCCCCAGTTATTATCAATCAATATTTATTAAAACTAAAATATCTTTCGGTACGTATGAAAATAAAAATAATAAAATAAATAAAAATTATTTGAAAACATAAATAAAAAATTTAATATTTTTTTATTTACATATTTAACTATTTCATTTACAATAAATTAAACATTTTTTGTATCTTTTTATTTACAAATTTTACCTTTGTATTTAAAATCAATTTAAATTAATTAATTACAATGGTTTTTCTTTATTTGTGGTGAAAATAAAAACAAAAACTGAAATATATAGTATATATAATATAATATAATTTTTAAATATAGTATTACCTTATTTAATATAGTCAAATATAAAATTTCAAGAGTTGAATTTAAAAAAAAAATATCATAAAAGATAATGATAATTCATAGACAACTAATACAAAAAATTAATTTTTAGTATGTTGTTTCATCTTAAAATAAATTATCAAAATAATAACATGTTAATATATGAATAGTACAATTACATAAAATTATATCGAGTTATAAAATTGCTAATATAATATTATGTACAAATAAAAAATTATTATTAAACATTTATACTATAAAATAATATATTCTACTCTATATGTAAATTACAAAACAGAAAAATATTTTTTTATTTATAAAATCAACGATTTATTAATTTACGTTTAAATCAAACATCCACATAGGGATGCGGGTCAAGTTCTAGTTAGTTTTTTTATATTTTAACTTTTGGTCTGATTCGATAAAAATACACTTACTGTTACAGATTAGATTACTCTAAAAGTGTACCACACTGCATTATCCAAATTTTGAAATATATTCTTATTAATGTCAAAGAGTGAACTGATCATCTGTTACGACCTATCATATTAACCACCTATATCAAAACCCAAGCCGTCAACTATTATTTTTTCCATCCAAATATTGAAATTATATTTGATGATGTCAGAGCAATGTTACTAATGTAAAGTTAGTTTTTCTAACACAAAGTTTACTATTAATTATACTTGAATTATCAAACATGTAAGGATAATTTTGGTTGTGAAATTTTTCTTGATAAGATTTACTAAGTAATTAAAAATTTAAATTGTTTTGGGGCCTTCTTATTTATTTAGAGGGGTTTCATTCCAGGATTTGTAGAGAATTTAAAAACAATTTATTACTTTTAGCATCAATTTATGAAATGCAGTTTCTACAATAATTAAAGGGCAAATCTTCAAAATAGAATTTTTCATAGTTTATGTCACAAAAATAGTATTCAAAAACTAAAATGACCAAATTAACATTTTCTTTTTTGAAATTTTTAATTTTTTTATTGTTTTTCAAAAATTGAAATCTTATCCCCAAAACTCCACTTCCCAACTCTAAACCCTAAAACATAAATTCTAAACCCTAAACTCTAAACCCTAAACCCTAAATCACACCCCTTAACTCTAAACCATAATGTCGAAATTAATTTATCATTGGGATATAGGTGTATATTTATGTCTTTTGATAAAACATTAAATGTTATTATGGTTATTTTTATTTTTTAAGTGATATATTTGTGACAAAAACTTTTTTGTGTTATCCTAGTCATTTTCTCATAATTAAATGAAAACTTAATCTCAAACATAACTATACTGTAGTCTGTACATGCGTATCCTGTATTAGTCTATATTCTTATAAGTGCCACGAGTTTTTCATGTTCATGGCATGACTTTACGTAAGTCAGTTGATAGATTAAATTGGAAATGGTAGGTCATATATAAATGCAAACGCCAAATTACATTATCTTCCAACCAAACATTACCAATAATATATAGCACCCACGTGCTGCACAATTTTGATGTCGATTGGTTCCCATTGAGTCGTAAATAAATACTCCTATAATTCAGAGCTGAAGGGATTTTGAAGCCTTCGCTTATGGCAAATAATCTCAGGGAACCATTTATAATGCATATATATATATATATATACAATATATGTATAGAGTTTTTTTTTTTGAACGACAATGTATATAGTTTATCCATCAGAAAACAGTTGACTGCTTCTCAACTTGATTATGTGTATCAGTAAATCACTAGCAATATAAGTATACTTTTTGGACTTATATACCAAAAAGCTAAAAATAAAGAAAATTAGTTTTTTTTAGTGAAAAAGTAAAAAGAGAAAAAAGAAGGGAGAATTTTAGTTAGTTAGTGAATTTTCATTTTTTAATGGTTAGGGTTATCTCACCTAATTTTCCTTCTTTTTTTCTTTCTACAATATAAGTTTATAACTTGGATCTTTATTTTCAACATGACATACTCATAAAGTTTGATGAACACCATAACCATAGTCATATTCACCACAATATATTTTTCTTCTCGCAAGGTTAGATTCATGGAATTTGGATTACGCCTGTCCTGAACGCAATGAAGCAGCAGCGAGTGTCACTCGCGATCTTCACCACCAGTCATACATCGCCCGAAATATTCCGGTGTAGTTATATCACTTACTCGTTTTGAGGGCTCAGCAATAAGGGGTTTTGGTGAGGTCCCTTCAATTATTTGGTGCCTAATAACATCTCATTTTATTTTTTTGTTCTTTTTTTTTTATATCATCCCAAACTTTTCAAATCTAATAGTGTTATAAAAAAAAATCTTAATTATATTTATGACCAATTATCTACAGTTATACCCCGTTTGACTTTTTGTATCAATCCTCTTCTTCTTCTTTTTTTTTATCATAATAATGACTTTTCTTTATTATATATGTTTTTTTATCTATTTGTATAATTGTTATATTTGTTTATTAGTGCTTACTTTCTAAATCTAATTAAATTATGTACGTAGAAAACTTTTGTGTGTTGCATTTTTTTATATTCTTTAAGATTAAGCGAAAAACTATGATAAAAAAGTGTTTCCTTTCTTTCAAAAAAAATTATCTAAAAGAAACTATTATCTTACAGAATATTTTGATTAAACATATTACTATATTTGGTTTAGGACATCAAAAACTCTTGGCATGACTTTGGTAGATCATACCAATAGTATAGTTTAATAACATAGGAAACATAACAACAATATGAGTAAAAAAAATTGTCACAAATTTATGATTCACAGAAGTAAGTTTTACAATGAAAAAAATGAAGTTATCAGAAAAGAAACTTCAGATTGTCTTTTCTACTTTGATTGTCGAAGTACGTACTCATCCTCTTCATCAAGTAATCATTTGATCGTTAAGCCTATTTAATTGGTTTTCACCCTCTAATAGTTCAAGTGCCAATTCATTTTTGTACGACCGACGCACCTTACTAAATAACCGGGTGTACTCTCCGATGCATCAACACAAAGTCCAAACTGTTGATATGATCAATCATCGATGAAAATGTATAATTTTTTGGTTTTATTCTGATTGCACGGCTGAAGTCTTACAGTGTATACAATGCGGGTCTTGAGATTTAAGGGGTTATAAACGATTTATGAAAGATTTAAAATAATTTTTTTATCAAATTTGGGGGCTATACGAAACCATAGAATGGTTATGGTCTAGCCCAAATTCATCTCACTTACAAAAAATATATATATATAAAATATTGATTATGCAATTTTATCTTAAGATTTTACTATCAACTAGGTTTTTTTCTGCACCATGTGCAGTAAGAAATTTTTAAGCTTAAGTTATATTTAATAATAAATTTTATAATATTATATATTTTATTATTTTCTTACCAATATTTTAATATATATATATATATATATATATATTTGATTTATTTAAACATTAAATTAAGATAAAATAACTTTGTTTATTAAAAATTATAATTAAGAATATATATGTATATATTTAGAATTATAATCTTAGATAGATATTTCTATTCATTTATATTGATCAAATATATTGAGTTAATGTGTTTAAAATTAATAAAAGTGAGATAAATTGTATAATTATCAAAAAATTAAACTAAAAAATATTTACAAAATTTGTAGATATATAAGAAATTAATGATTTTACGATTAGAAATTTATATTTTTAAAAATTTGTAGCAATTTTTGAAAACTTTAGTAATATAAATGGTATAATGTGAAAAATAAAATAGAATAATATTTCAAAATTTGTAATGTTATATTTATAAATATTTATTTTAAAGATGATGTATGAGTTATTACCATATTTAAAAAGTTTAACAAAAATATAAATAAACATTAATTGTAATTATTCATGTAATATTTTGTTATACACCATGTCATCAATTTTAGTAACCATGACACATTTATTTTTGTAAAACGGATTATAGAGATGACATGTGACAAAATTGTTTCGCAAATAATATATAAAGGATAGTATATGACCTATCGAAATATTTATCTAAGACGGATATGAAACTAAAAGCTCAAAAATGCAAAACTTGTTATAAAACCCTTATAACTAACTACTACAAGTTACACCAAACCCTAATAAAGTCTCTTGGTTCATTTATTTTCCACCTTTGTTTTCATATTTAAACCCTAATAAAGTCTCCTGGTTCATTTATTTTCCACCTTTGTTTTCATATTTAACACGCCATGGTGCACCACCATACCCAGAGAAGTGATGTGCATAGGAGATTTTTATCGTCGAGTCTTGCAGGCCACACAATTTTAGCTCTGCTACTATCTTTGTTGCCCGATCTTTCTTCACACCAATTATAGCTCTGCATTTATTATGTTTTCCTTTAAAAATTGAGAGACAGAACAAAAAAACATACATGTTGAAGACAAAAGTAGCTAACACACACAAATTAACTACTAGCCTAACCAGCATACAAATCAACAATAAATTTTTAAAATAATTAATTATCACTAAGATAAAATTAAACACTTTTAGTGTAACAGTAATTTTAAGACTTGTCCAAGCAACGGAGCATAACAATAAATTTACTCAACGCCACGCCAAAATCCAATTATTTTAGGATATTCATGGTGGTATAGTAGCTTGTCGCTTGTTTTACTCAAGTTTGGTTTATCTCTAGTTCGTCTTTTTCTTCTCCGGAAACTCGCTGTTCATAGCACATTTATACCTCTCTCTTAAACTGGTAATTTTTACCGACCTCTGGAATCTTTTTACCCGTATTTTTATCGGACATGATCTAATTCGTGTACTTGTCGCCTTAGATATCATTAGCAGATCAAATTGTCCGTTTTGGGAACTATATATGTATTGGACGGGAACCAGAATTTATGCGGGCATTTTCTCTGACGATATCCAGTAAGATTCAAAATCTAATAGATATCATTAGCAGATCAAATACGTTGTCATGTATATAAAAACTAGTTATCCTATAAGTGTTTTCTAATTAAGGAGACGTGTTCTTATTGTATTCTTTACTTTATTTCATTTAAATTTTAAAAAATTAAATAAAATAATAAATGAGATTTCTCTTCCTTTTTAAATAGGGAGAGAGTGAGTGTGCTGTCTGTGCTCATACCAGAAACTGAGCTATAGATATGTCTTTTGGTTCCCGGAGAGAAGATAACTGAAATTTTAACAAGTAAGTTCACCATTTCATAACCCGAGTTTTATTTTCTTTCTTCTTAATTATTATTCATGATCTTTACAATACTTTGATAGACTAAATACCATTCTTGCCACAATGGTTTTCGTGTGTATATATATATGACTTTTTGTATTTTTCTAAAGAATACTTTTATTTTTTCAGAATTTTTTTCTAAAGAATGCTTAATCCAGATCTCGTAAGAATGTTTCAATATATCTTAGTTCGTTTATAATAAATGTAGTACTTCTGATTTTCTCAGGGGTTTCCACATGTAACTGTGATACTTTACTGTTAGCTTCATCTCCAAGAATACTCCGTTAAGTTCCTCTGTGAAGATGCCACGTGTTTCTGCTGAATCCCAAGACATATCTCTCCATGACGGCAACGAACCGACGCTCGGCGAGCTCCTGGAAGATTTCGACTGTGGTGACCGGAAGAAAAACTCCGGCGAAGACCCTTCGACGACTCACCACATACTTGACTTCACTTCCCCTGAAACAAGACCTGTCCCGTTTCTCTTGTCCTTCAACAACCTCAGCTACGACGTCACACATCACCAACGGCTCAACTTCTCTCGAGGAAAGCCCGCCACCGTGAAAACTCTACTCAACGACGTCTCCGGCGAGGCCTGCGACGGAGACATCCTAGCCGTTCTCGGAGCAAGCGGAGCCGGGAAATCAACTTTAATCGACGCCCTAGCGGGACGTGTGAGTAGCTTGAGAGGCACGGTAACTCTAAACGGAGAAAAGATTCTACAAACTCGTTTGCTAAAAGTGATATCAGCTTACGTCATGCAAGACGATCTTTTATTCCCGATGCTCACTGTTAAAGAAACGCTAATGTTCGCTTCGGAGTTTCGTCTCCCGAGAAGCTTGTCCAAGTCCAAGAAAATGGAACGTGTTCAAACCCTACTAGACCAGTTAGGGCTCAGAGACGCGGCTGATACGATAATAGGTGACGAAGGTCACCGTGGAGTCTCTGGTGGAGAGCGGCGGCGTGTGTCGATTGGAATCGATATTATTCATGATCCTATCCTCTTGTTCCTAGACGAACCTACTTCGGGGTTGGATTCAACCAACGCGTTTATGGTGGTGCAGGTACATGCGGTTCTTTTACTTTTCTTCATTACACTTTTTAAAAAATTTGAACCAAAATATTTTTCATCAGAAATAGAGTAAAAACACTACGAATTAATACTCGGTAAATTAATAAATATTATAAATTAATATTTTTTCTGGTCGGAGTTGAGTAACTGAAAATCATTGGATAAGAACTTTTCAGAAAACTTCAGGTAAATATATGATTCCACCAAAATTATAAATTAATAATTTATATGTATATATATTTTATATAGTTATGATCCTATCACTATATTGTTTGTTTTATGTTCACAATTAAATTATATTTATATTTTTACACATTTAATATATTTTGATGATATTTAGTAAAATTCTATCTAAAACCACATATAAATTCTAGGAAATATATTTTACATACACAAAATAATACAACAAAACCAATATAAATGTAATTTTAAAGAAATAATTAATGTATATAAACTAAAATCATATTATTTTTCTTATTTTAGAAACAAATAAAGCTTAAAGTAGAAAAATCTAAATAAGAAAACTTTTTGTAAATTAATAGTTCTATAAATTAATAAAATAACACAGTATCAACATTATTAATTTATAGAGTTTCTACTGTAATAGAAAATGATGGAGTGTACAATTGTTTTCTAGTTTTACTTTGTTGTATGTGAGTTAGTTTTAGTTATTTTATTATAATTTTGTCAAGTATTTAGGTTTTTAAGAATTTTAAACGAACCTTTTTTAATCATTAAAATAACACTAAAAAATGTGGACCTATGGGGCAATGGCAACTGCCCCTATCGCCATGGTCAAGAGTCAGGACTCTGCGGATAGAATGGTCGGATGAAACATTCCCTCATCTTCCAAATTTTAGATAGTTATTATATATAGTCGCAAGGCCCTATATGGTTATGGTCCCTAAAATCTCTGATCCTTCTCTGGTTTCAGGTTCTTAAACGTATCGCTAGGAGTGGCAGTATCGTAATCATGTCGATACATCAACCTAGCGCTCGAGTCCTAGACTTGCTCGACCGTCTTATCATCTTATCTCGCGGCAAGAATGTTTTCAGCGGATCTCCCTCAAGTCTTCCCCGTTTCTTTTCAGATTTTGGACACCCAGTTCCAGAAAAAGAGAACATAACCGAGTTCGCACTCGACCTTGTTCGACAGCTCGAAGGGTCCACCGAAGGAACCATAGAGCTAGTTGAGTTCAACGAAAAATGGCAACAAAACCAATCCGCTCGAGCCACGCCAATGACCACACCTTACCAAGCCTTGTCTCTAAAAGAATCCATTACCGCAAGTGTTTCTAGAGGCAAACTAGTCTCCGGTTCATCAACCAGTTCCAACCCCATTTCAATGGACTCAGTATCTTCCTACGCAAACCCGCCTTTGGTTGAGACATGGATCCTAGCCAGACGGTACATGAAAAACTGGATCCGGACACCAGAGTTAATAGGAGTACGTATCGCCACTGTCATGGTGACTGGTCTTCTCTTAGCTACTATATATTGGAGGCTTGACAACACTCCGAGAGGTGCACAAGAGAGAATGGCTTTCTTTGCATTTGGTATGTCCACAATGTTTTATGTCTGTGCAGACAACGTTCCTGTTTTTCTCCAAGAACGGTTCATTTTCTTGAGAGAGACATCACGTAACGCTTACAGAACATCTTCGTATGTCATCTCTCACTCTCTTGTGTCTCTCCCTCAGTTACTCGCTCTCTCTATTGCGTTTGCTGCGACCACGTTCTGGACGGTTGGTTTGAGAGGTGGATTAGAGAGTTTTCTCTATTACTGCCTCATAATCTACGCAGGGTTTTGGTCTGGTTCCTCTTTTGTTACATTTGTGTCCGGTTTGGTTCCGAATCTCTTGATAAGTTTCATGATCACTATTGCTTATCTTTCTTATTGTCTACTCTTGGGTGGATTCTACATTAACCGGGATCGGATACCGGTTTACTGGATATGGTTTCATTACATTTCATTGTTGAAGTATCCTTATGAAGCTGTCTTGATCAACGAGTTTGATGACCCGTCTCGCTGTTTTGTTAGAGGAGTGCAAGTGTTTGATGGCACGCTTTTGGCGAAAGTGCCTGATGAGATGAAGGTTAAGCTTCTTGAGACGCTGAGTAACTCTTTGGGAACGAAGATAACTGAGTCCACGTGTTTGAGATCAGGGCCTGACTTGCTTATGCAGCAAGGTGTTTCTCAGTTGAGCAAATGGGATTGCTTGTGGATTACGATAGCTTGGGGTCTTTTCTTTAGGATCTTGTTTTACTTCTCTTTGCTGCTTGGAAGCAAGAATAAGAGGACGTGAAGATTGTCCACAAACACAAATAATACTTCTGGTGGCATCAATGCATCTACCTACTTTTAATACAACTACCAGTCTTCTTATTGTTGTAGTTGTAACTTTCATAATTTTGTATCATTTTCGAAATATTTTCAAATATACATTACTCTATTGAATTTTAGGTATCATAATTACTGGATAGTAGAACAATTTTTGTTTTGCCAGATTTAAAAAAAAAAAACATTTCAAGTTAACACGCAATTCAGTTCTCAAATTTAGTGGGCATTATATAGTGTCTAAGTTATATATGAATTTTCTTTATTTTTTATCAAAAGTTATATATGGATTTTAAGCTTCAACTTTCTAAGGGTTTTTAGTGTAGTAACATGGATTGAAAATACATTTGTATTCAAAACTAGATGTATATAATAGATTATATGTTGAACTTAATGGTCCTTGAATATATATATATATATATATTTTTTAATATATTAATTTTTCACATTCAAACGTAAATGTATATCTAAACGTTCATATCCAAAGATTCACAACATAAATGTTGTTTGGTGGCGAATAAATAACAAAAGTTTGATTGTCGGGTAAGAAATTTCAACACATACTGGACTACCGATTTATTTGATCAACAAGTGGCAGCGTAGTAGCGTACCAGGTCCGGTTCTAAACTATTTGAGGCTAGAAGCTCAAAATAAATAAAAGACCGAAGAATTTAAACCCAACATTTCTCTAAATGTTTCAGAGCAATTTATCAACTGAACAACAAAGGATTTTACAAAATAAACAGTCAAAAGTTCACTTATTATAAAGAGGACCGGAAACAACTGTTTCTATTGTTTCCCCTCAAGGCCGCTACTGAGCGTACGTCTGAATGTATTAAGTTCAAGGGACCCAAACTCATCAATTGTACAAAATACAAATACTGTTCTATATATTCAATGTATAAAGATTTGCGAAGACAGAAAAAAATTTGATGTCAGAACACAATTAAATTCGAACCACTTGACTATACTATACATTTCGAAAAGCATCTAAAATTCTAAATACACAATTAAGCTTGAACGTGGGAAATTAAAATTTCAACTAAAATTGAACTACTTAGAGCATCTCCAACCCCACTCCAAAACCCACTCCAAACTCCATTTTGCAGTAAAATCATCTCCAACCCTACTCCAAAACTCACTCCAAAATGAAGTAACAAACATGATTACTCCAAATATGGAGTAAGAGCATCTCCAATGTATTACTCCATTTTCTACTCTAAAATGGAGTAACTCCAAAATGCAGTTGAGTTTTACTCCAATGTATTACTCCATTTTCTACTTCAAAAGAATATTTTTAATATTATATTTATTTCAAAATTAGGAATATAATCTTTTATTTATACTATTTGCAAAACAGACCATTTTAAATTTATAGCATTTCTATTAAATGCAATATTAATCACAATTAAATTTTTATTATATAAATAAAACTACTCAACAAGGTTTTAAAGGAATACATTTAATACATTAAAAATTACATTATATAGCTTAAACACAATAATACATCAATTCTAAATTATTCATTAGAATTATAACAATTTTCCCACAAATGATCAACTAATGTATTTCGAAGTAAAAAATGAGCTTCTTTATCTTTGATTTCTCTGAAATGGGAAAGAAACTTTTGGAACCTCACATTATTATTTTCTTCAATTTCAATTTTCCTTGACAGGACTTCTCTTTCAACTTCAATTGGCACCTCGAGATCACAATCATCTTCTATTATCATGTTATGTAAGAATTTAATAATATTTTATTGGATTATTTTAATAATTTTAATGGATCCGAAAATGATTTATCGGATTATTAAACAATTATATTTGTTGTAAGTTTTATTTTATGTTATTTCTTTTGTATGGTACTTATCTTTCACTTTCTATATGTATGATCTTTTATGTTTTATATTATATATATTATGTTGTATAAAAGAGTTCATCAGATGGTTATTTATATAATTAAAAATATTAACAGTAAATTTTAAAATATAG
>CAKOAT010849598.1:116858-150208 GCA_932364175.1 Eruca vesicaria subsp. sativa
ATAATTAAGAAATATAACAGTAAATTTTATAATATATATAGTACTTATTTATAATAATATTTTATTAAAAATGAAACATATATAAATGTGGAGGACTATTTGATAAATAAAAAAGTTCAACTCCATTTTGGAGTAATGAGTTGGTTTACTCCATATTTGGAGTAATCATGTTTGTTACTCCATTTTGGAGTAAGTTTTGAAGTAGGGTTGGAGATGATTTTACTGCAAAATGGAGTTTGGAGTGGGTTTTGGAGTGGGGTTGGAGATGCTCTAAACCAACTCATTACTCCAAAATGGAGTTGAACTTTTTTATTTATCAAATAGTCCTCCACATTTATATATGTTTAATTTTTAATAAATATTATTATAAATAAGTACTATATATATTATAAAATTTACTGTTATATTTCTTAATTATATAAATAGCCTCATTTTTAATAAAATATTATTATAGATAAATATATTAATATTATTTTACTATATATTAGAAAATTTACTGTTAATATTTCCTAATTATATAAATAGCCTCGTCTTTAATAAAAATATTATTATAAATAAGTATATTAATATTATTTTACTATATATTTTAAAATTTACTGTTAATATTTTTAATTATATAAATAACCATCTGATGAACTCTTTTATACAACGTAATATATATAATATAAAACATAAAAGATCATACATATAGAAAATGAAAGATAAGCACCATACAAAAGAAATAACATAAAATAAAACTTACAACAAATATAATTGTTTAATAATCCGATAAATCATTTTCGGATCCATTAAAATTATTAAAATAATCCGATAAAATATTATTAAATTCTTACATAACATGATAATAGAAGATGATTGTGATTTCGAGGTGCCAATTGAAGTTGAAAGAGAAGTCCTGTCAAGGAAAATTGAAATTGAAGAAAATAATAATGTGAGGTTCCAAAAGTTTCTTTCCCATTTCAGAGATATCAAAGATAAAGAAGCTTATTTTTTACTTCGAAATGCATTAGTTGATCATTTGTGGGAAAATTATTATAATTCTAATGAATAATTTAGAATTGATGTATTATTGTGTTTAAGCTATATAATGTAATTTTTAATGTATTAAATGTATTCCTTTAAAACCTTGTTGAGTAGTTTTATTTATATAATAAAAATTTAATTGTGATTAATATTGTATTTAATAGAAATGCTATAAATTTAAAATGGTCTGTTTTGCAAATAGTATAAATGAAAGGTTATGTTCCTAATTTTGACATAAATATAATATTAAAAATATTCTTTTGAAGTAGAAAATGGAGTAATACATTGGAGTAAAACTCAACTGCATTTTGGAGTTACTCCATTTTAGAGTAGAAAATGGAGTAATACATTGGAGATGCTCTTAAGCGCATATTTAAAGCATGCTACATTCGAAATTAAGTTGTAACTACTTTATGAACGTGGGAATTAACATTTTCCACACATTTTTTTGTTGTTGTCAACATTTCCAAACATCAATTATCATCTCAGTATATCGAAGAAACAAAATGAAATGAAATGTGGTGATGATTGTCATTATCAAAATTCAATGGTCTTTATTTCATGCCTTCAAAATTATGAATGAGTTTTAATGTTTCTAAGTTTATTAAAATCATTTAGTTTTTAATAACACAACCTTTGATCTAAATCACAGTTGTATATATTAGGGCTGGGAATTTTATCCGGGATCCGGATCCGCTCCGAGATCCACTTCGGATCCGCTCCGAGATCGACTCCGGATCCGCTCCGAGATCGACTCCGGATCCGCTCCGGAATTAGGATATTCGGGAGTGCCCGGATCCAAAATTCAGATAGTAAAATCTCGGATCCGTGCAAACCAAATCCTGATCCGGATATCTTAATTTTTAGGTCCGGATATCCGGATTCAGATCCGTATTTTTAAAAATATATTAAAATTTTTCTTTTATTATTAATTATATCTAATATATTAATATTTATATATTAAATAAGTTTAATAATATTCTACTTTAATATTAATAATATTATATGTCATATATATATATATTCATAAATCATGCTTAAACATTTAGTTTATGTATTATTTTTTTAATTTTTTTAAAAATTTTTAATTATTTTTACGAATCCGAGTCCGAATACCCGCATATATCACAATATCTAGACGGATATCCGAAACCTAAAAATCCGGAAGACACGAATCCGGATACTAAAATCACGGATTCAGATACTTTAAATTTCCCGGATATCCGGATCCATCCCACTCCAAGTATATATACACTTTCACTTTTTGAAGAGCATCTCCATTGTCTTATCAGGTTGACCCGAACCAAACCGAACCGATGTGTGCTAAATTCCAAATCAGGAAATTAAACCGGATTGGACCGTCTCTGTAAACGTAACCACCACTACTCTCCCTGCAGTCAATATACACGCCGCCATTAATACGAGCGGTAATTGCTCACGCGCGACAAAATTTAGAGGACTTTGGTCGGGAGATATGTTATTGACCGTTCCGACGGTGAAGCTGATTGTGTTCCAGCAACGGCGTACTTTCACATCTTCTTTAGCAAAGCGTTTTAGCTTCAATGCACAATCACTTACAGAGTCTCAAGCTCAGGTTTTTCCTTGTTCACATGTTCTTGGAGAATTTCAGACAAGTAAAGTCAAAGGCTTTAGTTTTCTTGTCTAAATTTCTTCTATTGGGAAAAGTAAAACTAAGACTTTCTTCTAGTATGACTAATGAAAGATGAAACCTTTTATGTTCTGTTACAAAAAAAAAAAAGAAACCTTTTATGTTCTTTTGCTTCTTCTCTCAATAAAAAGATGGAAGTGTTGAGTTTTTGAAATGATAATCTGATTAATGTATGACGATGCTTTTTTTTTACTATTTAGGCTGCTTTGGATAATGATTGCTTTGACTTCTTGCCTTGGTTAGAAGAAGTTGCTGGAGCCAAGATAACTAACACTATTTCCATTGGTAAATCCGTTTATGGCAGGTCAGTGATGTCTCTCTTGTTGAGTCTTTTGCCACTAGTTTTGCTTACATAAGTTATAATCTTGAGCATTTTGTTGCTGAAACTTTTGTTTGTAGATTTCATTAGCTACCAAAGGCTGTCTTCTTGGCGTGATGGTTTGTTTATAATGCCAAATACACTAACCAGTTTTATCATAATCAACTTCTGAGCAGGGCTTTGTTTGCCTCAAAAGTGATCCATGCCGGGGATTGCATTTTGAAAGTCCCTTTCCATGCGGTATATTAACATAATGAGTTTTTTTTTTTCTCTCCGTGGGATCTAAAACGAGTTTCTGAAGATCAATAGATTTTCTTATGTACTCTGCCTATTGTTCTAATTGAATTTTCAGCAAATAACTCCGGATGAGCTTCCCACAGATGTTAGAGTTTCTTTGACGGATGAAGTTGGAAACATAGGAAGGCTTGCTGCTCTTCTTATGATGGAGAGGAACAGGAGTCAAGTAAGCTGACATCAACATTTTTTGAGTTAATGTATGTTAATATAGGACTACGTTATTATGTGAGTGTTTTGGTTTTTGACTTGAGAGTTTATGAATCAGAACTCTCGGTGGTTCCCTTATATCAGCCGACTTCCCCAGCTTTCAGATATGCACAGCACGGTGAGGTTTTCACTCTACTCCTTATAGTGGTCAGTTTTGGCCAATTACTTACAATAATGGTTTCCTTGTTCTCTCTATAGATCTTTTGGGATGAAGATGAGTTCAACATGATTCGTTGCAGCGCAGTTCACAAGGAAACTGTAAATCAAAAAGCTCGGATAGAAAAGGAATTCTCAGTTGTAGCACAAGTAAGTATGTTTCCTTTAGTGATCCTGATAACTGTTGGTTTCTAGTGGCAAATTCGATCTTCCTTGCATTAATCAATCATTTGAACCATTATTCAGTCTTTTGAACATTATCTTCTAGAGAGAGGGTCTTCTTTTTCACACCTCTATTTATATAACATTGTGCTTCTTTATCTTGTCACTGGATTAGTATATTATCTTCCTCTCTAAGTAATGAAAATATTGCTTTGTTTAGGTTCCTGGTACATCAGATCCATTAGACTTAGAAACCAAGTTCAGGTGCTATATCGTCTAAGTATACATTGCTGAGAAGCATGCTATGGTACTAGCAAATAGTTGACTCATTTGTTTTTATTTTGAACTAATTTCTCGAAGTCTAAGTTCCAATTCATCACGTGTGTTCTTAGAAAGGTATATATTTTGGTAATTGGTAGTGAATAAGATGTATTTGCATGTGTAGATTTGTTTTTCTCATTCTAGTGAGTAAGAGTACTAAAATTACTTTTGGTGATTCTTAGGCATATAAGGAACATCTTCCCAATGCCATTGAACGCCCAGCTCTGGAGAATTTCATGTATGCATATGCATTAGGTGAGATAAATGTTCTAACCATTGAACAGATTCCGTTTCCAGACTTCATGAATATGCATACATGAAACTCTAATGCCGTAATGTATGCATATTCATGAATAGTCGGCCCTCAAAAGGAAGGTTCTAATTTTGTGTTACTACTACACACATTCTTTTGTTGTTCAGACTGTTCCGTTACTAAATCTAGATAACTTTTGCTGGACAGTGGGATCTCGTGCGTGGGAAACTTCGAAAGGCATATCACTGGTACGGTATTCAGTATGGTTCTGCGTTTTTTTTCTACTTACTTGTATAGATAGATGTTCTGACCATCTAACAGATTCCGTTTGCAGACTTCGTAAACCATGATGGGCTTTCTGCATCAATCGTTTTGAGCGATGAAGACAACCAACTATCAGAGGTTTACTTCCATTTCTGTTAGTTAATATTCTGACTTCTCTTCTTCTTCCTGTGTCTGCGCACACCTACTTGCTATTCTCTGTTACCTCTATATCTCATTTGATACATTAGGAGACTCTTTAAAGTTAAAATTTTGATCTAGTTAGATACATTGTTCTTGAATCAGTAGGCTTTGCAACTAGTGCATGATTTTAAGTTTTCAACTTTGCAGGTCACTGCAGATCGTGACTACAGTCCTGGTGACGAGGTATGATTATAGCACAATGATATTTGATTTTCATAGGATTCATTACTCTTTCTGTTATTTTGGTGACTGGTTAAAATCAAAGGCTTTGAATCTTTTTATACATAACTGTGTAGGTCTTCATTAGGTATGGAGAATTCTCAAATGCTACACTCATGTTGGATTTTGGATTCACACTTCCTTACAACACTCATGACGAGGTTTGCTTTCTCTATCATGACCGTATCTGTAGCAATTCTGTAGATGTCCACTAACCAACCTTGAACTTGATGATCATTTGCTTGATTGACTAGGTTCAAATCCTAATGGACGTACCTAATGAAGACCCTCTCCGCAACATGAAGCTGAGACTTCTCCAAACCCATCACACACGAAGTGTCAAAGATATCAATATCTTTCACTCTTCTTATGATACTTTCACAATCAAGTAGGTATTAATGTTTTCAGTAACTGATCTTGTTGCATATGTGATAAGTGTATCTAAGTCTAGTTCTGGTTCTGGTTCTCTCTCAGGGAAGTGAAATCAGCTACAGGGAAAGGGAAAGGAATTCCTCAGTCTCTCCGAGCATTTGCGCGTCTTCTTTGTTGTACCACTTCTCAAGGTGCTCAGATCAAACTTGTTTCTCTCTGTTTAGGCTGATCTTGAAAGTATTAACAGTATAGTGATTCTCAGAGCTAAATGATTTGTCAAAAGAAGCTGAGCAAAATGATGGCCGGCTAGCTCGGCTTCCCTTTAAAGACAGGAGCAGAGAGTTGGAGGCACATAATATCATCTTGTCTCATATCAACAGATTAATTGAGGATCATAATGTTTGCATTAAGGTACCTTAGAAACTTGACTCAGCTAATTGTCACATGATGAATGGAATGTAGGTTTTGCTAAAGGTTTATTGAGTGCTTTTGCAGGAACTAGAAGCATCGGATTACCGTTTTGAATCACAAAGGTTTACTGTTAGAAGGCAGATTGCAAGAGATCTCCTCTTCGGCGAGCTTCGTGTTCTGAAATCTGCAGCTGAATGGCTTAATCATTACTGCACAAACTTGTTTTCAGCACCTTAAATGAGTCTCAAGTGACTATGGAGTCGATTTTACAATCTCCACAGTAGCAATTGTACCAAAAGTTGAGATACTGGTGTGTATATAAGTAGTCAAGTTTACTTTCTTGCTTAGTCAGAATGTGAAAAGAAAAGGATGAAAACAAGTTGGATATGAAAACAAGTTGGATCTGGAGGATGGTAACCAAGTATATGTTTAGATCATGAGAATGCAAACACAATCAATATATAGCCCCCTATGGTTTTTGTTGCTAGAGTTTGAATCAAGAGAGCTATCTCTATAAACAACAATATCGATACACTAATTATATCTTTAAAGTGAGATACCAAAAACAGAGCAAAAACTTTCTTCCACTACATGTGTTCACAACTAGAGAGACCAATCTAGTCCATCAGATATTTCTTATATGTTGATTAATCATTACTAAACTAGTTCAATCTTTTTTCATTTGTTTTTGTTTGCTAAGAAACTAGTAATAAAATTAAGGTTGTTAGAGCATTTCAAACGTTCAAACTCGTATAGTTCATACGAAAATGATTTAAACTTTATTAAAAGGTAAGGATGATTCATGGCATTTGGAACATGAACATCATTCTACTCCTACTTAATTATTTGCCAATCAGACTAGATCAACTCTGATTTTTCTAACAAAGTAAAATATAGTTTAAGTCTGTCACATCCTTTTGCGTCATTTCAGTTCTAGTATCACCAAATAAATTCATAAGAAGATTCGTTGATGAAGAAGAAGAAGAATGGGGAAAGTTGTGGTTTTTGTTGTGACAAAACAGAAGCAAGGCGGCTCTGTTCTGGCTCACGAAGCATGTCTTCTTGTAATAGCTGAAACTTGTTTACCAAGGAACCTTCGAGATTTTGGATCTTGATGGTAACCAAATGTAGTTGAAGCAAAACAGATCTTGGATAAATATAATACTATATTTTAGGACTGCATAACTATTAAGAATGTTACTTTGGGTCTTTTCTAATTTGATTGATAGATAGTTTTATACATTTTAGATAGAAGATTCAACCATTATAGGAAGCCCAATGAACTCCATACTTTTGAAGCTAGGCTATACGACCCCTCAAGATCAACAGTTTTTTAAGTACAACGATAAAAGCCATAGTATGATGATAGTTAAGGGGTCAAAAGAGAAGTATATGTTTAGATCATTAGGATGCAACCAGAATCTATAACTCCCTATGATTCTGCTGCTTGACTTTGAGTCAAAAGATCTATTATTCTAGAGAAAACTATACCGAGAGACCAAGTATATCTATACGAACATGGAAGATTTTTCTGAGCATGCCTTGCTGGTTGGATGAAAATAAAATCCGATTTGTGTAACAAAGGGAGTAATGAGATTAGTCAAAACATTTATCACAGAAAAAATGGAACTTGAGTGAAGAAGAATGAATATGTTGGTTTTAGCGAGTGAACGAACAATTAGTCAATTGACACATTTATTATGATTTTCTTTTATGTGGTGCTAAACTGTTTTTTCTACCTCGGTTGTGCAAATAATGAATATATCTGACAGTATACAGGTGTTCAATCAAATTTTGATTTTTCCGATCCGGTTCTGCATCAGCTAATTTTTTAGTTTATTTATTAGAAGTAGTCTGGGTTGAATTTGGATTTAGTTTCTGGTACAATACATTCTAGAAGTTTTTTTTTTTATTGTAAAATTAGGTGAGATAACCATACAAAAAAAACCCTATATTCACTAACTAACTAAAATCCTTCTTTCTATTTTATCTCTCCCCTCTCTCCCTCTACCCTCTCACTAGAAAACTAATTTTCCTTATTTTTTGGCTATTTGACATATAAACCTTTTTATTTTTGTTAAATTAAATTTCAGCTTTGAAATTTATATTTTTGGGTACATGAAATTGATTATATTGTAGGATGACT
The DNA here is from genome assembly GCA_932364175.1 of Eruca vesicaria subsp. sativa. Lineage (NCBI taxonomy): Eukaryota > Viridiplantae > Streptophyta > Magnoliopsida > Brassicales > Brassicaceae > Eruca > Eruca vesicaria. The sequence continues at coordinate 124,879 of CAKOAT010849598.1, forward strand.
TTTCTAGTTATTAATAAAAAAAACTAAACTGGATAAGAATAGTGACCAGATCCTAGCAAATATATATAGAATAATGGAAAAAGGATCTTTTGAAGAAACAAAAAAAGTTTGTATAAAACTGTGTTTATATTTTTTTTAAATATACAATGTTTTGAATGTATCCTAAAAGTGACAAGATCCTTAGTCTTCCATACAACTTATAATTTGTATAAAACTGTGTTTTCTTAAAAAATAATTACAAGAATTTTAATAAAACTTTTAAACAATATATTATAAATATTGGTAGTACTAGAAAAAAAGTCAAATGTTGTGTTAAATGCGGGAACAAAATTAAAAAAGTTAGTAGTATAATAAAAAAAGAGTAAAATAAAAAGTCAAACCGTTAAAAGTCAAAAAGAAAAGGCGAGAGACAGGTCAGAAAATAAAAATAAAAAATATATATATATACCAAACAACAAAACAGCATAAACACGACGGCCGCAAGTATCGCTTCCTTCCTTCTCTCCTTCTCTCTCTAAAAACCAAATCCAACGTCTCCGTTTCTTCAAACGCGTCTTCTCTCTTCCTATTTTTAACCCTTTTCTTGATTGAAATCTCTATTCTTTTCTTCTCTTTTTACCTCTCATCTCATCTTTGTAAATCGAATGATGGATTATTATTCAAGTTTCTGAGTAACACAAAAAAAAAAATCTCTTTCTTTCAATCTTCCTTAGATTTTTCATCAGGTAAATTGATAAAGTTTCAATCTTTTTCGATTTATTATTGAAATCTACAGATTCTTTAATTTTTTTAATGATTTGTGGAATGCAGATTAATGTTGTGTACGTTTGTGAATACGTGTCTGAATCCTGAAACCTGTGGAGTTGAAAACGACAAGAAGATTGGGTCTGTTAATATAGTTATAAGCACTGATTTAATGAACGATTTGATAGCTGGTTCTTTTGGTTAGAGAAAGAGAGATATAATAATAATAATAATAATATGATGGTATCTACAACGTTTAGGAGAATTGTGTCCCCTTGTTGGAGACCTTTTGGTATTGGAGAAGGTTCTATTACAAGTAGTAGTGATGATTCCAACGGCCGTCTCGACGGTTTATTATGGTATAAAGACTCCGGTAACCATTTAACCGGAGAGTTTTCTATGGCTGTGGTTCAAGCCAACAATCTTCTTGAAGACCATAGCCAGTTAGAGTCTGGTCCCATTAGTTTCAACGAGTCTGCCCCCGAAGCTACTTTTGTCGGTGTGTATGATGGTCATGGAGGTCCTGAGGCAGCTAGGTTTGTTAACGAGAGGTTGTTTTACAACATGAGGAGATGTGTTTCTGACCAGAGAGGTGTCTCTCCTGATGTCATCACAAGAGCTTTTGTGGCGACAGAGGAGGAGTTTCTCGGTTTGGTCCGGGAGAAATGGCAAGTGAAGCCGCAGATAGCTTCTGTTGGAGCTTGTTGCCTTGTGGGTATTGTCTGCAACGGGCTGTTGTATATTGCAAACGCTGGTGATTCGAGAGTCGTGTTGGGGAGGCTAGAGAGTCCGTTTAAAGAGATGAAAGCTATTCAGCTATCTACAGAGCATAACGCTAGTATTGAGTCTGTGAGAGAAGAGTTGCGTTTGTTGCATCCTAATGACCCTAACATTGTGATGTTGAAACATAAAGTGTGGCGTGTGAAAGGGATCATACAGGTGTCGAGATCTATAGGTGACGCGTACTTGAAGAGAGCAGAGTTTAACCAAGAACCGTTGTTGCCTAAGTTTAGAGTTTCAGAACGTTTTGAGAGGCCCATCATGAGAGCTGAGCCGACTATAACGGTTCATAAGATTCACCCTGAAGATCATTTTCTTATATTTGCTTCAGATGGTTTGTGGGAGCATTTGAGTAACCAAGAAGCAGTTGATATTGTTAATACTTGTCCACGCAGTGTAAGAAACTCTTCTTTGAATCTTGTTCTTGGTGTCAAGATTTGTTTGTCTATGTTTTGAGTGAATCTATCTTTGTTGTGTGTTGTGATTAGGGTGTGGCTCGGAGGTTAGTGAAAGCTGCATTGCAAGTAGCAGCGAAGAAGAGAGAGATGAGGTATTCGGATTTGGAGAAGATAGAACGTGGCATCAGGAGACACTTTCATGATGATATTACTGTGATTGTCGTTTTTCTCCATTCTGCAAGTTTTGGAGTTCGAACTCCGGTCTCTGTTAGAGGAGGTGGTGTCCTCGCACTCTCCCCAGGCAATGCCATTTTATAAGTTTTTACTTTTTTTTTCTATATTCAAATAATGATAAGCAAAATCTCTTTTTTTTTTTTTATAAATGTTTTGTTTTAATGTTTTGGTTTGTTCAGAATTTCAGATTGTCTGATACTTGTTTAAATTAATTTCTGGAAAAAAAATTGTAATTTATATTTTCCTTTTTACCAAAGTCTGTTTTTGGGTCAAAGTCTATGGTAAAAAAAGTGAAAACAAAACTTGTGAAGATGAACAAGAAGATTGTGGCCAGGTGTGTTTGGATCCAGATATTCAAACCGGATTCGATTAGAGTATTGAATTGAACTCAATGCAATTTAGATATTCCAATGGAATTTAAATTTTATAATTTAATAATTGAATACAAACTGAACCGGATGTAATGAAGACTTGAAAAACATTAAAATCTAAAAATATTTCGGTTATATCTAAAATTATATTAATATTTACAATTATACAAATACTTACATTATGTTGTTATAAAAAAAAATATAAATACTTACATTTGTAATAATTAATTTAAACTTATTCAGACTTAACTTTAAAAAAAAAATATTTGAACCCGATTCAAATTAACTAAAATGATAAATAATCTAAGTTTTTTTGAACCAAAATATCCAATACCCGGAATATCCGACCGAACCGGATCCGATGTCTGGATACCCAGCCAAGTCAACTTTTTTTTCATTTTTTTTTCCTCAGCCAAGTCTACTTGTGGCAGTCAGATAAAGAGTTCATCAGGGGACAGGAGAAGTAAAAAAGTCCTGATCGGAGCCGAGAAAACGAACGGAAAGAATGGTGAGTATGAGTCTTGGAGTGAGAGTTAGCGTCTGTTCATATCCATCGGTTGCGCTATCCTCGAGGGATGTTTCTTTCCCTTCCTCGTCATCTCTCTACTTTGGTCGGAAAATTCACCAATCAAGGTTCAGTATTGAACTGAAGTTGCGGTGTAATTCAAACGGAACACGCAGAGCCAAGGCTGTTATAAAGTCTAGGTAATCAAAAAACATGTGTTTCATTGTCTGAGAAGCTTTTGACTGAAAACAAAATGTGTAACTGAGATTCGAGGTTTGTGCTTTGCAGTCGTGTTCCGGAGCTTGATTCCTCTTCAGAGCCACTTCAAGTGTTCGATGGCTCGACAAGGTTTAGTTTTTAAGTTGCTTTTGTCTCGTTTCTTGGAAAGAGAGAGAGAGAGAGGTTGTTTGATGATATGTTTTGGGTTTATTTGATTTGAAAGGTTGTATATATCTTACATGTGCCCATTTGCGCAACGTGCGTGGATTGCTCGGAACTACAAGGTTACTTTTATCGCTGATTCTATGTTAAGATACGAAGCTAGTTCGATCTAGAGCAATTGTTACTTTTGTTGTGCAGGGTCTGCAAGACAAGATAGAACTTGTACCGATTGATCTCAAGAACAGGCCTGCTTGGTACAAGGAGAAAGTGTACACCGCTAACAAGGTGAAAGCTTTTTTTCTTGTTGCTTCATGATCTACTTTGAGCGTTATCTTGTTCTATGTTTTTTTTATGACAGGTGCCTGCATTAGAGCACAATAACCAAGTGATAGGAGAGAGCCTTGACCTGATTAAGTACATTGACACCAATTTTGAAGGGCCTTCACTTGCACCCAATGTGAGTATCCATGAGTCCTTTATTTTGTAGAGCGATATCTTTTACTTATGAAGAGATAAAATAATATGTGGAATAACAATAGAGTGTAGAGAAGGAAGCATTCGCTCATGAGTTAATCTCTTACACCGACTCTTTCTCCAAGGCCGTAAGATCCACATTATCAGGTGACGACAGTGATGCAGCAGGTAATTACAAGATACTATGTTTCCTTGTGTGTTTGCACTTTGCAGAAAACATTATTTTACATGTGTACGATGAATCTTGTGTTGCATATTCTTCAGATGCTGCATTTGATTACATTGAGCAGGCTCTTTCCAAATACAAAGAAGGGCCTTTCTTCCTTGGCCTATTTAGTTTGGTATTTGTCAATAATCTTCTTCAGTTTCTTCTACTCATATCACAGCTACTAGATGCTGAGTCTAAAACGGTGAAAGATTTATGCACACAGGTTGACATTGCATATATTCCATTCATTGAGAGGTTCCATCTTATCTTTAAGGATGTAATGAATGTGGACATCACTTCTGGTCGGCCTAACCTCGCTCTTTGGATTGAGGTTACTCCTTTTTATTCAGTTTTTTGTATCTATCTTTCATATTAAGACCAAATCTTCCTCATCTAATCTCTGGTTCTTCGCCTTGTGTAGGAGATGAACAGGATTGAAGCTTACACAGAAACCCGTCAAGATCCACAAGACATAGTTGAAAGATACAAGAAACGAGCCGCAGAAGCACGTACCTAAGCAGATGAGATATTGTAACTAAAGATTTGCTTTATGTATCATTTATGTTGTATCCGGCTAAGAATGTAAAAGCATCTACATGACCAAGCAAGTCTACAACTTGTTTTTCATAATTCTCAAGAGTTCATGAGACCAAGCAAGTCTCCAAACTAAAATGAAACTGAAGCTGCTTGCTTTCTCTATTTACATTGCCCAAAAGTTCGTGCTTTCTGCTCACGTGATTCAGAGCTATTATACAAAACCAAGTAAAGATCCCAGTGCTAAAGTTGAAAACAGAACTAAAGCATCATAAGACTCTTATAGTGTTTCCGTTTTATATCAAGATAGAGAGAGAGATTGGCCAGAAGTTAAAAAATGACGCTGGGCAAGTCTTCCATTTATATGTGTATATACGGAATGCAAAAAGCCATAGAAAGAAAATCTGGCTACTTCTTTAGAAGTACTCTCATAATCTGTCTCATATAAACAACTAAAGACCATATAGAGAGCCCTGCAGATACATAGAGCAACCCAATACCAGACGGTAATAGCCTCTCAAAACTGCTATCCCTGCTTGCGAGCAGTATGGTTAACGCTATCATCTGCGTTGCAGTCTTCCACTTCCCCAAGCTATTTACAGCAACAGCCTAACAACATTACCAATGCCATCTACATGAGTAAGTACCAAAAGGAGCTCTTAGTTAGCTAAATGCATATGAATATGATCACTTTTACCTTGGAAAGCTTGCCGTTTTGAGACGCAGCCCATTCTCTTACTGCGGACATAGTAATCTAGAGTGAAGAACCAAGAGCTGATAAGTACAACTTACTTCAATGATATTCAAGAAAACAGTAAACTTTCTATTTCTTACCTCTCTACCAATGATGGCAATGGAAGGTACTGTCACTAACCATGGAACTGGTCCAAAGACAATGGCGTCCATAGGTTTCGTGCACAGCAAAATCAATGTTGCAGCTACCATAAGCTGCATACACATAACAAAAATCAAATCATTCTACTACAACAAGGCATAAAATGAAGAGGCTTTCTCACCTTATCTGCCACAGGGTCCAAGAAAGCACCAAACGCAGACCCTAATCTCATCTGAAAATGCACAACATATCACCGTTAAGCTCACGATTTTCAAGTGCCGTAATAAGAATCCACACATATTACATGTACTGAACTACCTTCCTAGCAAGATATCCGTCAAGCCAATCTGTAATCGCAGCAGCAATGAAAAGACTCGTTGTAGCAGTCCTCCCCCACCAACAATCAACATAAAACGCTACATAATACCGCATCATCACAAGAACAAAATCAGATTATCAAACATATACGAATTAACAAACAAAGTACCATATCAAAGGCTACATAACAACAACAAAGGAACACATTATCATCTGAAGATCCAATTCAGATAACCTAATTATACACACATGAAAATTCAAAGATTACTATGTCAGCAGAGGACCTAATCATATCAAAGTATCATAGCAAAGGCTACATAACAACAAAGGACTTAATCATCACAAGATCAAATTCAGATTATCAATCAAACATATACGAATTAACAAGCAAAGTACCATAGCAAAGGCTTCATAACAACAAAGGAACACATCATCAGAATATCCAATTCAGATAACCTAATCATACATACATGGAAAAATTCAAAGATACCTAATCAACACACAGCAAAAGATGCATAACAACAAAGGAACGCATCATCAAACGGTATAACTATCACATCAATGTATATGTACTGAACAATGTTATCGCCTGAGATCTGAAACCAAAAGAGAACGAAACGTTACTCGCGACAAGGATCGGGACGGCAGCTACACGGCCAAGGGTTAACACGGTGGGCAATGTAAGCACTCTAGAAGATAGACTTGGCAATGTCGACGAATCATCGACACCGTAACCGTCACAGTTTCTCTGATCCACCGTCGCGGCGTCCTCTTCTTCACCCATATCCGCCGCAATTTCCTGATCTGTAGAATTCGACGATCCACAAGAGAAGCAAACGTAAAGGACGGTGGCGACACCTCCCTCGAATCCGGAACCCTACGCCTTTATGGAAACAAACAACGGCCAATGATAATTCAGCGTGTGGAGATGCTAACGTGCGCCAGCGAGGAGATGGGGACGTATCGTGCGCCTTAAAATTGATGTATCGACCATTGTTATTGAAGCAAATGGCAAAAAAAGTTTTTTTTTCTTTTGCGTAATTAGGGAATGGGAGTAGTTTGGGCCTTTTGTTTATGTGTCGACAACTTTGCAATCTGCCGACTATCTAAATTTTTGTTGAGTATATTATGTGGGTGACGTGACGTTATGATTTAGAAATGTTTAGTCTAAGTTTCTCATGGTACCTTTTTTACTAATAATAGATATTTTTTGGGACGATATTAATTCCTTGTGCAACAGAAAATCATGAAAATTTCGATTAATTCTAGTTAGAAAATTGAATTCGACTTTGCTTAACCCGGAAATTATTCTTGACATTGCTTGATATCAACTTTGTAATGCAACCGGCCCAATGTAAAAAAAATGTTGTATATGTGAGATGACGTTATTCATATGGAAATGATTTATGACAAGTCTCATTAATAATCACAAACTAAAATGTTGTTAAGAAAAGCATGAGATGTTAACCTTTATCATATTTTATACATGAAACTTTGAAAATCCATTTGATACTTAACCAAACGTAGTTAATATAGAGAATATACTTTGAACATATGATAGTGTTTTTTTAATCAACTAGTGGTAGCCGACTCATAAAAACTTTGGGGCATGTAAATTTATCTGTTTTGGGTTTGTTAGTTCACTAATAAACAATATGGATATTCCTTAATATTAGTTAAAAAGCATTTCAAATTCGGATTAAACATTATGGTAACAAGTTAACCTATATATCCCTTCCTCCTGAAATCTGAATCAGCCCATAAGACATTAAAAGTGAATTGTTTTTCGATTTGATTAAACGTAACATGTGAAGCGCATTTTTGAAGGATGAATTTATACAAAATCTAAGACAAACTTTTCCCTGTACTACTTTACCAACTCCAAAAGCAATTGTCCTTTACCGACAAGTCGACAACCATTACTACCCCATCCCAATTATTATCTTGCATTATTTTCTTTTAGATTTAGCTGAGAATCAGGCTAGAACTAATGAAATATTCAATGTCTTAAATAAAAAAATATTGGCTTTTTTTGTTGTAGGATGCACATATTTTATAATCAATAAAAATATCTAATGGCACAAGTCTAAAATGAAGAAAATAGTGGTTCTCTCAAAAATAGTACTCTATTTTTTTTTTTTTTATAACTTCATATTTTATTAAAAATATAAATGTTGTACATAATCTTCGTGAAGAAGATTTGTTATCGTATGGGGAACATAATTATGATAAGCAAAAGAAACATTAGTAGAACATGTTCTAGCAAGCTTATCTGCCACCTTGTTGAGATTTCTTGGCACCCAAGCAACCTTTATTTCTTCAAACTTTCTACACCACCATTTGATTTCTCTAACCCAATTGAAACCAGCAAAATACAAATCCTTCCCATCAATGATTCTTACAGCCTTCAAACAATCAGTTTCAATTATTAGCTTACGGTATCCTCTGCTCCAACAATGCTGGACAGCCATTAAAATCCCCTGCAGTTCACATTCCAATACATTCTCAGCTCTTATACCAGCAACTTGAACAGCACCTTGATATACTCCTTTTTCATCACGAATGACCCAGCCACAATTACCCACTCTACATGTCTTAATAAAAGACCCATCAACATTGCATTTTAAGAAATCCAACGGAGGAGTTTGCCAACAACTTTGGTTTTGTGATATGCTTCGTGTTAGATGCTTTACCATAGGCTCTGGACCATAGTAACCTCCATCTTTCCATTCTCTAGCGTCATTCCTTGCATAAGTCAGTAATAATCTTTCATTCATATGTTGTTGCTGAAAAATTAACTTGTTCCTACTCTTCCAAATTCTCCATAAAATCCATATTGGTAAGTCTTTAAAATGTTGCAATCTCACCGACGAACTGATGAATAGACATGCTTGAAGCTTTTCCTCTAAACTGGCCGAAGTATCATCAAAGGCTCGATGAGCAATACCTGATAACCTCCATACTTTTTTAGCATAAATACAATCAAAAAAGAGATGTACTTCAGTTTCTTCAGCTTGAAAACAACGCTTGCAGACAGAATTCCTTGTAACATGACGTCTCTTTAGATTATTTCCAGTGGGGAGACTGTGAGAAAGTAATCTCCACAGAAAATGTTGAAGTTTAGTAGGTAACTTTGCCTCCCATACTTTCTTTTTTAACATGTTATCTCCATCCGTAACTGGTACAATATTGCCATCAGGAAGATGTGTCGCTAACCAGTAGCCTGATTTGACAGTATACAAACCATCATCATTGTAATGCCATCCCATTAGATCCTCCTTTGCTATAGAACTTACTCTAATTTCCACAATCCGATCGTAGTCTTCAGGAACAACTGCACTCCGTAGTTTTTCCAAATCCCAACCCGTTTTTGTCTCATTAAAATAAGCATTAACCTTCTCCAATCCATTTGCTTCCTGAAGTGGTATCGGCGCTCGAGGAGGGTGCAGAGGTAACCATTGATCAGTCCACATATTAGTAAATGACCCATCTCCTACTAAATGTCGTATACCCTTAATAACCAACTCCTTTCCAAATAAAATAGATTTCCATGCATATGAAGCTTTTCTTTTCACTGTTGCCTTAAGTATATCACCATCTGGAAAATACCTAGCTCTTAGGATACGCGCCATTAAACATTGAGGGTTGTGTAGAATTCTCCATACTTGCTTGCCAAGTAAAGCTTGGTTGAAAGCTTCCAAGTCTCTAAATCCTAAACCCCCTTCCTTTTTTGGTAGACAAATTCTTTCCCAAGCAAACCAGTGCATACCTCTGTTTTCACCATTACCCCACCAAAATCTCGCAAAGATACCATTTATTTCATCACATACTTCCTTAGGGAGTTTGAAAATATTCATAGAGTATACAGGCATTGCCATTGCCACCGCCTTGAGTAATATTTCCTTACCCCCATGAGATAAGTGATTTTGTTTCCAACCTTGAGTAGCTTTCTTAACCTTGTCGATGATGTACGCAAACATCTCACTCTTCTTTGATCCAAACTGCTCTGGCAGACCCAAATACTTCCCAACTCCTCCATCATTAAAGATCCCCAGCAGATGTCTCATTCGAGTTTTTGTAGCTTGCTGAACCTTACTACCAAAAGCAATAGAAGACCTATTATAGTTAATAGCTTGCCCAGATGCTTTTTCGTACATTTGAAAAATGTATTTCAATTTCTTTGCAGCCCTTTCATTTGCTAAAGTAAAAAACAGAGAATCATCTGCAAAAAGCAAATGATTCACTGCAGGTGCCTGTAGAGCTACTTTGATACCCATCAGAGATCTTGTTTCCATAGCTCTGGACATCATGTTGGAAAGAACCTCTGCACAAAGTATAAACAAATAGGGGGAGAGAGGGTCTCCTTGCCTGAGCCCCCTTTGTGGTATTATATGACCTTCTGGAGCTCCGTTAATCAACACAGCATAACTAACCGAAGTAATACAAGCCATTATCCAACCTATCCACTGATCATCAAAACCCATCTGTTTCATGGTTTCTTGTAGAAAACTCCATTCCATGCGGTCATAAGCTTTAGTAATATCCGTTTTAACAGCCATGTAAGACGTAGCTTGTCTCTTACGGACCTTCAAACTATGAAAGATCTCATGTGCAACAACAATATTGTCTGAGATGAGACGTCCAGGTATGAAGGCATTCTGATTCTCAGATATAAGTTGTGGGAGGTGTTTTTTCAAACGGTTGACAAGGACCTTTGAAATGATTTTATACGAAACATTGCATAGCGCAATGGGTCGAAAATCTTTCATACTTGTAGGAGGATATATCTTTGGTATAAGACACAAGTTAGTGTGGTTGTGTTGTTGATCAAAAACCCCTGACGCAAAGAACCGTTGTACTTCATACAGCAGATCTTCTTTTACATCATCCCAAAATGTTTGATAAAACACTGCAGAGAACCCATCTGGTCTAGGAGCCCGATGTGGTCCCATATCAAACAAAGCTTCTTTGATTTCCTGCTCAGATACATCTCTTGTAAGATCGTTGTTCATATCAGTCGTTACCTTCTTCTTAAAACCATCAAACACCTCAGGAAATAAACTCGGGTTTATAGATTCTGAGGCGTATAACTTTCCAAAGTAAGTCGTAGCAACTTCTGCAACCTCATCATGACCATGTCTATTGGTACCACTCTCATCTTGGATAGAAGTGATAGTATTACGGATTCTTTTTGCTCTTGTAATAGCATGAAAATAGCTTGTATTACGATCCCCTTATCTTAACCATTGAATTCTGCTCTTTTGTTTCCAAAAGATTTCCTCCTCCAAATATGCTTCGTTTAACTCTTCTCTAATGTTTTGTTTCTCCTCAAGAGTTATATTTGGTGTCACCGTAGCCTTATCAAGCCGATGTCTCAGTATTCTGATTTTCTCTTCGGCATTATTTCTGTTGGTACGTTTCCATTTAGATATCTGTTGTCTGCATCGAGTAATTCTCTGTAGTAGTGGCACTCTTATTAACTGAGCTTGTCCCATACCCGACCATCCTCGTCTAACAGAATTTTGAAAACCATCCTTGTTGATCATTCTACTATCAAACCGGAAAGTCCTTCGTGGTTCTTCTCTTTGTGAACGAAAATAACACACTAAAGGCCTATGATCTGATTCTCCGATCTCCAAAAATTCAGTTTGTGATGCTGGGTAATCTCCAAACCAAGCACTATTCGCCATAGTTCTGTCTAAACAGCATTTAACTAAATGTTGACCTCTTTGTCCCACCCAAGAGAACCGGTCACCAATGGAAGGAAGATCAACTAAGTCACTAGATCGCATCATACTTCTGAACTCCACAAAAGAAGACTCTGGTCTCACTAGGCCACCATCTTTTTCATGGTTACCTAAGATTTCGTTAAAATCTCCTAGAACAAACCAAGGATGATTTTGTCGTGAAACACCTAGTCTGATAAGAGCTTCCCAAGTATGGTGACGCAAACCAGGATTCGGGTGGCCATAAACAAACGACAAGTAGAAAGACTTTCCATTAAACTGAACATTACAATCAACTAGATTTGCAGAAATACTGATAACTGAAAGCTGAACATGTTGCTTAAAGAAAATAACTAAGCCTCCTCCTACACCAACTGGAGAAGCTAACACACAACCCAAACATCCTAACTGAGCACCAACATCTCTAACGTAATCGTCTTGCTGCTTTGTTTCAGAAAGGCAGATGATGTCCAGGAGGTATTGACGATTAACCTCCTTTAGGCGTCGAACTGTCGAGTCAACCCCTAACCCTCGACAGTTCCAAGCAGCAACTCTCATGGGGGCAGTGGTGGTTCAGGGCCCACCGCGCCTCTCACAATGTTTGGGTCTTCCACATGTTCTTCTGAGCCATCAGTAGTCTGTTTGGAGCACTTCATTCTCTTACCCGCATTGCTTCCACTTGCTTCTCCAGACATGCTCGCAGTTAGAATCCTCACATTCTTTTCTGATTCATTAAACCAATCTTTCCTTTTGTTACGTGGAGTGTGATTCTCAAAAGATGTAGCACTCTCATGATCTTCAGTGAACATAGTAGGTTTCGCCATACCATACCATAATTCTTCATCATCATTCTCTGTCTCTATTGCCTCAACATTCTGCTCATACTCCTCCTGGATGGGATCTACTTCCTGAGCACCAGTAACAACATTCTCTTCTTGAATCTCTTCTATGATAACACCATGATTAGGAGGTTGCCGTGCAGTCTCGTCTTCCTCACTATCACCATCTTCACCTCCCTGTGGGGATCCACCATTGTTGATAACACAAGCACCAGTGTCATGTGTTATCAAGCCACAAACCTCACAAAAGCCCCGAAGTCTCTCAAAGGTAAGTCGAAGCAGAGTATTGACACCCGCAAACTGGAAATGTCTTTGAAAACAGACAGGGTGAGCCACATTCCAATTAAGCCTAATCCTGACAAACTCCAATCTTGCTCCAACTTCTTCATTGTAGTCCATCTGAATGTACTGTCCCAAGGCTCTTGCAATATGAACTATAACTTCGCGGTTCATGAACTGTATCGGAATACCTCTCACTTGGATCCAGAAAGGGATGTAATTGAGAAGATCCATGTCCATTAACGGAGTCCACCTTTGAAGCACCAGCATCCTTTCCGCATAAGCCCACGGCCCCCTTCGCAAGACATTATCCATCGCCTCCTCAGAAGGAAACACAAACTGAAAGCGTCGTCCCTCCATGATTCTTCCACGAACAATACCCTCGAAGCCCCAATTACGAGGCATTGTGGCAATGATAGCACGAAGGTTTTGCTTACGGGGCATGACCGGTCTCCCAATAATAATGAAACGATTCTCTTCCTCCGCTTGACGCACGACATCCGTTGGTAACACCACCGGAGGAATTGAAAAACCCAAATCAATCTCTTGCATCGCTCTTCGAATTCCGTCCGCCATTAATTGGAAAATGAAAATCCAGAAATAGACCAAAAGAAGAAAGTCCAATAAAGGATTGATACGATCTAACTTGGGACAAAACCAAGGAATTATATAGATGCGCCTCTGTTGTAACTTCTTCTTAACCGCTTCATCACAAGTGGAAATTCCACTCGTGGAGATAGAGGACATCGTGGGGAACAGGAGACCATAACCACCCCGATTGTCTTGAACATCACCTTCAACCACAAAGATCGTGGCGAAAAGAACCAGAAAACCCAACCGTTTTGAAATCGCCTTTTGTGTCGCCATCAGTTCAAATAGTACTCTATTTATTTTCTATTATATGCAGTTAAAGTTTTTTCACACGTTAAAAAACAATGAAATATTATTTTACCTTAATTAATGTATAGTTTGTTTACATTTGATAATTAATGAAGTAATAGAATATAGATAAGATTGTAAAATTTGACAAACATATACATTAAAAATATAAAATGAAATTTAATGACAATTAATATGAAACGAGAGAGTATATAATATTCACGTTTTACAGCCACAAAAATTGACATCGAATATAAAATATATACAAATTTAAAATTTATTTACAAATCAACTATAGAAAATAATAATCTGAATTTGTTAACTCTAGTTGTGTTGGGAATTACACGTTACATGAAATTTAAAACACTTCATAATATATGTATTATAGTTTGTTTTCAGTTTTCGTTACTATATTTATAAGTTAGTTGTGTTCTTAATCATTTTTACTATTTGAATTTTTTCTTATTAATAATTATATTACATGAAGATATTATTTATTTTCTTTTTAATAAAATAAAATCAAGTTGAATAAGATATTGGAAGACAACTCATGAATTCGCTCACAAATTTCACATCCAAAACAAGGAAAGTGGTTAAAAAGTAAAAACGAGAAGAAAGTGACGTTTTGGGACTGTGCGTCAAAGGGGAATCGACGCAGTCAAAAAAAAAAAAAAAGGTCAGGTCACGTGTAATTGTGATAAACCTCGTCGACAATCACGCTCTCTCCATGTGATCTCTCTCTCTCTCTCTCTTCTCTCTACTGCAAACTCTTTTCTCCTTCCCTTCAACTTCAGTCGCCTAACGATGATGATCCACTAAAGCTTTTCCGATCTCCTCTCTCACCAAATAGATCTCCTCTTCTCCGATTAACTAATGAAGACCGCCTCCGCCACCGTCGCCGCCGCTTCCAAGCCTCTCAATCCACTCGTCGCCTTCGAACACAAGAGGTTTTCTTCTCTCTTCCTTCTCTCCACAACTGCTTTTCTCGCGCGTATTTAGGTGTCGTAGTTAGAGATTCATGAACTCGCGCGCTTTTCGCGGAATGTTACATTTCGTTAATTCGGTTTATTGTTTGCTCGATTCGTGTGTTTTATTAGCAATCGGTGTCGGTTATGATGTGGATTGATCTTGAATTCAAGTGTAATGCTAGTGATTTTCGAGTTCGATTTGAATTTTACTAAGTCTAATGGTGACTTATTGCTTGGCATGAACAGGGATGCGTATGGATTCCCTGTGAGACCTCAACATGTGCAGAGATACAGAGAATATGCTGATATTTACAAGGTCCTTTCTCTTATTTGCTCACTCACACGTGTTACCATCTTTACAGTGCTGATTTCATTTTGGACTCATTGTTACCGTGTGAAATAAATACAAGCCTTAATATGCCTATAGAACAACACACATTCTTAGGTAAACGTAGTTCATATACTTCACTTACTTATAATCTTTGTAATGGCACTCCTTGCTTACAAGCAGGAGGAAGAAGAAGAAAGGTCGGACAGGTGGAGCAGTTTCTTGCAAGGTCATCATGCTGACTCCTCCACTGATGAGCCATCTGCGAAAGAATCATCTGGAAATAGTGATGCGCTGTTTGATGAAAGTGGGAAAGGAAAAGAAGATGAGAAGTTAGGTTCTGATGTAGCTACTGGTGATGCGAATGAAGCAGAAGAAGAAGGTTTCACTGACGCGGAGAAGAGTGTTCACAGAGTGCAGTTATGGACTGAGGTTAGACCGTCTCTGCGGTCAATTGAAGAGTTGATGAGTATCCGTGTCAAGAAGAAGGTGGATTTATCAAAAGGCGAGAAGGAGGATGAGAAGGTGAAGTCTTCACCTGGATTTGATGATGCTAAATCTTCCAAGGGAGCTTCTGAGAATGATTCTGAAGATGAGTTCTATGATGTTGAGAGGTCGGATTCTCAGGATGGTTTGTCTTCTGATGGTACTAGTGTCTCTGGCATCCCTGTTGCTGGTGATGCAACTTCTTTCTCTGAGTCTACATGTCCCTGGAAGGAAGAACTTGAAGTGCTTATCCGAGGTGGTGTGCCTATGGCTCTGAGGGGGGAGGTAATAAATCTTGTCATATCTACATTGCTGCCTTCTCTTTCTATTTGTTCATGCTCTAGCTCTCCGTCTATGGTTCGTTAGCCTAAGCACTTGTTCAATCGTAAACTTTACATATTTTCAGCTGTGGCAAGCATTTGTGGGTGTGAAGAAACGACGTAGCAAAGATTATTACCAAAACCTTCTTGCTGAAGATAGTTCTGCAAGCAGTATAGATCAGGAGGATACGCAGCATGGTGATGAGAAAGGTTCAAATACAGAGTCCCTTGCTGTTGTGGAAAAATGGAAAGGACAGATAGAAAAGGTAGTACCGTATAATTTACCGAGAGTTGACCCTCTCTACCTACTTGTGCAGTGTTAGCTTTGAAGTTGGTTATTTTTCTTACGCCGTTGCTTATATCAACTACAGGACTTGCCTCGGACGTTTCCAGGCCATCCTGCACTAGATGATGATGGTAGAAATGCTCTGCGGCGTTTGCTTACTGCTTATGCTAGGCATAATCCTTCTGTTGGATACTGCCAGGTATTGGTTCTTAACCAATGTCATGATTCTTTATTTTAGTACCGGACATGGTATATTAAGATTAATATTTGGTTGGTATCTTGTGTTAATATACTACCTGCAGGCTATGAATTTCTTTGCTGCGCTTTTATTGCTGTTGATGCCCGAAGAGAATGCCTTTTGGTATGTTCACAAAGTTGATGAATCTATCATCTTCAACTCCAAATAATGTATTGTTTTTCTGTGAATATTGAACTCCTTGGCTCTGCGTGTAGATTGTGTATCTATCACTTTCACTTGTTCCGGTTGAACATTAAATGTTCTTAGGCCATTCATTAGGTTATTTTCCCCCTAAATCGATCAATTTCTAATTTCATCCGTAATCTTTTTTTGTGTGAATAAAAGTACTCCTCAGCTTTGTGTTTAGCTTTTTTTATCTATCGCTTTCACTTTATTCTACTTGTATTAACTGTGGTTAGGCGTTGTTATATCCTTTTTCTCTAAACAGATTCCCCTGCTAACTAAATACCTGTGATTTGTAGGGCATTGACAGGAATCATTGATGAATACTTCAATGGTTATTATTCAGAAGATATGATTGAGTCCCAGGTGACCGTATGAGTTGTTTTATACATATGCATAAATTTTGGGACTGACTGATGATAGCATCATGTTAACATGTACCAATAAGTCCACCAAACTCCTGTTAAGTTACTGTATTTTGTATTCGTTTTGCAGGTTGATCAACTAGTTCTGGAGGAGTTGGTTCGAGAAAGATTTCCGAAATTGGGTTAGTTTTTCACAGATATCTTGATTCATCTTACACAGTGTTCAAATTTTGTACTAATGCTCTGAATTTTAATGTCTACAGTTCATCATCTGGATTATCTTGGAGTGCAAGTGGCTTGGGTTACAGGGCCATGGTTTCTTTCTATCTTCATGAATATGCTTCCTTGGGAAAGTGGTCAGGTTCTAAACATTAGAATAGAGCTTTCTTGTTAGGAATAGGAACTGTGTAGCTAACATTTAGCGACTGAGAAGTCTATTCTTTGTAAATGTCTGGTCATTTTCGCTTTGAAATTTGGGACTGAGAACCCACTTTCTTTCTAAATATTCGTCTACTTGATTATAGTTCTCAGAGTCTGGGATGTGCTTCTCTTTGAAGGAAATCGTGTTATGCTTTTCAGAACAGCACTCGCATTGATGGAACTATATGGTACTTGATTGAAACTTGTGAATTTTGATTTAAGTGATGGTTTCGTGGACCTAAATACATCAATGTCATCTTCGATACTGCTCTAACTTATGTTTTAATACACCTTAGGTCCTGCATTAGTTACAACGAAAGATGCTGGAGATGCTGTTACTTTGCTACAATCACTGACTGGATCAACATTTGATAGTAGCCAGCTCGTTTTAACTGCTTGTATGGGCTACCAAAACGTTCATGAAATAAGATTGCAGGAACTGCGAACCAAGCATAGGCCAGCGGTGATAGCTGCACTTGAGGAAAGGTCAAGGGGGCTTCAAGCTTTTAGGGACTCTAAGGGCATTGCCTCCAAACTCTATAGCTTTAAGCAAGACCCAAAATCTGTTTTGGTGGATTCTAGCAAAGTCTCATTGACAAATGGGAGTTTGTCTCGATCCGAGTCAGGATCAAGTAATGCGGATGAAGTGTTAGTTAGCCTGACTGGGGACGGGGAGGTAGATCCTGTTCAAGACCTCCAAGCGCAGGTAATAGTTTTCGTCTATTCTGTTGGCTTAAATATGTTCCCTTTAGGACACTTGAATGTTAGGATATATCACTTGATAGCTACAGTCATGGAGCCCTTTCTGAATGTTGATTGGCAACCTTTCCAGGTTCTGTGGTTGAAGGCTGAAGTCTGCAAGTTACTTGAAGAGAAAAGATCAGCTTTACTTAGGTTAGTTATTTGCTCAATAGATAAATCGAGGTGAAAATTTCTTTCAGTATTTAATTTCTCCCGATATACCTATTCTATGGTAGAGCTGAAGAGTTGGAGATTGCTCTCATGGAGATTGTCAAGCAAGACAACCGGCGTCAATTGAGTGCCAAGGTATTCTCACAAATTTGCCATTTGACAGTTCATTTCTCAACTAAGCATATGATCTAGCATTGTTAATTGTCTCTTACTAGTTTCTTCGTCACTTGTAAATACATCATTGCTTTCCTTTCTCTTTCTTCACTTCCTGTTGGTTGCTCGTTCCTAATCTTTGTGCTGATCTCATTCGAAAGCTCATCTGTGCTAAGTTAGTTTTGTCATAGTCTTAAGATGTCAAATGCTGCTTGTTATGAATGTGAACATCAGGTGGAAGAGTTAGAGCAAGAGCTGGCCGAAGTTCAGAGACACCTCTCTGATAAGCAGGAACAAGAAGGTGCAATGCTGCAGGTTTGCATTTGCATGATCAACTTGTTAGTTTTTCTTATTTGTTTATCGCTGATACAAATGCTGAGAGTAGTTACTTATACTTATGAAGGTCTTGATGCGAGTGGAGCAAGAACAAAAGGTAACAGAAGATGCACGAAGATTTGCTGAGCAGGATGCAGAAGCGCAGAGATATGCTGCACAAGTTTTGCAGGTAAAAAATTTCGCGCTGACTCTTACTAACACAAAATGTGTTGTGTGGTTAGGCTATTCAGATGAAAGAGTGTTTACTGTCTCTGGTTATAGTTGTGACACGCCTCCCCATTACATACTAGTTTATGAAAACAATCTCTGTATATCCGTATTGACCTTTGTGTGTAAGTTTCAAATGTTACTCTGTTATGTCTTCCTTTTTTGTTATTATCTTAGTTAAATGAAATTTAATTGGTCTAGGAAAAATATGAGGAAGCAGTTGCTGCACTCGCTGAGATGGAGAAAAGAGCGGTGATGGCAGAGTCCATGCTTGAAGCAACTTTGCAGTATCAGTCTGGCCAACTCAAAGCACAACCTTCACCACGGTGTGTTCCTTCTACCTGAGACAAAATAAACTGTGTATACAACCATAAACCTACGATCCGTTCGTATTCTGAATTTGGGTATATACACATATATAGGTCAGGGAACCAAAGTCCGTCTACCAAAAACATCAATGATCAGTTACCGGAACCTCCTCAAAGCAGGATCAGTTTGCTAGCACGTCCATTTGGACTAGGGTGGCGCGACAAGAACAAGGTTTGTCTTCTTCTTACACCTCAACATTGTCTTCAAAACCAAATAGATTCTTCTGTTAATGACATCACCATCATAATCATATACTATCAGTAATCAAGTAGTGGCCATTTAATAAAATCATTTTGCTGCGGTTGCAGAACACAACACCTGAAAAACCTGTGGAGCATGTTAACGAGGAGAAGCCAAAAGCAGAGGGAAAAGAGACTAACTCTGAACCAAAAGACGTTAAACTACAAGACGCTTCCTAGGCTATTATAAAGACCTTTCAAGCTCTTTTTCCACTAAATCTTCAAATCTTAGGTGGTAAAATTGTTAATTTCGAATTTGAATTTTTGGACATAAGCTTTTAAATACACATTCAATTTGTTGTTTGTTTGCTAAGCATATAAAACAATTTGTACCCATACCAACCATTTGCATCACGACATTAACAAGTATCAATTTCATTATAAACCCACATTGGCACAAAACCAAAAGGGTAACAAAAATGGATTCTAAACTTGGAAACAAAGAGGTCCTATCATCTCTCACACAAACTCTGAAACACAATTCGCAGTGTCCTGTTGAGAACACAATGGTGGTTGGTAACAATGGTGGTTGGTAAAAACACAAACGTGATTTTATTGATCTTATTGATAGGTCACGCCTTCACCATTTATAACCTCTCCAATGCGATAGGCAACATAGTCTCCATTCTTGGCTTCTCCAAGTATTCTCAAAGCCGCCTCTGGACTAACCACCAACACCATCCCTATTCCCAGGTTAAATGTCCTTCGCATCTCACTGTCCTCTATTCTCCCAGACTTCAACAACCCCAAACCAAAAGAAAAAAACAATGTCAAGCATTTGTAATAATGAAATGATAGATGTTCTCTCAAACTTCAATTTTATTACCTGTTGGATCCATTTGAACAATGGTGGAAGTTCCCAAGCATCAGTGTTGATAACAGCACCCAAACCGTCAGGGAAGACACGGGGAATGTTGTCTGTGAAACCTCCACCTGTTATATGAGCTATCCCTTTCACTCCACCTCTGCTGATTATGTCAAGTACCTATGTATAGGTAAAGAGATAGTCATGAGACTGATAACAAATGTGATCAACTTTTTTGTTTACCAAACTAAAAAACCAAACCTGCTTCACGTAAATGACAGTGGGTGCCATTAGAGCTTCACCAAGAGTAGTTGATCCACCTGGAAGCTCATCTTTCAACGAAAGACCACTTCGAGCTACGACCCTACAAACAATTGTGGCCTTTTAGTTTTAAGTCATTAGATATAGCCAATAAACTTACATTCGTCTTGTTATCTACTGATAACTTACTTTCTTACTAAAGAGAAACCATTGGAATGAACACCGCTAGATGGGAGGCCAATAAGGACATCTCCAGCGACTATGTTTTTCCCATTTATAACAGAATCTTTCTTCACTATGCCAACTGCAAACCCACTGAGATCGTACTCTCCCTCCGCGTAAAAGTCAGGCATCTCTGCAGTCTAAACACAAACCAAAGCAAAATCATGAAAGGAACAAATATTGTCAAAAAGCTAGGAGTTGGGTTCTAACAGTAAAAAAAACATACCTCTCCACCTAAGAGAGCACAGTCTGATTGCCCACAGCCATCAACAATCCCTTTAATAACCTGGAAACAATATCATAACATTCTTTCATTAACATCAAATCCTAAAGGCAAAAAAGAACAAAGGGGAAAGAGATTGAAGCAAATGAACACCTTCTCTGCAAGGTCTACATCGAGACGGCTAGTAGCAAAGTAATCAAGGAAAAACAAAGGCTTTGCACCAGAAGTAACAATATCATTCACACTCATAGCAACCTACAATAAACACAATGAGTTGTGATTGAGACAACGTCACAACAGTATACAGAAATGTCACAAAGGATTGATGATTGAGTGTTGTTACCAAGTCGATTCCAATGGTGTGATGGATACCAGTCTCAAAGGCCAACTTAAGTTTAGTCCCTACACCATCCGTACCAGCTACGAGATAATCATCACCTGCTCCTCCCCCAAACACAACCAAAAACCATTGAAAATTGAAAACTTTCAACATCTTTAAGGTGAAAGGTTGCAGCTTTTTGTGATATATATAAGTGTACCTAATGGAAAGAGACCACCGAATCCACCGATACCAGGAGCCATTTTAGCGATTCTTCTAACGAGCTCAGTCCCTGCATCGATATCAACACCTGAGCCTTTGTAACTGAGACTCTCGGTGTTTTCATCTTTCTTAGACATGGATAAAACATTTGTTGTTGTTCTCGTCTTCTGAGGAAAGAAGACGGAGAGAGGCTTCGGAGATGGTGACACGGAGGAGAAGCGGTATCGATTGATGGAACAAGAGCCGGAGGAGAAGAAGCAAGAGGAAGAAGAAGGAGACGATTGCAAAATCCGAGCTTCCATGGCTTAAAACAGTAACGAAGAGTAGAGTAATAATCAACACACACAGGTCAAACGAACAAGATAAGAGAATAAAAAGTATAGACAGTTGAAGACTTACCGGAGAGAGAGAGAGAGAGAGATGGAGGCGACGCCGGAAAGAGACTGAACTGAGCAGAGTTTGTGTCCGAACCCAAAACAAAAGTAAATTAGAATTGAATAATGGGTTTTAAAACCAAAACCCTAACACACACACACGCGCGATTTACTATTTGTTTTCGTTTTTTCACTTCAACAATAAACATAGGCTAAATAAAAAAAATTTGGGAAAATTGACAAAAAAACCCATTGAACTTTCGAATTTAAACCAAAAAAACCACGAATTCACAAACAAGCCATCTTATACATCAACTATTGGTCAAACACGAAAAATTCACCTTTTATCGTTGACCAAGCAATTTTAGACATGTTGAAAGTCAAATCGTTAACTCCATTAATGAATAGATAACGTTGATTTCTGGCATGTCTAAAATGACTTGGTCAACGAAAGTATAAGATTTTATTGGTTTAAGATTAAAATGACTTACCAAAATTTAAAAATTTTATAATTTTTAAAAAACAATTTGTCAAATACAAATTATTTTTGATTTTGATAACATGCAATATACTATATATATATATATATCAATTATTTTGATAAATAAATTCACTTTTGATTAAATGTAGTAGTCTCATCTTAATTTTTTCTTTTAATGTTTAATGTTAAGTAAATTAAATAGAAGGTTATAAGTGATCAATCTAAAATAAATAAGACCATATTTGCAAACACCTAATAGTTATTCTAAACATGTGATCATTCTTGTGTTGTGATTGTTCTTAAAATAATCCATCCAATTAATTGATTTCATTGGGTTGTGGCTAATTCACTAATTTTGCCTTATAGCTCTGTGTTCATCATCCTAAGAAGATCATTATAAATTCTTTTAACGTTAAAATCAAGGTTTACAATTTTACGAGAATCAGCCTCTTTCAAATTCTCATTTTTTCATTTGTCAATTGACACATAAATCTTAATTATTTTGGATTGATTACTTATAACTTTCTAATCAATTATTTAACTTTAAAGATTAATAGAAAAATTTAACATGACCTACTACATAAAATCAAAAGTGAATTTGTTTAAGATAGTCCATCAAACTTTGTATTCATTTATTTTAGCTTGATCACTTATAACCTTCTATTTAATTTACTTAACATTAAACATTAATACAAGAAATTAAGATGAGACTACACATAAGATCAAAAGTGAATTTATTTATCAAAATAATTGATATATATATATATATATATATATATATATATATAGTATATTGCATATTATCAAAATCAAAAATAATTTGTATTTGACAAATTAGATTTAAACAGATTATAAAATTTTCAAACTTTGGTAAGTCATTTTAATATGTAACTTTTAAACTAGAACCAATAAAATCTCATACTTCGTTGACCAAGTCATTTTAGACATGCCAAAAGTCAACGTTAACTATTTATTAACGGAGTCAGCAATTTGACTTTCAACATGTCTAAAATGGCTTGGTCAATGATAATAGGTAATTTTTTCGTGTTTGACCAATAGTTGATGTATAAAATGGTTTGTTTGTGAATTCGTGGTTTTTTGGCTGAAATTCGAAAGTTCATGATTTTTTTTGTCAATTTTCCCAAAAAAATTAGCTAAGTAAATTTCTCTACAAAAATTAAAATTTATATGTTTTTGAAGTATAATTTTTATTGATTAAAATAATAATTATTACTGTTTTATTGCAAAAAAAAAATTTTTTTCTCGTTGCAAAAATGTAAAAATTAGTTTTTTTTTCTAGTTTCAAGCCGATGGCCGGAGGCTTTTATAGCTCCGACATCGGCTTATTTAATTCGTTTTGGTTTTATCTCTTTAATTTGTTTTTTCTGGTTATTTAATTTGTTAGTTTGTCAATTTATTTTGAATCTGCCAAAGTTTTGGATTGTTCCTTTGTATGATTCTTCTAATGGATTTTGAAAAACAAAAATTTTCGCTTCAATTGAATCGTTTAGAAAAGATAATTGACTGATCTATTGTGGATGGTGGCGACGATTCTTACCGCTTCAATCGTTGATGGTTCTTCACTTGATGGTGATGGAGTTTTTGTTGCAAACTATGGTTACTTCAAAAGTCAGTAAAACATTTTATGGAACGGTAATCTCTTTGACTCTATTATTATCAAAGCAATATAAAGAATTGTCTACTCTCATGGGCTCCTATTGGAGTAGTAAAAAGTGAGTAGCAATCATTCTCAAATAAGTCTAAAATGTGGTGTTTTTGGATTAAGATGAAGATTATCTCTTTTGAGATTCAACTATCTCTTTACATGAACATCTATAGTTATCCATACGCAAAGATGTGTTAGTTTACTTTGTATCCCTAACTGGTGTATCATTTTCTATGTTTGTTTTTCTAATTTTCATTGTTAAGAACTTTTTGCCTAAATGGCTTAATAATACAATCCACCGGTAAAAAAAAAAACTAATTGAAACATTTTATCAAAAAAAAAAAACTAGTTTGAAACATATAGTATATTTCTTATGAAATAAATTTAAAGTGAAAATTATCATCTTGTAACTAGTTTTTAATTATAATCTTATATTTTAAAATATAAGTCATGACCTTGATTCATGTGTGGTTTTTTTTTAAAATGGATCATCACTAGAAACTTTTATTATATGTATTTCATTAAATTTAATAATAAAATATTTATAACTACTTTAATCATAAGATTTTTGATATTTTTTTGTTTTAAATATAAATACATATATAAAATTACAAATTCTATTGAAAAAGATTTTATAAAGATCTTAACTTTTTTAAAATTATGTAAATAATTTACTAATTTCGAATTAGTAATGAACATAATTATACATTAATATATATATATAGTTATCTTTCTTAAAATAAAATAAAAAACTATATCCTTTTTATCTATTTGTTATAAAATCATAATGTATCTTATTATATAAAGCTTGGTTCCTCAAAGTTACTAATTAACACGATCGCGACACATGGCAAGTTATTAGTTAAGATTGTCACATGTGTTAAAAAAAATTGTCCAAAAAAACATATTTTTCCTCTTCAAAATATTTCTACTCTCATAATGCTATTTTCCTTGGGAAAATTGCCAAATATGACTCAAAACTTGATTTGAAATGCAAAAGTAAACCCAAACTTGAATCAAATGCAAAAGTAACTTAAAAGGCTATTGAAATTACAACCAACTCCTTGTGAACAAACAAAAAACGCGAATTTTTTTTACGTTTCTAGCCCTCGCAAGTCGTCTGGGTCAGTTTTTCTTAAAAATAATTTAAAAATTTTGTAATAAATATTTTGATAAATGAAAAATTGGTATTATGTAATTACCATATGTCTTAAGAGATATAAATTAAGATATAACAAAAGTTAGTTGTTTTCAGCATAGATGAATGAAAGTAGTGTGTCATGATATTCTTTAGTTTAGGTTTCACCAACATATGTTGTAGTATTGTATGTGTTCTTAGGGTTAGATTTTGGAAAGCATTAAGAATGTTTTTGAAAGATTTAAAATCTACCTAAGTGTGTTCATTTCTGTGTATAGTAAACACTATTTAAGTATAATTTGAT
>CAKOAT010850709.1:5869-41269 GCA_932364175.1 Eruca vesicaria subsp. sativa
CTTCTCGAGTTTCATAAAATGATCTTCGAGTTTTATAAAACGATCTTTGAGTTTTATAAAACGGCTTCTCGAGTTTTATAAAATGATCCTCGAGTTTTATAAAACGATTCTCGAGTTTTATAAAATGATTCTTCCAGTTTAATAAAACGATTCTCGAGTTTTATAAAATGATTCTTTGAGTTTTATAAAACGATCCTCGTGTTTTATAAAACGTCTCGAGTTTTATAAAACGATCCTCGGGTTTTATAAAACGATTCTCGAGTTTTATTTAACGATCCTCGAGTTTTATAAAACGATCCTCGAGTTTTATAAAACGATTCCTTTTATATTTCTGCGGGGAGTTTCGGCCGTTGATTCCGTCGTACCGATTTTGACCCCAACATGTCTCTTTCAAGCTTTGGATTTCAGAAGGGAGCTCAGGGTCCTCGGTAGCTTCCCGAGCCTTGTGTAAGTAGGTTACTTGACTCTGTAAGCTGTCGATTTTTCTATGGAGTTTGGCTTCTCGTGGAGTAGCCTCAGGTAGACTGTTTCGCTCATCCATCACTATCGTCACATAGTTTAGATTACTCTCCTCCTTCTAGCGCCAAAATGTTAGGGGATTTTTGTGTAGGATATTTTAGAGTACTACAGAACGATATATTAGCTGTAGTTTGTATAGAATCAAAGTTATTTTGTATGTGTTTAGAGATATTGATGAGAAATATAGACTTGAAGAGATCTTTTTGTAATAACCCTAACCCTAACCGCATAAGTCTAGTCTCCAAGTCTCAAAGTGTCGATCTCTTTCTCTAGGGTTTTAGAACCCCTTATATAGTCGTCTTTACAGCGGTTCTAGTCGGTTTGAGCGAGCTTTCCATATTCATAAATATGAAAGGTTCTTCCTATCGAAAGTTTTCCATTTTCTTGATCGGGTGATGGTCCCTGGGACCAATCTCAGAGTTCCTTTTAGCGGGGATCTGGAGTGTTCCCTTATCAAGGACCCGGGGGTCTGGACCCTCTTTGGAGGCTGGAGGAAAATGATACTTAAGTATTTTTCCCCAACAAAACCAAATTCAAACTCATCTAGTTTTATATATATATATATATATAGATATATATATATATATATATATATATATATTCTTGATGAACAGTATTTCTTCTACAGTAGCGTTGCTACAGCATCACTTGATTTTCGGCTACAGTGTCGATTGCTGCTACAGTGCCTCTGCTACAATGTCGTTACTGTTCATCTTTTTTTTGAAACCTGAAATAAATAAATAAAAAAAAGGAAAAAAAATCAATGATAAATGAAATTAAAACTTAGCTAATAGTGGTTTGCCTCCCACTCAGCAATTATTTTTAATCATTAGCTTGACTTCTAAAGATCTAATTCTGTCCAGATGAGAATGTGAATTTACTCCAAAATAAGTCTCAACGTCTACTCATTGAAGCTTCGATAGACTTTTATCCTTTGTTTATCATCTGCGCAATAAGAAGTGCTCAAAGCTTTGCTAACGGATGTGAGAAGCATCTAATACACACTTTGAATTTCCTTACATCGTATGAGAAGTGAGGGTTAAGTGATAACTGAGAACTACCCTTGATCATGTTTCTCTTTTTCCAATTCTTCCTCTTCTTCCCCCACCCCAGATTTGTCTGTTCTTGTGGTGGTGTCCCTTCAAAACGATTTCCACACACATCAAACTCATTCTACCTTATATACCATGATTTTGACCCGCTTTCAGGCATTGTATATTAGTTTTTACTAGTATTTATTATATTATAGAAGCTTTTAAGAATATTTATATGTTCGGAAGTGTTTTGGAAGAAAATGATGTTTTGAAGCATTTTAGAGAGAATTGGAGAAATCACTCGATTTGAATCGACCAAGACGATAGAGGCCGACATGGAGTGACTCACGTCGATCGAGATGCACATAGCATGATCGATCGGCGCCGAGGGAGCGGAGACGAGTTCACGAGACAAGCAAAATTGAAGCCCAAACATCACCAAATGACGATTATACCCTTATGAGTTTTAACCTAAGTTTATATACTCTGCCAAAGTGTTAGAGGCAGAGAGAGATTTGTTTTTGTATTCTTTTTACAGAAAAAGGTTTTAGGATTTTTAGTTTGGGAGAGAAGAGCAAAAGAGAGATTTGTGATTGGAACTCCATTATAATGTATCTATCTATACTATGCAGTTTTATTACTTTGCTTGTGTTATGAATTGCTTAGCCATGTCTGAGTAATTTACTTATTAGAATTAGGGTTTAAATAGGTTAGTGGGATTGGCCCCAACTATAGGATCGCTTGTTGTGGTATTCATTAACAGGATGTTCTTAATGCTTATGTTCTAGACTTGTAACTGGAAACCTGAATCTAGGACTTTTAGGTTGTTTAAATATCCTTGAATAACTCTGATAGTCTTTAATACATCCTGATTAAGCTAGGAGTTTACTAGAGATAGAGAGAATTGATCTAGGGATCCATAGTGAGTGTTTATTAACTTGCGTGTAACGCATGTAGGAACTGAAATTCACCTCCAGTCAAGATTACGTAAATAAGGGAATTTAGAGTAAACCCTAATTTCCCAGAGGATCCGGCTATCTGCGGAACCGCACACAAGCAATTAAGACGCGACGAGATTAAGTAAAAAAAAAATAAGAACGAGATTGAGAGCAAGAAGGAGTCTTATTCCGAATTTACGTAAGAACAGTACAACAAGAGTAGCCTTAGCTGCGTGAGCCGTCGGCGAGATTCCTAACTCTAGCAATCTAAGACTAGAATCCTAGTTGAGACGCAGCTCGATAACAAAATTGGAAAGTTTCCTAAATGCTAAGTTTGGTGGTGAAAGCTCTGAAACTCGTCCTCTGCTCCTATCCTCTGCCTTCTGCTTATATACTCCCTTCCTAGGTTGTTTGGTCCTTCCATTTTGCCCAGATTCGAGTTTATCGAGAATCTTCCATTTATTTTGATCTTTCCTTTTTCCCGCGGAAATCTTATATTTCTCTTCAAAATTTACATTAATCTTCAAATTTGACATTTATTTTCTTTCTTCGATTAAATCGTCAAAACGTCGTCGTATCTTCGGGTTGAACTTCGTTTAAAGTCGCGAGTGGGCTTTTATCGTGTTTTAGCACTACAAAAAATAAGGGTTTTAATAGCACCCGTAAAGCGCTATCATACGATACCATAGCGTTGTAGAAAGCGCTCCAATATCGCCCGCGATAATAGGTCTGGTCCATTAGATAGCGGTTTTTTTATCCTCTATCGATATTATTTTAGTAATAGCGTTTTCGTTTATGCAATTGTAATTTTTTTTAATAGCGTGTCTGAACTGTTATTATAACATTTTTACTATAGCAGTTTTTAAATTTTACTATATCATGTTTTAACTACTATTCTAGTGTCCTATCCATAAGAATATTTGAATTTTTCATTTAATTTTTAAAATGTAATTGTTTCATTTCGTTTATGGCAGATTTAATTTAATATTTTATTTTCAAAATATTCAAAAAACAAAAAAAATAATCAATATTGGTTTATTTATTAACATTGGTTTACACACAAACCAGATTTATTAATTAAGAGTACCTAAACCAAACCTAATAACTAACCAAGCTAAACCTAATCTACGACGCTGCCTTCCTCCCATCTTCTTCTTCGTCTTCCTTCTTGGTTGGTTTCCTGAGACAGTGGAGAGTCCTTTGATTATTTCTTCTGCAAAATAGAAAAGGCACTACAAGAACAACAATGATAAGCACAAGAACACAAACATCTCACAAGTTATAAGAAACAAACCCATCAACAGACACAAAGTTATGGATCAGTATTAGTAAATCAAAGTTATAAAAAACAAACCATCAACAGAATTAACAGAAACTAGTCTTTGTAAACACCAGTTAAGGCAACAATCAAATATATCTCGCAAACAAACCCATCTCAACCTGTACACAATCAGAGAAACCAATCAGCTTACTTGTAAAAACCCATCAATATTAGAGAATAAGAGTACTTGTAACCCATCAATTACTTGTTTTTTATCTCTTCAAAGAAGTGATTATACCTTTAACTGAGCCGGGCTTAAACATAAACCAGAATAACTTCTACAGATCGTAACTGGAACCAATGACATTTGTAGAAGGATCTTTCTTCCAGTGTGGATGTAGACACTGCTTTGAGCTTTTCAGCAAAACAGAAACAAAACAAAAAAAATCAGATTCGACACAATAGAAACAGATTGATCTTCCTCAATTATAATCAGATCCAAATCGTCAAAACAAATCAGAAACTGATCACAGCAAATCGACAACCTTTCCAGCAAGTATATGAAGATTTTAAACACAACAACAAAAGCAGAGAATTTTAATCTATCAGATTTCGACAACCACAGCACAGATCTTTCAGTTCTTAGCCTGAATATGAAGACATAAATCGAAAAAAAAATCAGATAGTTTAGAGAAAGAAGAAGAGAAGGAGGCCGACGAGGAAGAAGAAGAGAAGGAGGTCGAGCTTTCGCCTCTCTCTCTTTTTTTTTACCTCTTTTTCGCTCCGGAACGCGTTCTCGGGAAATAATAGGGAAAAAAAAGAAACAAATCGCAAGCGTTGAATCAGTATGATCGAACGATGCAGAAAGTGATCCGCGCCAAACCAATGATTTATAGGAGATCGATTTTGAACCTTTGATTTACAAAATCAATCAATGGTTCAGAAAAACAAAACAGTACAAATTATCTTCTTTTTTATTTATAATTATTGTAAAATGATTTAAACTTTAAATAATTTTGATATTATAATTTATAAATTTTAATCTGTATTTCTTATTTAAATTTTAAAATTGTGTGATTGATTAAAAATTAAGATTTAATTTTTATGTGATAAATGTTAGAATGAGAAATGTGGTTTGGAGTTTAGGGATTGAAGTTATATTATGAATATACTGATTTTATTTAGAGTTTATAGTTTCTATAATTTCATTATTTAATATAAAGAAGTGTTATAAATTTAAAATGTTATGATTTAATACTTTTTGTATAGAGTTTGGAATATGATATAGGATTTGGAGTATAAGTAGAGCTATGGGTATGTGTAGGGTTTATATTATAATGTTTAAACGAGAATATTTCCATATGATATATATAATCTGAATGTTTGGTTTAAAATGTTTAAAGTAGAATATTTATGTATAAAATAAAAATTCAAGATATAGGGTTTGAGATATGTAGTTGGGGTTTAAGGTATGTTTAGGGTTTAGAATTTAGGTACTTTTTTTTTCTAATTTATTATTAGTGTTGGATATTCTCTTTATCATATCAAGTTAAATTTTTTTTATCTATTAATTAGTGCTTTTAAGCTTTGGGGTTTAGGGTTTGAAGGGTTTGTGAAATATATAATTCAGGTTATGATAAATTTTTGAAATTAAAATTAATAAAGTTATTGTTTATATAAGAAATAGTAATTATATTATTTGTAGTAATTCGATTTTTGACTTTATATGTAGGGTTTGAGTTTGGGGTTTAGGGTATTAGTGTAGGATATATATTAAAATTTAGTGTCTGAGGTTTTAGTTTTAAATTAGTGATTAGATTTTAAAATTATTCAATTTTGATTTTAAGTTCAAGATTAAAATTATACAATGAAAATAGTAAAAGTTTTAAATTATGTTTAGATTTTAAAACATGTTTAGGGTTTAGGGGTTAAAATAAGTCTAGCAAATCATTTTGTTAAAATTATATATCCCTCAATTTATAAATAAAACTGATAAAAAATATAATATATATTGCAATAAAATATGAAATTTATAGTTTTATAGATTACAATTTTTTTTGGTTCTAATTATATTTCCCTCTATATATTTTGGCTCCAAAATATTTTGAGTCTGGCCTGAGTTTATCATTAATGTTCAAAACAATAACAAGTCTCAACATTTAGAAAAAACAAAAAAAAAACAATTCCCCTCTCAAATCAAAGCATAAGAAGAATGAAGTGAAGCATGTCTTTGTGGTCTTCCTCTAATGGAAAGTTGGTTTGAGACACATGCCCTATATTTTGAGAGGAGCGGCCATTGTCTGGATCCCACAACCTAGGAGAACCATGAGACTCATCCATTCCAGTAATGAAAGTATGAACTTTTGTTACTGAATAGCTAACAGGTAGTTCAATCCACCAAGCTGTATACGAAATAAAGTTTGTAAGGTATTTTATAATAAATCTTGAAATTCTAAGTGACTGAAACTTCAGTGATCAAAAACCACCTTGGCGTTTATCTTGAGGAGAACATTTGTGATATACTGATTATTTATGTATTTGGTGGTAGGAGCAATACACTGAGTTACAATTCCTTCTTCAACAAGACTCTTCCTCTTCAAAGGACCTGGAAAATTCAGAGACAGTTTCACATTTACATTCATTAGTTTATAAAAAAAAAAAAAAAGAAGAAGACTATATTCAAGAAAAGTAGAATAGAGTTACCATTTGGCTGTAGTTCAAGGTCCGATCACACCTCTTGCAGAACATCTTTTCTACTCTGATATGGCATCACACCTCTTGCAGAACATAAACTTATTATCTGTAGTTCAAGGTCCGATCAGAGACAAGAGAGGCTTTAGTTGAAGGTCCGATCTGGGCTCTAAGATACCTCGCGGCAAGCCTCTTAATTTCTCATCGACTGGTTCAGATCCCTTGATACAGTTTACATTAAACTGGTGATGTGGTACAAATGAAGACAGTAAGATGATAACACAAACAAGGTCGAGGAGATTCTACTAACTAAAACCAAACTTTACTACATATTGAGGATTGTTTCTTCTCTTAACAAGTGACTTCAACGATTTGATGTCAAACCATGTCCCATGAAAATATCTGCTACACAATAATTTAAAAAAAAAAACTCAACACAAGACCACCTTTGCAAGAAATTACAAATCTTTCATCAAGAATCCAAAACTCACCAGAGTTTGTGTTCTCCCAAGAACAGAGAACAAGAAGACACACTTTAACAAGACCTCACTCACTGGTCTAGATCAGATCTTGGCTTTCTACCAAGAAGTACATTCTGCACATTACATTCACGCCGGACTGAGCCAACTCTTCACCAACCTGATCGTTAGAGGAAATCTGTCCACAGAAACAAACAAAACCGGTTCTTTACATCATAAACAGGAAACACTAGTCAACCCAATTGGT
Source organism: Eruca vesicaria subsp. sativa (assembly GCA_932364175.1). Classification (NCBI taxonomy): domain Eukaryota; kingdom Viridiplantae; phylum Streptophyta; class Magnoliopsida; order Brassicales; family Brassicaceae; genus Eruca; species Eruca vesicaria. The sequence continues at coordinate 13,039 of CAKOAT010850709.1, forward strand.
AAAGAAAGATAATCTCACTGAAACAAGATTAAAACCTTCGAGCATAATCCTCAGCAGCCTCCACTGTAATGGCGGCTTGTCTATGAAGAGAAACATGTTTCTCTGTGCTGAAGCCTCCTCTGCCGCTTCATCAATGCCGCCATCTCCAACCGCATAAACCGTATGAGGAGCAGGCACGACCTTGGGAACCCTAATCTGAACACTAATCCAGTTGCTCACGATCCACCGTTCTGTAAAATCAAAACATAATCAGGGAGAGAGAGAGAGAGGTCGCGATGGTGGTGACGAGCTGGTGGTAGTGGTGGTAAAGAGCGTCGGTGTCAAAAGGAGTGTGGTGTTGAAGCTTCAATCGACGGTGGGAGATCAAATCTGATATTTTGAGGAAGCCATTGTTCCAATTGAATCTGAGACTTGCTCTGGTTTCTCGTATGGAGAAGAAAAAAAGAAATCAAAACTATTTTGTTATATAAAGCCTGGAAAAATAACTTAGAATATTTTGATTAAAATTACAGATATAGAATAGCATTTACTTTTGGATATGCAATCTTAGGGAACTTACACTTAGCAAATTAACGCGCCTAACTTTTTTTATTTTCCCGCGATAACATTTATAGCGTTTTTAATTGATAAACGCTATAAATAAAACAAGTGTTAATATACAATAGCAGAAATGCTAAAAACGCTATGCTACGATGCTATTAATACCCACATTTCCTATAGTGTAGGAATTTTCGAGCCGTTAAGCGATAAAACCGTTTTGAGACTTTAGACAAGATTGTTTCCTGATACGATGCTGTTTTAAGTAAGTTTCTCGAGTTAATCGTAAAGTTTGGCAATGTTCGATGTTTCGGTTAATCGTTGCCGTTTTCTACGATTTATTGGAAGTTTTATTAAAAACGCGTTTTTTACGATTTCTCATGAAAATTCACGATTAAATCGTATAGTTTAGGCAATGTTCGGTGTTTCTTTTAACCATTGCCTTTTTATACAATTTCATTGAGTTCTTTCGAGAAAACTAGACTTTTCGGTTTTTATCATAAAACTCGAACGATAGGACGGATCGAGACGAAACTAGAGACACTTCGATCGTAGTTTGGAACATGATCGTGCTGAAGAACGTATGCCTTGAATCGAGGACGTGGGAGATCGAGGCTTGGGATAATCTGCTCGACGGATGACGAACCGAACCAGACCGGATCAGCTCGCCGTACGGTTAGCTAGCTCGAGGCCACTCATATCACTCAAATGTTTAACCCTAAGGAGTGATTTAATCTCTCAAATAAGAGGTTCAATCGTAGTACTTAGTTATCGAATCCACAAGGAACTAGAGTCACAAATGATATAATCCTAAGTGATTAAGCTAGGTTAAAAAGGTTTAAAAAACAATAAATAAAAATAGGTAGCAATGGTAAGTTGCTAAGGGAAATAGGTTTTGGGTTTGAAAACAATGAAAGGAAGTAGTTAGATTCAAGGTTACTATTCAGAAAATCAGGATTATAAATCTATGACTCTAGAGGAGTATCGATCGATATATAGTATCAGATCGTATTGAAACTGTGTTCACCCGAGAATTTCTATCAGACCGGCTGTCGCATTGAGCCTTAATAGAGTCTGGGTTTAGCCAAATGATTTCAGGAAAATGACTATTAGATTAGTCACTCCATAATCATAACTCTAGGTAGCAAATCTAGAGTAAGCATTAGGGTTCATTTGGATAATGAATATAACAACTCAACAATCCATAGTTGGGGCTAATCCCTCATAACAATTTGAACCCCAAATCTAACAGATGAATCTAATCAGACATAGCCAAGAGATTCATAGAAAAATAATAAGATGAAAAGAAAATACTTTTATTGCTTATGTAGAAATAGAATACAAAACTTTCTTAATAGATCTAATGATTGCTTTCTATGGCTCACAGGCATAACTATAAATATGAAGTACAATTAGGTTAAAAACTCGTCAGGGGCGGTCTTGTAATTTGGTGAGAACTTGGGCTTCAAGTCGGTCAAGTAAATATTGCTCATCACGCTTTGTATCTCGACTTCAACTTCTACGGAATCGTCATCGATCGATTACACAAGGTGTGTATCGAACGATATGTGTCTCTCAACGTCGGATCTTCATAGTCATCTTGTAAAACTCTCCTTTAAGCTCCATAAGGCACCTAAATCATCACTTTACCACAAAATGCTCCTGAACCTGAAAACATACCTAATAGACTCCAAAACATAGATAATTATAATAAAAACATTTCAATACCATGACCAAAAACGGGTCAAAATCATGGTATATCAACTCCCCCCGACTTAACCTTTTGCTTGTCCTCAAGCAAACCTTAAGTTAGTCTTTGAAGGAAGTTTAAAAAAACAGCAGGGACTCAATCAAAATCTCAACTTCAAAATCATCACCTCTTACTTTGTTGCAAGCCACATCTCATATCTATTAATTACAGAAGTACATTATACCATATCCTAGCTTAGCAACCAAATACATCTAGCAAATCAACTTAAACATTCCTTGTCTGTCGATCCCCTCTACTGATTTCATTTATGCATAAAAATAAAGGTGTAGGCTTTAACTTGGGAGTATCAATCAAGGAACACTTGGATTCAACTCAAACAAGTTTCAGGCATTCTCATCCTGGTTCCCTTTCTTTCTTTTTCCCCCTTCTTTGAATCCCAACTCTTTATTTCTCTCTCTTTTTTTATATCAATCCCAATGAACAGTCAATGTTCATCTTATTGATCTTTCTTGACAAAGTGTAAGCGAATAGTGGGGTCATAGGTAATGTACCTCTCCCTCGCTTTGATCATTCCTTTGATTTAGAATAGTGGGGGTCATAGGTAATGTACCTCTCCCTCTGCCTCTCAGGAAATCACATCAGTCTTTTATTTTCTGGGGATGCCGAAGGAAGGAATGAAGGGAGCCAAATTTTTGGAGAATTTTACCTTCTAGACTTGCCGGAGGATTCCGATCCCTTGAATACCAAACCCCAAGACAAGCAATAGATGTCAGGGTAGGTTGGAAATCAGCTTTGGTTCTTCCAAACAATCATGAAAGTAATGACATAGGTGATCGGTGATCCACTTTAGCATCTATAGTACTTTCTGAAATCAACAAATCTAAGAATGGTTCTAAAGAGTGGTAAGATAAAAAGTAAGACTTTGAAAATTTTTCCCTTTCTTGACTCCATAAAACCAATTTTTGAAAACTTTTATAAATAAGATCAAAAAGAGGTAAAGTAGCATCAGTAATCAACTCCCCCAGACATAAATCATACATTGTCCCCATTGTATAATCAGTCAGAGTAAGAGCATAGGAAAAATTAAATGTGTAACTGATATCATAGTGGTGAACGATATACCTGACCGATATGGATATCGATCGATGGTGAGTCGCCATCGTCGATCGATGCGTGTAGGTCTGTGTCGAGCGATATCGACTGGTTCGTATCGGTCGATAGGTATGGATCGTGTGTCTATCTTCCTAAAAACTAATAAAAACGAAACTAATAAGTAAAAATAAAATAAAATAAATAAGTAAAGTACCTAACAGTGTGTTGCCTCCCACTCAGCGCTTGGTTAAAGTTATTTAGCTTGACTATGGAATTATGGTGGCTAGTGAGGTGGGTTGTAGGTACTTGTTGGGAAACAAGTGTCCTCCTTTTCTTGTGTTTCTTCAAACCATGAGATTAGAAAGCTTCTTGTGGCTTTCTCACTTCTGGTCATACTAGTCTCTAAACCATAAATGTCACATTGGATCCTTCCCAACAATTCTTCTAAGCTGGCAAGGCTGTACTGATGGTTTCCAAGCAGGCTGTAGATGTGTTCGGTAGTTCGCTGCATGGTGTCGTGGTGTGTTGGATCGTCGGTCGATTCTGGAGGTTGCATATCGGTCGATGTGTTGTTTGCTTCATCGATCGATGGGGATGGGTCAGGATGGCTGGCGAGCCTCCTTCTGAATATCTTCCATTGTGCACTGCAATCCTTTGACGTCACTGTGTAGGGGAAACCAATATCTGTCCAGTAATCTGTAGTCTTCGTCTCCACAAAACTCAATAGATTTGTAGATGTTTCTTGTGGCTGCTTCTAGTTCTTCTCTGGTACATAATTATGGAGCACGGGTATTGATCGATGGACTGGGTTTGTCATCGATCGATTGTTGGGGTCAAAATCGGTACAACGGAATTAATAGCCAAAACTCCCCGCAAGAATACAAAAAGAACAGTTTTATAAAGCTCGAGAATCGTCTTATAAAACTCGAGAAATCGTTTTATAAAGCTCGAGAATCGTTTTATAAAGCTCGAGAATCGCTTTATAAAACTCGAGAAATCGTTTTATAAAACTCAAGTTCGAGAATCGTTTTATAAAACTCGAGAAATCGTTTTATAAAGCTCGAGAATCGTTTTATAAAACTCGAAAAACCGTTTTATAAAACTCGAGAATCGTTTTATAAAACTCGAGGATCGCTTTATAAAACTCGAGAAATCGCTTTATAAAACTCGAGAAATCGTTTTATAAAACTCGAGAAATCGTTTTATAAAGTTCGAGAATCGTTTTATAAAACTCGAGAAATCGTTTTATAAAGCTCGAGAATCATTTTATAAAACTCGAAAAATCGTTTTATAAAACTCAAGAATCGCTTTATAAAACTCGAGAAACCGTTTTATAAAACTCGAGAATCATTTTATAAAACTCGAGGATCGCTTTATAAAACTCGAGAAATCGTTTTATTAAACTCGAGAATCGCTTTATAAAACTCGAGAAATCGTTTTATAAAACTCGAGAAAAACCGTTTTATAAAGCTCGAGAATCGTTTTATAAAACTCGAGAAAAACCATTTTATAAAACTCAAGAATCGTTTTATAAAACTCGAGAATCGATTTATAAAACTCGAGAATCGTCTTAGAAAAACTCAAGAAACCGTTTTATAAAACTCGAGAATCGTTTTATAAAACTCGAAGATCGTTTTTATAAAACACGAAATTCGTTTTATGAAATCCGAAGATCGTTTTATAAAACTCGAGAATCGTTTTACAAAACCGCAAAAAACCAAAAAAGCCGTAAAACGCGAACTAGTCGCAACTAGTTCGCCCATCGGCGATCTAAGCCGGAACCGACTTAGATCGCCGATGGGTGATCTAAGAAACACTCTCTAGATCGCCCATCGGCGATCTAAGCCGGGCCCGGCTTAGATCGCCGGTGGGCGATCTAAGAGTCACTCTTTAGATCGCCCATCGGCGTACTAAGCCGGGCCCGGCTTAGTACGCCGATGGGCGATCTAAGAAACATTCTCTAGTACGCCGATGGGCGAACTAAAAAACTTCCCGGACACTCCGCGTCTCGATTTCCCGCATTCCCGATTCGAAACTTACGACAAGGTCGTGTTTTGAACCACGGCCGAAATATCTCTCGTTCCATCTCGATCCGACTTACCGTTCGAGTTTTACGATAAAAACCGTAAAACTTCGTTTTCTCGAAAAGAACTCGAGGAAATCGTATAAAACGGCAACGGTTAAACGAAACACCGAACATTGCCTAAACTATACGATTTATTCGAGATTTCTCGTTAAAATCGTAAAAAACGCGCTTTTAATAAAAAACGCCGAGTAAGTCATAAAAACGTGTTTTTAATAAGAAGTCGAGTAAATCGTAAAAATTTGCGATTAACTCGAGAAATTTATTAAAACGACGTCAGATCAGGAAACGATCCCGTAAAAAGTCGGAAAAACGGTTTTTATCGCAAAACGGCCCGGAAGGACCTAAAACGCAATAAAAACCCATCTTGCGATTTTTACGGAATCTAACCCGCGGATTTGATAACGTTTTGACGGTTTACTCGCAGAAAGAAAATAAAAGTCAAGTTTAAACATAAAAGGAAGGTTTGAAGAGAAATAGAAGATTTCCGCAGAAGAAAATGAAGGATCGAGAAGAATGGAAAATTCCCGATTTATGCCAAATCTGGGCGAAATGGAAAGATCGGATAGCCAAGGCGAGGAGTATATAAAGAGGAGGTCTAGGGCAAAAGCAAACACGCGAAAATCAGAGCTCTCACCACCAAAACTAGCATTTAGGAATATTTCCGTTTTTCTGTTAACGAGCTGCGTCTCAATTAGGGTTTTCTAGTTCTTACGCTTTCGGCAATTCTTTTTGTACCAGTTCTACGCAGATTCGGAATAAGAACCTCTTTGCTCTCTATTTTCGTTTATTCTCATTTAAATTCTAAGTTATCGTTTTCTTATATTCGTGCAGTTCTCGCAGATAACCGGTTCCTCTGGAAACTTAGGGTTTTCCCGAAGTTTCCTTATTTACGATTTATTTGACAGTAGGGTGAAATCGACTCCCACAGTTTGGCGCTAGAAGGAGGGGGGGGTCGGATCTATCTTACACCGTAACCGCAACATGACCAACGAAGAAACGATGACTGGTGACAACCAAACTCGCGACGAACGCGACAACGTTGAAACACCGCTACCAAAAGATGCGCCTGCGGCCAACGCTACAAACGCTAACGCCGAGACCGTCGAGAAGATGCTTTCCGAGTTTAACAAAAAATCAGAAGAGCAGGAAAAGCTCATTGGTTCACTCGCAAAACGGCTCGAAACCCTAACTGCGAGAACCAAAGCAATTCGCCCCCGCCAAATGAACCAAAATCCGCGGAAGGACTCGATTTCGGTGCTCCTACGGATCGTCCCAGAATCGATCAAGGAAACGTACCGGAAAAGGATTCCGAAAACCCCGACACGACGCTGAACAAATCGGAAAAATCTCCTACTCGCGAACAAGAGACCGAAGGCGACGGCATCGAAAGGGTCAACCTAGAAACGAGCGACCAGGCCGACTCGACAGACGAAGACGCCGACGTTCATCCTAGGAGAAGGAAAACTCGCAGTCCTCAACCGGAGTCATCTCCCGAACGTTCCTTTACTGGAGACGAAGGGGAACCCAACTTCGCGCGATACTCAATAACCGCCGAGGAGCGATCTCCGGTCACTCGCGGCAAACGCCGACAAGGTCGGAAAACTGCTGGCGATCAGACCGAGATTCGCGATCTCCGCGAATACATTACCAAAACGGCCGCAGCGGTAAAAGCGGTGAAATCTCAGATTCACCACGCGACCAGCGCCGCACCCGAGATCGATCGGCTGCTGTACAAATCTCGGAAAACGCCCTTCACGGCTCGCATCACCGAGATCAAACTGCCCGATCCCGGAAAGCTTAAGGTGCCAACTTACGACGGGACGACCGATCCCAAAGCGCACCTGCAAGCGTTCCAGATCACCATGGGACGAGCCAAGCTCAAGGACCACGAAAAAGACGCAGGTTACTGCCGCCTCTTCGTCGAAAACCTAGANTTACGACGGGACGACCGATCCCAAAGCGCACCTGCAAGCGTTCCAGATCACCATGGGACGAGCCAAGCTCAAGGACCACGAAAAAGACGCAGGTTACTGCCGCCTCTTCGTCGAAAACCTAGAAGGAGCCGCGCTCGAATGGTTCGCCAAACTTAGGCGAAATTCGATCAGAAGTTTCCGTCGACTGGCTTCGGAGTTCTTGAAACAGTACTCGATGTTCATCAACCCGGAGACCTCCGACGCCGATCTCTGGAGCTTGGTGCAGGAGGAAGACGAATCTCTCCGCGATTTCATGGGTAGGTTCAAACTCGTCATGGCTAGGGTTAGCGGGATCAGCGACAAAGCCGCCATCGACGCGTTAAGAAAATCGCTCTGGTATAAATCGGAGTTCCGCAGATGGATAACTCTCGAGAAACCGCGGACGATCCAGGATGCGCTCCATAAGGCCACCAACTTCATAACCATCGAGGAGGAAACTAAAGTCCGGTCCGAGAAGCATAAGCCGACGAAAACATCCAAAAGGGATAACGCGTCTGACCAGAAGCAGAAAAAGAAAAGTTCTCGTAACGACAAATTCGTCCATCACGAGGGACAGGATCTCCGAGGGGCGCATAACTACGCTATCAACTCCGGTTCGGAGCAAGGGCGAACTACGGGACACACGTGGACGAGAAATTCGAATTACGATGAGAATTCTTTCTGCGACCTCCACCAAACCCATGGTCATTCCACCGTGAACTGCAAAGTTCTCGGCGCCAGATTGGCCGCGAAGCTAGTCGCAGGAGAACTTTCCGAGATATCAAGCGTCAAGGATCTCATCCGCGATTCGGACCGCGTCCCGAAGAATGACAAAAACGTGCAAACCCCGCCTCAGGGAAATCAGTCAGGCGAAAAACGCGGAAGAAAAACAGACGAGAAGGGCAACGACGCTAACCGCCGTAAAATCAACATGATCATAGGCGAATCGCCATACTTTAACGACACCGTCTCGTCAATAAAATCCTACCAACGTAAAGCCGAAACCGGCTCGAGTTGGAAAGTGCCGATGGACGATTCTCCGACAGGAGTAATCTCCTTCAACGATGCTGAAACCGGCGGAATCGACCAACTGCATGCCGATCCCCTTGTCATCGATTTGGTGATAAGCAATCTAGAGGTTGCGCGAATCCTGGTTGATACCGGAAGCACGGTCAACGTCATCTTCCGCAACACGCTAGCATGAATGGGAATCGACCTCTCGGAAGTCGAGCCGATTCCAAAACCGCTGACTAGTTTCTCCGGCGAAACGTCAATGACTTTGGGATCAATCCGACTACCGGTCGTCGCAAAAGAAGTGACGAGAATCGTTAACTTCGCGGTAGTCGATGTCCCGGCTATCTACAACGTGATTATGGGCACGCCTTGGATAAATTCCATGAAGGCGGTTCTGTCCACGTATCACTTAGGCATCAAATTCCCGACGCCTACGGGAGTCGCGGTAATTTGGGGATGCCAAAGACAGTCGCGATCTTGCTTCCTGGCCGAACATAAGCTGAGGCAATTAGCGGTCGCGATCGTGAAACCAAAACGGGCAAAAGTCACGCCACCGCACGCAGAAAATGACCCGAAGCAAGCAACGGCCGAGAAACCAGAAGTTTCCGCACCCATCGCTTCCGCCCAACCGGAGGAGACAATCCCGGACAAAGACATCGATCCCGCGACTAAAGCAATCGAGACGTCTACGACAGCCGAGTAAACACACTCGCGCAAACTATCAGAACTACGAGATGGCTTGATTTCCGAAAGGAATACGTAGGCAGCTCGCCTAAAGACGAGTTCAGCTATCCCCCTTTCCAAAGCGTGGGGGGGGGAGTGGGTGAGTATACGAGTATTCGTATACTCCCAAAATTTTTTACAAAATTTCTTTTAACTTTGTAATCAAAAATTTTTCGAAATTTTTAATAAAGTCAAAGTTAGAATATCTCCGCTACCATCGAAAAACGCAAATCCAGAAAAACGCTTCCGCAGTAACAACTACTCAATCATTTCGTAAAAATTCGCATATCAAAATATTTTCGGAAAGAACAGGCGAGACGTCGCCTAAATTCTCAAAGAAAAATATTTCCTCAAAAGTCCGTCCGCGACTATAAAAAACACAAACGCTCGGCGATTGGCCCCGTCGAGCACGCTAGCCGTCCTAAACAAACGCACTGACCCATCGGTCGGCATACATCCGACGAGGATAAAATAGCGCGCTATAAAAGAAATCCAGAATTTTGGTCAGCACCTTCGGGTTGCTCGATTCCAACCAGACGAATCGTATAAGCCGAGAACCTATCGCGGATTCTAAATCGGTATGGAATCAGGTTAAAATCGCAACGGGCAAAACGAAAGCCGATTAGTCATCGCACAGCCCCAATCCGAAAGTAAACCTAGGTCTTGCCCTAAACCCAGCACACTGGTCGCTAATGTCTCAAGGCATGAATCGAGATCCTAAAGGCATGTCTCTTCGCCCACATCTAAGCACTCGCGAAAAACGAAATCTCCCGAGTTAACGAATCGGACGATCTACACCTAAGAGTTAGGTACGAGATGACAACTCGTATTCTTCCCTCTACATCTAACATAAAAAAAAACGAGTTTCATACTTAGAAAATATTTTCTTATTAAACATCCGAATACACACCGCCCAGCGGTAGGGATTCAAAGCCACCAACGGCCAGTCCCGGAAAAACAACGACAAAATTGAAAAAACTAAGAACATCACACATCAAAGTCATCAAACGCAGGTTGATCGACTTCGCCATCTACATCCGAAATCCCGGGACCGACTTCAACTGAATCCGGCGACACCACGACGGGATTCCATTAATCCCACATGCGCGCCTTAATGTCAAAAAGTTCGGACTGCGTATCTTTTTCCCGATTCAAATCTTCCCATCGCACTTGGGATTCCTTAGCAAACGAATACCCTTCATTCTGAGTCAGGGATAACCCATGAACGACCCTGCGACATTCGCGATAATCACCATGCGCCCGTAGAATAGCTTCCGCATCCGAATAACCGGTTGCAAATCGCTCGCGACTGTTGGTGTCGAAAACCGTACTCTCGAAATCAACGTCTGCGATAGATTCTGTAAAAGGGAGATCATTACTTTCCGCAAAAAGTGATTTTATAAAACTCAGAATCGTTTTATAAAACTCGAGAATCGTTTTATAAAACTCGAAGAATCGTTTTATAAAACTCGAGAATCGTTTTATAAAGCTCGAGAATCGTTTTATAAAATTCGAGAATCGTTTTATAAAACTCGAAGAATCGTTTTATAAAACTCGAGAATCGTTTTATAAAACTCGAGAATCGTTTTATAAAACTCGAGAATCGTTTTATAAAACTCGAAGAATCATTTTATAAAACTCGAGAATCGTTTTATAAAACTCGAGAATCGTNTTTTATAAAACTCGAAGAATCGTTTTATAAAACTCGAGAATCGTTTTTTAAAACTCGAGAATCGTTTTATAAAACTCGAAGAATCGTTTATAAAACTCGAAAATCGTTTTATAAAACTCGAGAATCGTTTTATAAAACTCGAGAATCGTTTTATAAAACTCGAAGAATCGTGTATAAAACTCGAAGAATCGTGTATAAAACTCGAGAATCGTTTTATAAAACTCGAGAATCATTTTATAAAACTCGAAGAATCGTTTTATAAAACTCGAGAATCGTTTTATAAAACTCGAGAATCGTTTTATAAAACTCGAAGAATCGTTTATAAAACTCGAGAATCGTTTTATAAAACTCGAGAATCATTTTATAAAACTCGAAAATCGTTTTATAAAACTCGATAATCGTTTTATAAAACTCGAGAATCGTTTTATAAAACTCGAGAATCGTTTTATAAAACTCGAGAATCGTTTTATAAAACCCGAAGAATCGTTTTATAAAACGAATCATGTTATAAAACTCGAAGAATCGTTTTATCGCGTTTTATAAAACTCGGGAGCATATTCTTCCTGCTACATTCATACAAATAAAAACACGTTCTTAAAAACGCAAACTGATTTTTTAAAGCCGCAAAAGCGGCAGGGACTCAGAGCCGCACACGGCCAGTCCGAAAACTATAACAGCCACGCTCGGCCAGATCAAACGGCCTACGAGACTAGTCTCAAGGCCGGCAAAGGTCAAGATGCCATCGACATCATTATGCTCGATAAACATATAACTAGACCGTAAAAGGTCTTGCCGGGAAAAAGGTCATACGAACCTTAGCTCCGAAACGAACTACGTAAGGCTTGATCCCCTCAAAAGGGTACGTAGGCAGCCTTCACAAGGCGCAGCCCTAATCTTAAACGCTTTCCGCTCCCTGGAGAGTGGAAAGATCACTTTCAACGGACCTTTCCGACTATTAATTCCGCCTAACTTAACTAAAACNCACAAGGCGCAGCCCTAATCTTAAACGCTTTCCGCTCCCTGGAGAGTGGAAAGATCACTTTCAACGGACCTTTCCGACTATTAATTCCGCCTAACTTAACTAAAACTGGTTAACCACTCGCAAGAACCTTACGCTAAAGGCTCACGATTCTTACGAGCTGGGGGGCTAACTGTTGGGGTCAAAATCGGAACGACGGAATTAATAGCCAAAACTCCCCGCAAGAATACAAAAAGAACAGTTTTATAAAGCTCGAGAATCGTCTTATAAAACTCGAGAAATCGTTTTATAAAGCTCGAGAATCGTTTTATAAAGCTCGAGAATCGCTTTATAAAACTCGAGAAATCGTTTTATAAAACTCGAGAAATCATTTTGTAAAGTTCGAGAATCGTTTTATAAAACTCGAGAAATCGTTTTATAAAGCTCGAGAATCGTTTTATAAAACTCGAAAAACCGTTTTATAAAACTCGAGAATCGTTTTATAAAACTCGAGGATCGCTTTATAAAACTCGAGAAATCGCTTTATAAAACTCGAGAAATCGTTTTATAAAACTCGAGAAATCGTTTTATAAAGTTCGAGAATCGTTTTATAAAACTCGAGAAATCGTTTTTATAAAGCTCGAGAATCGTTTTATCAAACTCGAAAAATCGTTTTATAAAACTCAAGAATCGCTTTATAAAACTCGAGAAACCGTTTTATAAAACTCGAGAATCATTTTATAAAACTCGAGGATCGCTTTATAAAACTCGAGAAATCGTTTTATTAAACTCGAGAATCGCTTTATCAAACTCGAGAAATCGTTTTATAAAACTCGAGAAAAACCGTTTTATAAAGCTCAAGAATCGTTTTATAAAACTCGAGAAAAACCATTCTATAAAACTCGAGAATCGTTTTATAAAATTCGAGAATCGGTTTATAAAACTCGAGAATCGTCTTAGAAAAACTCAAGAAACCGTTTTATAAAACTCGAGAATCGTTTTATAAAACTCGAAGATCGTTTTTATAAAACTCGAAAGTCGTTTTATGAAATCCGAAGATCGTTTTATAAAACTCGAGAATCGTTTTACAAAACCGCAAAAAACCAAAAAAGCCGTAAAACGCGAACTAGTCGCAACTAGTTCGCCCATCGGCGATCTAAGCAGGACCCGACTTAGATCGCCGATGGGCGATCTAAGAAACACTCTCTAGATCGCCCATCGGCGATCTAAGCCGGGCCCGGCTTAGATCGCCGATGGGCGATCTAAGAGTCACTCTTTAGATCGCCCATCGGCGTACTAAGCCGGGCCCGGCTTAGTACGCCGATGGGCGATCTAAGAAACATTCTCTAGTACGCCGATGGGCGAACTAAAAAACTTCTCGGACACTCCGCGTCTCGATTTCCCGCATTCCCAATTCGAAACTTACGACAAGGTCGTGTTCTGAACCACGGCCGAAATATCTCTCGTTCCATCTCGATCCGACTTACCGTTCGAGTTTTACGATAAAAACCGTAAAACTTCGTTTTCTCGAAGAACTCGAGGAAATCGTATAAAACGGCAACGGTTAAACGAAACACCGAACATTGCCTAAACTATACGATTTATTCGAGATTTCTCGTTAAAATCGTAAAAAACGCGCTTTTAATAAAAAACGCCGAGTAAGTCATAAAAAACGTGTTTTTAATAAAAAGTCGAGTAAATCGTAAAACTTTGTGATTAACTCGAGAAATTTATTAAAACGACGTCAGATCAGGAAACGATCCCGTAAAAAGTCGGAAAAACAGTTTTTATCGCAAAACGGCCCGGAAGGACCTAAAACGCAATAAAAACCCATCTTGCTATTTTTACGGAATCTAACCCGCGGATTTGATAACGTTTTGACGGTTTACTCGCAGAAAGAAAATAAAAGTCAAGTTTAAACATAAAAGGAAGGTTTGAAGAGAAATAGAAGATTTCCGCAGAAGAAAAGGAAGGATCGAGAAGAATGGAAAATTCCCGATTTAAGCCAAATCTGGGCGAAATGGAAAGATCGGATAGCCAAGGCGAGGAGTATATAAAGAGGAGGTCTAGGGCAAAAGCAAACACGCGAAAATCAGAGCTCTCACCACCAAAACTAGCATTTAGGAATATTTCCGTTTTTCTGTTAACGAGCTGCGTCTCAATTAGGGTTTTCTAGTTCTTACGCTTTCGGCAATTCTTTTTGTACCAGTTCTACGCAGATTCGGAATAAGAACCTCTTTGCTCTCTATTTTTGTTTATTCTCATTTAAATTCTAAGTTATCGTTTTCTTATTTTCGTTGTGCGGTTCTCGCAGATAACCGGTTCCTCTGGAAACTTAGGGTTTTCCCGAAGTTTCCTTATTTACGATTTATTTGACAGTAGGGTAAAATCGACTCCCACATCGATAGCTTCTAGAAGTGGTGCTCGATCGGGTTATGGACGGGTGTATCGATCGACGCAGGGGTAACTGTATCAGTCAATGCCTGTGTCTGAGATCTCAGTTGTGCGCGCAAGGTGTTAACTTCTTCTTGTAGGGCTTCTCTTTCATATCGTACTAAGTCAGCGCTAGTGGTATTCCAGAGTAGTTCACCCCGAAGTCTTGATAGATCTTTCTCATGTTCATATTGCATGGCTGCTTTCTCCCAGTTGTGGTCTCCGGTTCTTGCATCTAGCATGTGTGTGACTTCGGCTTGTGTGTAGAGCTTGCAATCAGGAACTCCTTTAGCATAGGCTTCAGCATACTCCGATAGACAGAAACAAGAGCGTCCAAATAATGATGCTCTTTTCAGTAAGTTTCTCATGTCTTCTTTGGTAACAGGGATGATGTCTCCGTGTACTGCTCTTGCATGGCCAGATTCATCTCTGTAGACTCCATATTCGTCTTTCTTTTCCCAAAAGAAACGACAAACTGTGTTTTTGGAAGCTCTCTTCCCAAATTTGCGTTGTATATCGATGCACGTCGCCATGTATCGGTCGATGCTCGTTGAAACTGGCTGGTCCATAAGCCATCTGAAGTATGTCTGCAACATTTTCTGTGGAGATTGGGATGATTCTGTCATCTATGATTCTGTCATCTATAGCTCGTTCATCCGGTATTAGTGAATTTAAATCAAATTTAGGTGTTTGTACCTCGGATGGTGTTATGGCAGGATCGGTTGGTGGTTGGAGATTGATATTGAGTGATGGAGAGTGCTCTGTATCGGTCGATGGTTTCTGGAACATGTCAGTCGACGGCTTGTACTCCATGTCGATCGATACGGGTTCTACAGGTTGGATCGTGGTTTGTAGAGGTGCTGTATCTACTGCAAAACTTTCGTGATAAGTGCTGGCCCAGCTTCTAATCGAGTAATCTCCGTGGTGCGGCTCATGTGGGACATAGACTGGTCTGCAGTAGGGTTAATCGCTCGTTGATTCGAAACGTCGTTTGAGCGATCTGGGTGGAGGCATATCGGTCGATGGTGTAGGCTCTGCATCGGTCGATGGGCGGAAAAGGCAAGAGAAAAAGTCGCATCTGGCTTGGTTTAGGCGAAGAGATCTATACTTGGCGGCTCGTTCCTCTGCATTTTCGGTGTCGTACTCATTATCTGTATCAAAATCGCTGCCTGGAAACTCGTTAAGGGTCTTTGGAAACAGCAGATCGATTAGTGACACTAAGTAGACAGTGGGCGATTCGGGTTGAGGCGTATCGATCGATGGACAGGGGTCCGTATCGGTTGATGGGCGTCGGAGGAAGGTCGGGTTAGGGGGGTGTTCAGCCTCTTCTCGAAGAAATCGGTACTCGATGCCGCATTGCTCCTCATAATCTTCATCATACTCCTCCGGAGTAGTGATACTGGCTAGCTCGGGTATGTAGTGATCGTTTTCCCACTCATCTGCGCTGAAATCGGCGTCTTGGAACTCGTCTTCGATCCGTTGGAATAGTCCATCGAGCGATGACCAGGTAGTGTTGTCGGTCGATGGTTCTGCAACGGTATCGGGCGATGGAGAAGAGGTGTCATCGGTCGATACTGCTTCTTCGGTTTCGTACTCTTCCATAGAATCATACTCGTGGGCACAGAAACAGGTGGCTACGAGTGTTGAGCTTGTTGGCCTTGAAAACTTGATGACTGGAACATGGTTGTAGTGGATGGAAGGGTTGATAAGAGTTTATCAGATGCTAGTAGTGGACAAGTAAAGATGGCAAATGAGGGTTAGGCAGAGCTTGTTGGTTTGTAGGTCACAAACAGCTCCAAGTGTGGCTAAGAAGGCTCTTCCAAGTAGTAGAGAAGTCTTGAAGTTGAGCTTGTTGGAGAGGACATGGAAGTCTATAGGAATTAGGGTTTCTCCAATCTGTACCTCAAGGTTGCGAACGATGCCTCTAGAGCTTTGTTGAGAACAATCCACAAAGATGAAAGTTTCTTCAGAAGGCTCTATCTTCAGACCTAGATGGTCTGCCATAAGCTTGGGTAGGATGCTAACTCTAGAGCCTGTCTCACAAAGGGCACGTGGGAACTCAACACCTCTGATGGAACAAGGTATTGTGAACTTCCCTGGATCACTCTTCTTCTCCAGTTTTATCTTCTGCTTGAGGCTATCTCTGACTTGGTTAAACATCCTACTGATGTCTTCTTCTGTCTCCTTGGTTTCTCTGAAGAATATCCACAATCTGTGTGAAAAGTAGGCTTCTTCAAAAGGTTTCTCTTTAGGTATTCTGAGGACTCTTTTTCCGAAGCTTGACAACTCCTTCTCATTAGTATTCTGAGTTTCCTTTTTTATCTCCATGGACTCAAAAATATCCGTGGGTCTCTCTTGTAGGGCTGCTGTAGGGTTTCTGGTGGTGTAATATCTCTCCCGGAAAGCGTCAAGACGTGCACTGTCGATCTTAGGAAGCTTCAATCGGCGTTGGGGTACTGTGTATCGATCGACATTGGCTGGAGTGTGTCGGTCGATACTAGAGTCTTGGTGTCGGTCGATGACGGGCTCATCATGTCGATCGATGACAGGGATGGGGGGATGTGGGTGACGTGCTGCGAAGTCGGCGTGAGACATAATCTTGACGGAATTTCACTCGCGAGGGGTTTCGTCTGAGTCCATCGATCGACACTCATCAAAGTATATCGATCGATGTACTAAAGGCGATATCGATCGATGTTGAGCTGGTGATATCGATCGATAGTAGTCGTAGGCGAACTCTCTTTCACTCTCATCATCAGATCTCTGAATCTCCTCTACTACCTCTTGCCAAAAGTCATCATCTAGGAGGGCATTGATGTTCTGGGTGTGGGCAAACTCCTGCTTCTTAACTGCTTCTCCTGTCTGAAACACTTGGGTCTCTAGCTTCTTTACATGGGTGCTAAGGGCATCTATCTTCGTGATGAATGTGGTGTAGACATAATCGATCTTTCCATTGAAGTTGACCTCGAGCTTCTGCTGACTCTCAAGTATCTTGTCTATCAACTCCTCCAGTTTAGTATCTAGGGTGGGTGGGTGTGGATTGGAGTAGAAGGCACTTCCATAGCTTCTGTTGTTGGGGTAGTTGCTGCTGAAGTTGTTGGGCTTCTGAGAACTCTAGTTGAAGTTGCTTCTCTGGCCTGTGAAGTTTCTTTATCCTCCTTGGTTACCAGATCTCTGAAAACCAGCTCCACTAATCCAGTTGACATCTTCTTCAACAATGTCTGAATCTTCCACTGAACAGATCTGCTTGTTTAGGAGCTTCTGAATGTTGTCTAGCTGTGCTTGAACTTCATTGACATACTCTTTCCCAAGGGATGACGTGGTCTGCGGCATAGAGTTTCTTGTGCTGTTGCTGGAAGCTAAGTTATCAATTAGCTTGATAGCAATCTGAGGATTCCTGGTTGTAAAATTGCCATCACTAGCTGTATCAAGGGCTCTCTTGAAATCTGGGCTCATGCCTCTGTAGAAAGTGCAGAGCAGTTGCACTTTGTTGAATCCGTGGTGTGGTCAGTCTCGCTGGTAGGACTTGAATCTGTTGCAAGTATCCTTGAATGACTCCTCATGGGCTTGGGTGAATGTAGCAATTTTCTTCCTCCAGTCTTCAGCGCGTGAATCATCAAAGAAGTTACGCAAGAAGGCGTGCTTGATGTCACTCCAGGTAGTAAGGGAACCTGGTTGTAGTTGTCTTAGCCACTGCAAAGCTTCTCCAGATAGAGAGTACTTGAAAAGTTTGCAGAAAAGATAGTCTTGAGGGACTCCTTTTGCTTTGACTAGGGTTACAAGATCCTCGAACCTCTCCAGATGGTCCATAGGATGCTCATGGGGCAAACCACAAAAAGGGATTTGTCCTACAAGTGTGTAGTACTGCGGCTTGAGCTCAAAATCTCCTCTATGAATAGCAGGAGGGAGGATGACTGATCGGTTTGATAGAACTGATCCGGACGGTTTTAATCAGCCAAAGTTCTGGTCTCTTTTACAGGTTGAATGATGCCTGTGGGTGCAGTCTCTTCTTGAGTAATGATCTTCTTCTGATCATTCAGCTTCTGACCATCTGCATTTTGCAGGTGACCATCTTGATCACGCTGGTCTCCGTTCTCATCGGGTATGAGAATCATAGGCGCTACCATGTCTCTCCGGTTAGTATCGATCGATGTAGGGTGAGGTGTATCGATCGATGTCAAGTGAAGGATATCAGTCGACGAACGGTTGTTGATGTCGATCGATGAGGTGGTGTTGGTGTCGGTCAACGAACGGTTGTTGATCGCCGGTGGAAAGCGTATCGGTCGATATAGATGTGTTGGTATCGATCGATGTGGAGCGTAGGTCTTTGCAGATGCTACGTTCCAGATTGTTGGGATCTTCTGAGTACAAAATTTGCTTGTCCTTGTTGCTTCTAGTACTGCTGGGCATGTACCTGAAAGAGACAAAAAGAAAAAGAAAAAATTTTGTGTCAAAAGATGGAAAAATAAAGAGTAACAAAATAACCTAGACTGAATCAGATTAAATCTAATAGTGATCTTAGTTCTCCGGCAACGGCGCCTAATTTGATATCACTCAAATGTTTAACCCTAAGGAGTGATTTACTCTCTCAAATAAGAGGTTCAATCGTAGTACTTAGGGATCGAATCCACAAGGAACTAGAGTCACAAAAGATATAATCCTAAGTGATTAAGCTAGGTTAAAAAGGTTTAAAAAACAATAAATAAAAATAGGTAGCAATGGTAAGTTGCTAAGGAAAATAGGTTTTCGGTTTGAAAACAATGAAAGAAAGTAGTTAGATTCAAGGTTACTATTCAGAAAATCAGGATTATAAATCTATGGATGTCTTAACGAATTGCTTGCAAATATATGAGAACTTTAATCCTTAGATGAATCTATAGCTGTCGCTATTAGACTCGTCCATTGATCTGATTGCCGACAGTATCGATCGATGTTGCTATCACAGTATCGATCGATATATGTTGCCGTCGATCGATGACTCTATGAGAGTATCGATCGATATAGTATCAGATCGGATTGAAACTGTGTTTACCCGAGAATTTATAACAGACCGGCTGTCGCATCGTCCCTATCAGAGTCTGGGCTTAGCCAAATGATTTCAGGAAAATGACTATTAGATTAGTCACTCCATAATCATAACTCTAGGTAGCAAATCTAGAGTAAGCATTATAAATCTATGGATAATGAATATAACAACTCAACAATCCATAGTTGGGGCTAATCCCTCATAACTATTTGAACCCTAAATCTAATAGATGAATCTACTCAGACATAGCCAAGAGATTCATAGCAAAAGAATAAGATGAAAAAGAAAATACTTTTATTGCAAAACTAGAGATAGAATACAAAACTTTCTTATTAGATCTAATGATTGCTTTCTAGGGCTCATAGTCATAACTATAAATATGGAGCACAATTAGGTTAAAAACTCGTCAGGGACAGTCTTGTAATTTGGTGAGAACTTGGGCTTCAAGTCAGCCTAGTAAATCTTGCTCATCACGCTCTGTATCGATCGTGGTACATTGCGTACATCGATCGATGGAGTATCTCGACTTCAACTTCTACGGAATCGTCATCGATCGATTACACAAGGTGTGTATCGATCGATATGTGTCTCTCAACGTTGGATCTTCATAGTCATCTTGTAAAACTCTCCTTTAAGCTCCATAAGGCACCTAAATCATCACTTTACCACAAAATGCTCCTGAACCTGAAAACATACCTAATAGACTCCAAAACATAGATAATTATAATAAAAACATATCAATACCATGACTAAAAAGGGGTCAAAATCATGGGATATCAGCCACTTAGCTCGCCGAACCAGCTTGTGGTTTACGGTGGATGCGGTTTTTCGCGGTTTTGTGCTTAACTCGGAAGATCGTGTAATCGGCGTTTGTTTCGTTCTTCTGAGATAACGATTTCCAAGTTTTCCGCGGATTTCCTTTGTTTGGAAACTTATTAGAATTTTATAAAATGACTCCTCGAGTTTTATAAATTGATTTCTCGAGTTTTATAAAACGATTTCTCGAGTTTTATAAAACGACTTCTCGAGTTTTATAAAATGACTTCTCGATTTTTTATAAAACGATTTCTCAAGTTTTATAAAACGTATTTAGTATTTTTTTAAGGAAAGTTTTGGCTATTGATTCTGTCGTACCGATTTGGACCCCAACAGTTAGCCCCCAGCTCGTAAGAATCTTGGAGTTCTTGCGAGTGGTTTGAACTTGTTTGGTAAGTTTGGTATAATTAGGCGGAAATTTAATGGCGAAAAGTCCAAATTGAATAGTAAAACTTTTCCCTTATAAGTATATGGAGTAAATTTTCAAATTCTTTACTCATTCTCTTCCATAACTTATCTAAGACTTAAGAAGTTTTCTCTCTTCTTCTTTCTTTGAATCTCTTTCTCTCATAGTTGCCAAACATGTTTTCAAGAAGAAGAACTCATTCCTCAAACAGTTTCGATTGCCGCAGCTCCGAAGGAACGTGCTCGTAGCCTCGAGGTGTAGTTCCAAAAGAGGAGCCCTTGTTTCCGTTGGTCAACCCAAGAGATCATGAGGCGTATTGGGCAATAGGAGTCGAGTCGGGTTCTGCTAGACCTGGGACTTGGGTTCCATATTCGTTCGATGCCAACCAAGCTCCCGAATGCCCGAGTTCGGCTCGTCCCAGTTGTCTTGAATTCATTAGGGAGTTTTGACGAGTTCCAGAGGCAGTCGAGTTTCGCGTCCCGCTAGCTGGAGAAAGCGATAAAGTTGCGCCCGACGGTTTCTTTACGTGCTACAACGTGTTTCTATTGCAATGTCATTTGTGGTTTCCGATTCTGGAGATCGTTGTTCGATACCTTCATAGGCTCGGACTGTCGATCAGCCAGTTGAGCCCACGCAGCTTACAACAACTCGCCGGTCTCTTGACGTTAAGTTACGAGCGGGGAATAATCCTCAACGTTGATTATCTCGAGGGTTTACTGATACCCGATGGGACGACGCAGAGAATTAACTTATGTCCTCGCACGGAGATAGTCACTGGTTGCATGTCGAAGTACCCTTTCTGGAAGAAAAAATTCTTTTATGTTCGTATTGACGGTGCATTAGTCGAGGAGAACTGCATTCCCTTTTTCGTGACCACCTGGGGTCGGAAAGGTATGCGATCCGAACGCATACGATTTACTTCTTTTTTTTTTACTTATTTGCTTTCGTTTTCTGCAGAGACCAATCCTTTACCCCCGCATCCAGCGGATCTTCCGGTTGTTACTGCTTTGCTTCAACACGGGGAAGTTAGCTGGGGCAGTTTTTCTCCGCAGCGTGTACGTCGCGCGGTTGCCCTTTATCAATATCGGCTCTCTGCGGATTCTCTGACTCGTGAATAGGATCCGTGCATAGGAGAATTCATCCCATACGTGCCTTCGACGAGGAGAGACAGGTCGAGATCTCGGAAAGACAAGCACTTGGCCGTTGACGATGATACATCCAACCGCACCGCCCTGACCATATTCTCAAGGATTTCCTCGATAGTCAGGCGGACAAAGGCATTTGGGCAAACGCGGGCAGATCATCAATCTCTAATTTCCTGGGTGGCGATCCTGACTTTGTTCTGGAGTTTTCCAAAGGATCTGAGCAAGTTAACGAGGTTTGTTTTATTTAAACAACTTACGAACGGACAGTTTCACTTATCTTCTCTTTTTGTAGGGCCATCTGACCATGAGCCAACCCTTAATGACCGCTGCGCCGAAGCTTGTCTTGCCGAGTTTCGCGTGGACATGGCGGCTTGTCTATGAAGAGAAATATGTTTCTTCTGTGCCGAAGCCTCCTCCGCCGCTTCATCAATACCGCCATCTCCAACCGCATAAACCGTATGAGGAGCAGGCACGACCTTGGTAACCCTAATCTGAACACTAATCCAGTTGCTCACGACCCACCCTTCTTTAAAATCAAAACATAATTAGAGAGAGAGAGAGAAAGGTGGCGATGGTGGTGATGAGCAAGTGGTAGTGGTGGTAAAGAGCGTCGGTGTCAAAAGGAGTGTGGTGTTGAAGCTTCAATCGACGGTGAAAGATCAAATCTGATATTTTGAAGAAGCCATTGTTCCAATCGAATCTGAGACTTGCTCTTGTTTCTCGTATGGAGAAGAAAAAAAGAAATCAAAACTTTTTTGTTTTATAAATCCTGGAAAAAATAACTTAGAATATTTTGATTAAAATTACAGATATACAATAGCATTTACTTTTGGATATGCAATCTTAGGGAACTTACACTTAGAAAATTAATGCGCCAAACATTTTTCATTTTCCCGCGATAACAGTTATAGCGTTTTTAATTGATAAACGCTATAAATAAAGCAAGTGTTGATATACAATAGCAGAAATGCTAAAAACGCTATGCTACGATGCTATTAATACCCACATTTCCTGTAGTGTAGGACTTTTCGAGCCGTTAAGCGTTAAACCGTTTTGCGACTTTAGACAAGTTCGTTTCCTGATACGATGCTGTTTTTAAGTAAGTTTCTCGAGTTAATCGTAAAGTTTGGCAATGTTCGATGTTTCGATTAATCGTTGCCGTTTTCTACGATTATTTGATGTTTTATTAAAAACGCGTTTTTTTACGATATCTCACGAAAAATCTAGAGTAAATCGTATAGTTTAGACAATGTTTGGTGTTGGTGTCGAAAACCGTACTCTCGAAATCAACGTCTGCGATAACTTCTGTAAAAGGGGGATCATTACTTTCCGCAAAAGTGATTTTATAAAATTCAGAGATCGTTTTATAAAACTCGAGAATCGTTTTATAAAACTCGAGAATCGTTTTATAAAACTCGAGAATCGTTTTATAAAACTCGAAGAATCGTGTTATAAAACTCGAGAATCGTTTTATAAAACTCGAGAATCGTTTTATGAAACTCGAGAATCGTTTTATAAAACTCGAGAATCGTTTTATAAAACTCGAGAATCGTTTATAAAACTCGAACAATCGTTTTATAAAACTCGAAGAATCGTTTTATAAAACTCGAGAATCGTTTTATAAAACTCGAAGAATCGTTTTATAAAACTCGAGAATCGTTTTATAAAACTCGAAGAATCGTTTTAGAAAACTTGAGAATCGTTTTATAAAACTCGAAGAATCGTTTTATAAAACTCGAGAATCGTTTTATAAAACTCGAAGAATCGTTTTATAAAACTCGAGAATCGTTTTATAAAACTCGAAGAATCGTTTTACGAAACCGCAAAAAACCAAAACAGCCGTAAAACACAAACTAGTCACGACTAGTTCGCCGATGGGCGAACTAGGAGGTACTCCACTAGTTCGCCGATGGGCGAACTAAGCCGGCCCGGCATAGTTCGCCGATGGGCGAACTAGGAGTCACTCAACTAGTTCGCTCATCGGCGAACTAAGCCGGCCCGGCTTAGTTCGCCGATGGGCGAACTAAGAGTCATTCAACTAGTTCGCCCATGGGCGAACTAGGAGTCCCTCAACTAGTTCGCCCATTGGCGAACTAAGCCGGCCCGGCTTAGTTCGCCGATGGGAGAACTAAAAACTTCTCGGATATCCCGCGCCTCGATCTCCCGCATTCCCGATTTGAAACTTACGTCTTTCGAAAATGTCACGTTTTAAACTACGGCCGAAAAATCTCCCATTCCATCTCGATCCGGTTTACCGTTCGAGTTTTACGATAAAAACCGTAAAACTTCGCTTTCTCGGAGAGAACTCGAGGAAATCGTATAAAACGGCAACGGTTAAACGAAACACCAAACATTGCCTAAACTATACGATTTATTCGAGATTTCTCGTCGAAATCATAAAAACGCGTTATTAATAAAAAACGCCGAGTAAGTCGTAAAAAACGTGTTTTTAATAAAAAGTCGAGTAAATCATAAAACTTTGCGATTAACTCGAGTAATTTATTAAAAACGACGTCAAATCAGGAAACGATCCTGTAAAAAGTCGGAAAACGGATTTGTCGCAAAACGGCCCGGAAGGACCTAAAACGCGATAAAAACCCATATCGCGATCTTAACGGAATCTAACCCGCAGATTTGATAACGTTTTGATGGTTTACTCGCAGAAGGAGAATAAAGGCAAGTTTGAAGATAAATAGAAGATTTCCGCGGAAGAAAAGGAAGGATCGACAAAAATGGAAGATTCCCGAAAGACTCAAATCCGGCAAAATGGAAAGATCGAACCGTCAAGGCAAGGAGTATATAAACCAGAGGCGTAGGGCAGAAGAGGGGGACGAAAATCAGACCTAAAAAGACGGCAGTTAGCTTAGGAATTTAGGACTTAGCGTTTAGACTAGCAATTCAGATCCTTAGAACGTTTCGACGTCTAAGTTCTTCAATTCTTCTTGTAACAGTTGTCGATTCTAATTTAATAAAAGCTTTCATACAAGTTCTTACTCTCTGTTCTTCATTGTTCACCCATATTCTTTTAAATTCGTTTGTTTTAGTGATTTTCGCAGAGATCCAGGACCTCGGGAAAATTAGGGTTTCATCCTAAGTTTCCATATTTGACGGAAAATTGACAGTGTGGATTTCGGTTCCCACAGTTTGGCGCTAGAAGGAGAGGGGGGGGGGTCGGATTCTCTTACACAATAATCGCTAAAACGAACGAGAAATAACATGCCTAATCTGAACGGCGACGTCATCTCGTTCGAGAAAAGAGCAACGATCGATTCGGTCAAACCTCTCAACGATCTTCTCATTATTGAGCTGACGATCCGGAATATGGATGTCGCAAGGATATTAGTCAATACCGGAAGCTCGGCTGATATCATCTTCAAAAATACTCTCGAGAGAATGAAAATTGATCTGTCTGAAATCGCGGAAAACGTAAGCCCGTTAGTAGGACTCTTGGGAGAAATCACTATGACCCTCGGAACGATCAACTTGGCAGTTCGCGCCGGGAGCATAGTGAAAAACGTCGAGTTCGAAGTCGTCCATCGACCTATGTCCTATAACGCAATCGTAGGGACACCGTGGTTAAATTCGATGCAAGCGATTCCGTCGACGTACCATATGTGTCTCAAGTTCCCGACTCCGAACAGGATCGAGACTATATGGGGAAATCGACAAACCTCGCAGGTTTGCTACGCTGCAGATTTAAAACGAAAAAATCTGCCGGTCGATATCTCTTCCAAAAAGAAAAAGAAGTCGACGTCCCTCGACAACGCCCCAGAGCAAGATAAAACAGAACTCTTCTTGCGAGCGGCCGAGGCTTTGGAAGGTAAGCGCGAGCCAACCTGCGAACCCATCGTCTCGGTATGCATCGACGAGAATTTTCCATAACGCTGTGTCGAAATCGGTCCAAACCTGAGCGAGACCTTAAAAGTCGAACTCCTGCATTTCTAAAACGAAACTCGAACACGTTCGCTTGGACTGCGGAAGATATGCCAGGGATCGACATAAACATCACATGTCATGAACTCAACGTTGACCTGATATCCAAACCCGTCACAAACAAAAAAGACGAAAACTGGGGCTGGAACGCGCCGAAGCGGTCAACAGCGAAGTCGACAGACTCCTCAAAGTAAGATCGATCACAGAAGTTCGATATCCTGACTGGCTAGCCAATCCCGTGGTCGTAAAGAAAAAGAACGGAAAATGGCGAGTCTGCGTCGATTTCACCGATCTCAATTAAGCGTGTCCGAAAGATAGTTATCCGCTGCCGCACATTGATCGCTTAGTCGAGGCAACCGCGGGAAAGAAACTCTTATCTTTCATGGACGCCTTCTCGGGATACAATCAAATCATGATGAATCCTGACGATCGGGAGAAAACCGCATTCATAGCCGATCGTGGAACCTACTGCTATAAAGTAATGCCTTTCGGCTGAAGAATGCTGGCGCGACTTACCAACGACTCGTCAACCGAATGTTCTCCGAACAACTCGGAAAAACGATGGAAGTGTACATCGACGATATGCTCGTGAAATCGCTCAAAGAGCAAGACCACGTCATACACCTCCAGGAATGTTTCGAGAGGCTCAACCTTCATAACATGATGTTGAACCCGGCAAAGTGTCGGTTTGCCGTTGCGTCTGGAGAAATTCTAGGGTACTTCGCCACTTACCGCGGAATCGAGGCTAACTCGAAACAAATCAGGGCGCTAATAGAGATGGTCTCTCCCAGGACGAAACGCGAAGTACAAAGACTGACCGGCAGGTTCGCTGCACTTAACCGTTTTATCTCGCGATCAACAGACAAATGTCTACCTTTCTACGAGACATTAAAGGGAAACAAAAAGTTCGAATGGTCAGAGGAATGGGAGAAGGCTTTCCAACAGCTGAAACATTACTTAGCTACCCCGCCAGTACTCGCGAAACCCGTAGAAGGAGAACCATTATTCCTCTATATCGCAGTATTAACGACCGCCGTAAGTGGCGTCCTTATCCGAGAAGAACGCGGCGAACAAAAGCCGATCTTCTACGTAAGTAAGACACTACTGGGCACAGAGACGCGATATCCGATGATGGAGAAATTGGCTTTGGCCGTGGTCATGTCCGCAAGGAAACTCAGACCGTATTTCCAATCTCACACCATCGTCGTTCCCACTTCATTCCCTCTCCGCACCATTTTGCACAGTCCCAGCCAATCGGGAAGATTGGCAAAATGGGCGATCGAGCTGAGCGAGTACGATATTGAATATCGCTAAAAGACTTGCGCGAAATCACAAGTTCTCGCAGACTTCATAGTGGAACTCCCGACGGGAAATACGTCCAACCAAGAGCCGAACTCGACCTGGATCTTGTACGTTGACGGATCCTCGTCCAAACAAGGTTCTGGCATTGGCATCCGACTTGCATCCCCGACGGGAGAAGTACTGGAACAGTCATTCCGATTGATTTTCCACGCTTCAAACAACGAAGCCGAGTATGAGGCCTTGATCGCAGGACTACGATTAGCTCACGGACTGAAGATTCGTAACCTTCACGCGTACTGCGACTCCCAACTAGTGGCTAGCCAATTTAGCGGGGAATACGAAGCAAGGGACGAAAGAATGGAAGCGTATCTGATCTTGGTNGTCATTCCGATTGATTTTCCACGCTTCAAACAACGAAGCCGAGTATGAGGCCTTGATCGCAGGACTACGATTAGCTCACGGACTGAAGATTCGTAACCTTCACGCGTACTGCGACTCCCAACTAGTGGCTAGCCAATTTAGCGGGGAATACGAAGCAAGGGACGAAAGAATGGAAGCGTATCTGATCTTGGTAAAAGATTTAACTCAGAAGTTCGATCAATTCGCTTTGACTAGAATTCCTCGAGCAGAGAACGCCCAGGCAGACGCCTTGGCCGCCCTAGCATCCAGCTCGGATCCTGGTATGAGCAGGGTAATTCCCGTTGAATTTATCGAACACCCTAGCATCGGACCGCCCATAGTCATAAATCTGATCAACGAACCAGAAGACGATGTGGAGGAAGGCCACCCGGTCGAAGATCAGTCTGATTACGGATTCGATCGTCCGTGGATGGAAACAATCCTCGCATACATAACCAACGGAGAACTTCCGTCAAAAAATGGGCGGCCCGAAAAATAAAAACCCAGACCGCACGGTACGTCGTAATGGACGGAGAACTTTACAAATGGAGGTTCTCCGGACCACTGATGACTTGCGTGCAAGGGGAGAAAGCGCGGCGGGTTATGCAGGAAGTGCATTCCGGATCTTGCGGAAACCATTCTGGCGGGAGATTCCTCGCAATAAAAATCAAGCGCCACAGATATTTCTGGCCGACGATGGTAAAAGATTGCGAGGATTTTTCGCGAAAATGCGAAAAGTGTCAGCGGCATGCTCCGACTATTCACCAACCCGCCGAGGTCCTTTCATCTATCTCGGCACCATACCCGTTCATGCGGTGGTCGATGGATGTTGGGGTCAAAATCGGTACGACGGAATCAATAGCCAAAATTCCCCGTAAACGCGTAAACGCAGCAGTTTTATGAACCTCGAAGATCGTTTTATAAAACTCGAGAGATCATCGTTTTATAAAACTCGAGAGATCGTTTTATAAAACTCGAGAGATCGTTTTATAAGAACTCGAAGGTCGTTTTATAAAACTCGAGAGA
>CAKOAT010850709.1:42432-61851 GCA_932364175.1 Eruca vesicaria subsp. sativa
AAGATCGGATAGCCAAGATGAGGAGTATATAAAGAGGAGGTCTAGGGCAGAAGCATACACACGAAATTCAGAGCTCTCACCACCAAAACTAGCATTTAGGAATCTTTCCGTTTTTCTGTTAGCGAGCTGCGTCTCAATTAGGGTTTTCTAGTTCTTACGCTTTCGGCGATTCTTTTTGTACCAGTTCAACGCAGATTCGAAATAAGAACCTCTTTGCTCTCTATTTTCGTTTATTCTCATTTAAATTCTAAGTATTTTCGTCATCTTATTTTCGTTGTGCGGTTCTCGCAGATAGCCGGTTCCTCTGGAAATTTAGGGTTTTCCCAAAGTTTCCTTTTTTACGATTTATTTGACAGTAGGGTGAAATCGACTCCCACAATGGATATAGTCGGGCCAATGCAAGCGTCAAAACAAAAACGCTTCCTTCTAGTCTTGACCGATTTCTTCTCTAAATGGGTCGAAGCCGACTCCTACGCAAGCATCAAAGACGCTCAGGTAGAAAGTTTCGTATGGAGGAACATAGTTTGTAGACATGGAGTACCATACGAAATCGTGACGGATAACGGATCCTAGTTTATCTCGACTAGATTCGAAGCTTTTTGCGAAAAATGGAAAATACGATTGACAAAATCAACTCCAAGATATCCTCAAGGCAACAGACAAGCCGAAACTGTTAATAAAACTATCCTCGACGGCCTCAAGAAACGCCTCGACGCCAAAAAGGGAAAATGGGCCGAAGAACTCGAAGGAGATTTGTGGTCGCACCGCACAACCCCGAGGCGAGAAACGGGCGAAACTCCTTTCGCTCTCGTATACGGAACGGAATGCATGATTCCCGCAGAAGTCGAATTCCCATGAGTACGTAGGAGACTGCTCCCGGAAAGAGAAGACGCAAACAACCTAATCCTTCTCGGCGAACTCGACCTGATTAACGAACGGCGGGATCAGGCACTCGTTCGAATTCAAAATTATCAGCAAGCGGCCGCTAAGTACTATAACGCAAACGTACGTAACCGCAGATTTCACGAAGGCGAGCTAGTCTTACGAAAAGTCTTCCAGAACACCGCAGAACAAAACGCCGGTAAACTAGGAGCAAACTGGGAATGACCGTACAAGGTCATAAAAGTAGTCCGACCCGGAGCATATGAAATCGCAAACATGCAGGGCATCAAAATTCCCAGATCCTGGAACGCGATGCACCTCAAAAAATACTATCACTAGGCGGCACGCCCGCATAGCACTGAACTACGAGACGGCTTGATCCCCTCAAAAGGGTACGTAGGCATCTTGTCGCAAGATAAGACCAGCTGTCCCCCTCGTTCAAAAAGGGGGGGAGTAGGTGAGTATACGTATACTCGTATACTCCCAAAATTTCAAAACTCGAAATTTCTCAAACTTTTTCAGCAAACGCGTCGAAAGAAAAAACGAAATTCTGAATATAGCGAGACGTCGCCAATGTTCGGAAAAAACGTTCCTCTCCAAAAAACAATAAACAGTCCGTCCGCGACTATAAATACGCAAAACTTCTTAATATACATATCCTTCGCGAAGGCCCGAATTGCGCAAACATCCACCGCTTAAAAATAGTTCGTTTCTGATCACAACGAACTCGCAACAGTCTTAAACAAACTTAAGTTATCTCGCAGAGATAGCTCTCGAACACCCGACACAAGGGTAATATCGCTATAAAAGAAATCCAAAGTTTTGGTCAGCACTTCCGGGCAACTTAGAAATTGTTCCCGGTGAGATGCTTGGTTCCAACCAGACGAATCGTATAAGCCGAGAACCTATCGCAGATTCTAGATCGGTATGGAATCAGGTTAAAATCGCAACAGGCAAAACGAAAGCCGACTAGTCATCGCACAGCCTTAACCCGAAAGTAAACCTAGGTCTTGCCCTAAACCCAGCACACTGGTCGCTAACGTCTCAAGGCATGAATCGAGATCCTAAAGGCGTGTCTCTTCGTCTATATCTAAATGCACACTCGATTTACTAAAAATCCTAAAACGAGCAAACAAATAAGGCGATCCACTAAGGGAACAGAATGCGAGACGACAACTCGCGGACCTCCCACAATATCGACTCAAATCAGAAGGTTCAAATAAAACCAATTATTCATTACGAAAATAAAAAGTTGACAAAGCAACACGGGATTCAAAGCCATAGAAGGCCAGTCCCAAACAAGTACAAAAGCCGCACTCGGCCAAATACATAAAAATCTAATTTTTTTTTAAAAAAAAAAAGTCTCATAAGAGACTACAACTTCAAACATTCTCCGCAAATGGAGCCTCATCCTCATCCATCGCATTACCTTCACCCTCGACAGCAACCTCCGGGTCGTCACCCTTGCCGCATCAGGCTGAGGTATGTCTTGAGCAGCGAGAATCGGATCGGAATCGCTCCCCTCGACAGGAATAGACCTTTCCGTCACACGGACAGCTGATTCCTCAAAACTCTTCATCTTGCGCTGAAGTCTGCGCAGCTCCGAAGCCTTGGACTTCTTCTCATCCTGCGCTTTGATCAGGGAAACCCCGGTCCTTCCAAGGTCACGATCCAGGTCGCTAATCCGAGTTTCGAGTCGAGACACTTCCGCGGAATGCATTTCTTCTATCGATTTTAGTTTCCCCTCGAGCTGAGCCGACCTCTCCTGCGACTCGGCTAACTTTTTGGCTAAACGCTCAACTTCGGACCCGCACTCTTTGATCATCCCATCGATCAACGAAACAAACTAAAAAAAAAAAAAAAAAAAAAACCAAGAAAGACGGTCAGCTGCGAACATAATTTTAAAAAACATATGATTGCGAACCCGTACCTTGGTGCGTTGCTGCGACATCGACATCATGCTCGGTGTCTTGCTAGACGAAGCCCCGGTCTCGGAACCCTTGACGACTCTCTTTCTCGCAGGAGCATCTGGGTTCGGACGAGTTCTCTTGCGGCTTTTCGCTGAAGCAGGCAGCGTCGCGCTAAGCGCCGGAAGTCCCAAGACAATCACCTCTTAACCGGAGCAGGAGGTCCCAGAATCGTAACTGGATCAACCGCAGTGGGAGCTGCAACCGGTTCAACTGCGGCAGGAGTCGTAACTGATTCAACGGCGGTAGGAGCCACGACCGATTTGATCACGGCTGGAGACACGACTGACTCTATCATGGTGGGGGCTACAGCTAGTCCGACCTCAGCGGAAACAGTAACGTTTTCGGCTGCAAGGATGGGCGAAGCAGCAGGCGCACTCGACGGTTCAGTGGCAACACCTGCCGAGGAGCCCACTACCGCATCCGCCGTTTCGTCCAAAATAGCCTTGACTTCTCTTGCAAGGACGGACGAATCCACTGGGGGTACGTCGCTCGACACAGCATCTTCCTCAGCATCGCTATGATCCATCTCGTCTTGAAACAAGAGAAACTCGGAAAGCCGAGCATCCTGCGTATATGCCGGAGGATTGTCACTGGATGGGACCTCACGGTTTTGCTGATCACCTTGGGAAGAAGACATCTTAAGAATTTTTCTATAGAGAAGCTGAAGAGAAACTTGAAAGATGGAAGATATGAGAAGTAATAATCCAATACATATAGAAAAAGGAGAGCTCTCCCTCGTAATAAGACAAATCTCAACCGTAGATTCCGATTAAAACCCAACTTCATCCGACCGCAAAATTTCCTCAAGAAATTGCGGACTGGGGGGCTAACTGTTGGTGTCAAAAACCGTACTCTCAAAATCAACGTCTGCGATAACTTCTGTAAAAGGGGGATCATTACTTTCCGCAAAAGTGATTTTATAAAACTCAGAGATCGTTTTATAAAACTCGAGAATCGTTTTATAAAACTCGAGAATCGTTTTATAAAACTCGAGAATCGTTTTATAAAACTCGAGAATCATTTTATAAAACTCGAAGAATCGTTTTATAAAACTCGAAGAATCGTTTTATAAAACTCGAGAATCGTTTTATGAAACTCGAGAATCGTTTTATAAAACTCGAGAATCGTTTTNATCGTTTTATAAAACTCGAGAATCGTTTTATAAAACTCGAGAATCGTTTTATAAAACTCGAGAATCGTTTTATAAAACTCGAGAATCATTTTATAAAACTCGAAGAATCGTTTTATAAAACTCGAAGAATCGTTTTATAAAACTCGAGAATC
Source organism: Eruca vesicaria subsp. sativa (assembly GCA_932364175.1). Taxonomy (NCBI): domain Eukaryota; kingdom Viridiplantae; phylum Streptophyta; class Magnoliopsida; order Brassicales; family Brassicaceae; genus Eruca; species Eruca vesicaria. The sequence continues at coordinate 46,569 of CAKOAT010850709.1, forward strand.
GTTTTATGAAACTCGAGAATCGTTTTATAAAACTCGAGAATCGTTTTATAAAACTCGAGAATCGTTTTATAAAACTCGAGAATCGTTTTATAAAACTCGAGAATCGTTTTATAAAACTAGAAGAATCGTTTTATAAAACTCGAAGAATCGTTTTACAAAACTCGAGAATCGTTTTATAAAACTCGAAGAATCGTTTTATAAAACTCGAGAATCGTTTTAAAAAACTCGAGAATCGTTTTATAAAACTCGAAGAATCGTTTTATAAAACTCGAAGAATCAATTTATAAAACTCGAGAATCATTTTATAAAACTCGAAGAATCGTTTTATAAAACTCAAGAATCGTTTTATAAAACTCGAAGAATCGTTTTATAAAACTCGAGAATTGTTTTATAAAACTCGAAGAATCGTTTTACGAAACCGCAAAAAACCGAAACAGCCGTAAAATGCGAACTAGTCACGACTAGTTCGCCCATGGGCGAACTAGAAGTCCCTCAACTAGTTCGCCCATCGGCGAACTAAGCCGGCCCGGCTTAGTTCGCCGATGGGCGAACTAACAGACACTCATCTAGTTCGCCCATCGGCGAACTAAGCCGGCCCGGCTTAGTTCGCCGATGGGCGAACTAAAAATTTCTCGGATATCCCGCGCCTCGATCTCCCGCATTCCCGATTCGAAACTTACGTCTTTCGACAAGGTCACGTTCTAAACTACGGCCGAAAAATCTTTCGTTCCATCTCGATCCGGTTTACCGTTCAAGTTTTACGATAAAAACCGTAAAACCTCGCTTTCTCGGAAAGAACTCGAGGAAATCGTATAAAACGGCAACGGTTAAACGAAACACCGAACATTGCCTAAACTATACGATTTATTCGAGATTTCTCGTCGAAATCATAAAAACGCGTTTTTAATAAAAAACGCCGAGTAAGTCGTAAAAAACGTGTTTTTAATAAAAAGTCGAGTAAATCGTAAAACTTTGTGATTAACTCGAGTAATTTATTAAAAACGACGTCAAATCAGGAAACGATCCCGTAAAAAGTCGGAAAACGAATTTGTCGCAAAACGGCCCGGAAGGACCTAAAACGTGATAAAAACCCATCTCGCGATCTTAACGGAATCTAACCCGCAGATTTGATAACGTTTTGACGGTTTACTCGCAGAAGGAGAATAAAGGCAAGTTTGAAGATAAATAGAAGATTTCCGCGGAAGAAAAGGAAGGATCGACAAAAATGGAAGATTCCCGAAAGCCTCAAATCCGGCAAAATGGAAAGATCGAACCGTCAAGGCAAGGAGTATATAAACCAGAGGCGTAGGGCAGAAGAGGGGGACGAAAATCAGACCTAAAAAGACGGCTGTTAGCTTAGGAATTTAGGACTTAGCGTTTAGACTAGCAATTCAGATCCTTAGAACGTTTCGACGTCTAAGTTCTTCAATTTTTCTTGTAACAGTTGTCGATTCTAATTTAATAAAATCTTTCATACAAGTTCTTACTCTCTGTTCTTCATTGTTCATCCATATTCTTTTAAATTCGTTTGTTTTAGTGATTTTCGCAGAGATCCAGGACCTCGGGAAAATTAGGTTTTCATCCTAAGTTTCCATATTTGACGGAAAATTGACAGTGTGGATTTCGGTTCCCACATTTGGTGTTTCGTTTAACCGTTACCGTTTTATACAATTTCACTGAGATCTTTCGAGAAAACTAGACTTTTCGGTTTTTAACGTAAAACTCAAACGATAGGACGGATCTAGACGAAACGAGAGACATTTCGATCGTAGTTTGGAACATGATCATGCCGAAGAACGTATGCCTTGAATCGAGGACGTGGGAGATCGAGGCTCGGGATAATCAGCTCGACGGACGACGAAGCGAACCGGACCGGTTCAGCTCGCCGTACGGCGAGCTAGCTCGAGGCCACTTAGCTCGCCGTATGGCGAGCTAGTTCAGCCAAACCAGCTTGCAGTTTACGGTGGATGCGGTTTTTCGCGGTTTTGTGCTTAACTCGGACGATCGTGTAATCGGCGTTTGTTTCGTTCTTCCAAGATAACGATTTCCAAGTTTTCCACGGATTTCCTTTGTTTGGAAACTTATTAGAATTTTATAAAACGACTCCTCGAGTTTTGTAAAATGATTTTTAGAGTCTTATAAAACGATTTCTCGAGTTTTATAAAATGACTTCTCGAGTTTTATAAAATGACTTCTCGATTTTTTATAAAGATTTCTCAATTTTTATAAAACGTATTTAGTATTTTTTTACGGAAAGTTTTGGCTATTGATTCCGTCGTACGGATTTTGACCCAAACAGTTAGCCCCCCAGCTCGTAAGAATCGTGGAGTTCTTGCGAGTGGTTTGAACTTGTTTGGTAAGTTTGGTAGAATTAGGCGGAAATTTAATGGCCAAAAGTCCAAAGGTGAATAGTAAAACTTTTCCCAATAAGTATATGCAGTAAATTTTCAAATTCTTTACTCATTCTCTTCCATAACTTATCTAAGACTTAAGAAGTTTTCTCTCTTCTTCTTTCTTTGAATCTCTTTCTCTCATAGTTGCCAAACATGTTTTCAAGAAGAAGATTTCATTCCTCAACCAGTTCCGATTGCCGCAGCTCCGAAGGAACGTGCTCGTAGCCTCGAGGTGTAGTTCCGAAAGAGGAGCCCTTGTTTCCGTCGGTCGACCCAAGAGATCATGAGGCGTATTGGGCAATAGGAGGCGAGTCAGGTTCTGCTAGACCTGGGACATGGGTTCCATCTTCGTTCGATGCCAACCAAACTCCCAAATGCCCGAGTTCGGCTCGTCTCAATGGTCTTGAATTCATTATGGAGTTTTGCCGAGTTCCGGAGGCAGCCGAGTTTCGCCTTCCGCTAGCTGGAGAAAGCGAAAAGGTTGTGCCCGACGGTTTCTTTACGTGCTACAACGTGTTTCTATTGCAATGTCATTTGTGGTTTCCGATTCCGGAGATCGTCGCATCTAACTCTTTGTGTAGATCATCCGGTTTGTTTACTCGGAATGTTTCGATTTCCGCGAGTGTTTAGATGTGGGCGAAGAGACATGCCTTTAGGATCTCGATTCATGCCATGAGACGTTAGAGACCAGTGTGCTGGGTTTAGGGCAAAACCTAGGTTTACTTTCGGATTGAGGCTATGCGATGACTAGTCGGCTTTTGTTTTGCCTGCTGCGATTTTAACCTGATTCCATACCGATTCAGAATTCGCGATAGGTTCTCGGCTTATACGATTCGTTTAATTGGAACCGAGCATCTCACCGGGAAATATTTCTAAGTTGCCCGGAAGTGCTGACCAAAAATTTGGATTTCTTTTGTAGCGCGCTATTTTATCGTTCGGATGTATGCGGAACAATGGGTTGGTGCGTTTGTTTAGGACGGCTAACATGCTCGACAGGGCCAATCGCCGAGCGTTTATATTTTTATACTCGCGGACGGACTTTTGTGAAATATTTTTCTTAAGACTTTAGGCGACGTCTCGCCGGTTCTTTCCGAACATATTTGGGTGTATAAGTTTTGTAGAGGCGATTAAGTAGTTGTTACTGCGGAAATAATTTTCGGATGTTTGGAATTTGTTTTTGTGCTTTTCGGTAGTAGCGAAGATTTTATAATATTCTAACTTTGTCTTTGTTAAAGAGTTTTGAAAATTTCGATTACCAAGCGTATGTTTTAAAATTTGGGAATATACGAATACTCGTATACGCACCCACTCCCCCCCGGCTTTAGAAAGGGGGATAGCTGAACTCGTCTTTAGGCGAGCTGCCTACGTATTCCTTTCAGAAATCAAGCCATCTCGTAGTTCTGATTGTTTATGCGAGTATGTTTACTCGGCTGCCGCAGACTCTTCGATCACTTTATTCGCTGGATCGGTGTCTTGATCCGGGTTTGTCTCCTCTGGTTGGGTTGAAGCGTTGGGTGCGGAAGCTTGTTGCTTCTCGACCGTTGCTGGTTTTGGATCGTTCTCCGTGGGCTGTGGTGTGACCTTTTCCCTTTTTGGTTTCACAATTGCGACCGCCAATTGCCTCAGCTTATGTTCCGCTAAGAAGCATGATCGCGATTGTCTTTGGCATCCCCAGATCGCTGCGACTCCTGTAGGGGTCGGGAACTTGATTCCTAAGTGATAAGTCGACAGAAGCGCCTTCATGGAATTTATCCAGGGTGTGCCCATGATCACGTTGTAGATGGCTGGGAATTCGACGACCGCAAAGTTGACGATTTCTGTCACTTCTTTGGCTGTGACCGGTAGTCGGATTGATCCTAGAGTCATAGATGTTTCGCCGGAGAAACTAGACAACGGCTTCGGTATCGGCTCGACCTCCGATAAATTGATTCCCATGCTTGCTAACGTGTTGTGGAAGATTATGTTAACGGTGCTTCCAGTATCGACCAGGATTCGAGCGACTTCTAGGTCACTTATGACTAAGTCAATGACGAGAGGATCGGCGTGTAGTCGATCGATTCCGCCGGTTTCTGCGTCGTCGAAAGAGATCACCCCCTTTGGAGTGTTATCCGACGGTACCTTCCAACTCGAGCCGGTTTCGGCTTTTCGTTGGTAAGATTTGATAGACGAGACGGTGTCGTTGTAATATTGCGATTCGCCAATAATCATATTGATTATTCGGAGGTTAGCGTCGTTACCTGATATACCATGATTTTGACCCGTTTTTGGTCATGATTTCTATATGTTTTTATTATAATTATCTATGTTTTGGAGTCTATTAGGTATGTTTTTAGGTTCAGGAGCATTTTGTCGTAATGTGATGATTTAGGTGCCTTATGGAGAGTTTACAAGTTGACGATGAAGATCCGACATTGAGAGACACATATCGATCGATACACACCTAGTGTAATCAATCGATGACGATTCCGTAAAATTTGAAGTCGGGATACTCCATCGATCGATGTACACCATGTACCATCGATCGATACAGAGCGTGATGAGCAAGATTTACTTGGCCGACTTGAAGCCCAAGTTCTCACCAAATTACAAGACTGCCCCTGACGAGTTTTTAACCTAATTGTACTCCATATTTATAGTTATGCCTATGAGCCCTAGAAAGTAATGAAGATATTTTCAGAAAGTTTTGATCTAAGTTTTTGTATTCTATTCAGCAATAAAAGTATTTTCTTTTCATCTTATTCTTTTGCTATGAATCTCTTGGCTATGTTTGAGTAGATTCATCTGTTAGATTTGGGGTTCAAATAGTTATGAGGGATTAGCCCCAACTATGGATTGTTGAGTTGTTATATCCATTATCCAAATGAACCCTAATGCTTACTCTAGATTTGCTACCTAGAGTTATGATTATGGAGTGACTAATCTAATAGTCATTTTCCTGAAATCATTTGGCTAAACCCAGACTCTATTAAGGCTCGATGCGACAGCCGGTCTGATAGAAATTCTCGGGTGAACACAGTTTCAATACGATCTGATACTATATATCGATCGATACTCCTCTAGAGTCATAGATCGACGGCAACATATATCGATCGACACTGCGATAGCAACATCGATCGATACTGTCGGTAATCAGATCAATGGACGAGTCTAATAGCGACAGCTATAGATTCATCTAAGGATTGAAGTTCTCATATATTTCCAAGCAATTCATTAACACATCCATAGTTTATAATCCTGATTTTCTGAATAGAAACCTTGAATTTAACTACTTTCTTTCATTGTTTTCAAACCAAAAACCTATTTTCCTTAGCAACTTACCATTGCTACCTATTTTTATTTATTGTTTTAAAACCTTTTCAACCTAGCTTAATCACTTAGAATTATATCTTTTGTGACTCTAGTTCCTTGTGGATTTGATCCCTAAGTACTACGATTGAACCTCTTATTTGAGAGAGTAAATCACTCCTTAGGGTTAAACATTTGAGTGACATCAAATTAGGCGCCGTTGCCGGGGAACTAAGATCACTATTAGATTTAATCTGATTAAGTCTAGGTTATTTGTTACTTTTTATTTTTCCATCTTTTGACACAAAATTTTTTCTTTTTCTTTTTGTCTCTTTCAGGTACATGCTTAGCATTACTAGAAGCAACAAGGACAAGCAACTTTTGTACTCAGAAGATCCCAACAATCTGGAGCGTAGCATCCGCAAAGACATACGCTCCACAACGATCGATACCAACACCTCTATATCGACCGAGACGCGCGTTCCACCGACGATCAACAACCGTTCGTCGACCGATTCCTTCACAATCCCATCGATCGACATCAACAACCGTTCGTCGACCGATACCCTTCACTTCACATCGATCAATACACCTCACCTTACATCGATCGATACTACCCGGCAAGACATGGTAGCGCCTATGATTCTCATACCCGATGAGAATTGAGACCTGCGTGATCAAGATGGTCACCTGCGAAATGCAGCAGGTCAGAAGCTGAATGATCAAAAGGAGATCATTACTAAAAAAGAGACTGCACCCACAGGCATCATCCAACTTGTAGAAGAGACCAGAACTTTGGATGATTACAACCGTCCGGATCAGTTCTATTCAAACCGATCAGCCATCCTCCCTCCTGCTATTCAGAGAGGAGATTTTGAGCTTTAGCCGCAGTACTACACACTTGTAGGACAAATCCCTTTTTGTGGTTTGCCCCATTAGCATCCTATGGACCATCTGGAGAGGTTTGAGGATCTTGTCACCCTAGTCAAAGCAAAAGGAGTCCCTCAAGACTATTTTTTCTGCAAGCTTTTCAAGTACTCTCTATCCGTAGAAGCTTTGCAGTGGCTGAGACAACTACCACCAGGTTCCCTTACCACCAGGAGTGATATCAAGCACGGCTTCCTGCGTAACTTCTTCGAGAAGAGGCAGAATACCCCCCTAACCCGACCTTCCTCCGACGCCCATCGACCGATACAGACCCCTGTCCATCGATCGATACGCCTCAACCCGAATCACCCACTGTCTACTTAGTGTCACTAATCGATCTGCTGTTTCCAAAGACCCTTGACGAGTTTCCAGGCAGCAATTTTGATACAGATGATGAGTACGACACCGACAATGCAGAGGAACGAGCCGCCAAGTATAGATCTCTTCGCCTAAACCAAGCCAAATGCGACTTTTTCTCTTGCCTTTTCCGCCCATCGACCGATGCAGAGCTTACACCATCGACCGATATGCCTCCACCCAGATCGCTCAAACGACGTTTCGAATCGACGAGCGATGAACCCTACTGCAGACCAGTCTATGCCCCACATGAGCCGCACCACGGAGATTACTCGATTGGAAGCTGGGCCAGCACTTATCACGAAAGTTTTTCAGTAGATACAGAACCTCTACAAACCACGATCCAACCTGCAGAACCCGTATCGATCAACATGGAGTACAAGCCGTCGACCGACATGTTCCACAAACCATCGACCGATACGGAGCACTCTCCATCACTCGATATGAATCTCCAACCACCAACCGATCCTGCCATAACACCATCCGAGGTACAAACTCCTAAATTTGATTTAAATTCACTAATACCGGATGAGTTTGTATTTTCAGGGATTCAGATCGTCATGAGCTATAGATGACAGAATCATCCCAGTCTCCACAGACGATGTTGCAGACATACTTCAGATGGCTTATAGACCAGTAACTCCCTCTACACAACCACCTTGCTACCCACATGATCCGCACCAGTTTCAACGAGCATCGACCGATACACAGAGACGTGCATCGATCGATATACAACGCGAATTTGGGAAGAGAGCTTTCAAAAACATAGTTTGTCGTTTCTTTTGGGAAAAGTAAGACGAAAATGGAGTCTACAGAGATGAATCTGGCCATGCAAGAGCAGTAAACAGAGACATCATCCCTGTTACCAAAGAAGACATGAGAAACTTGCTGAAAAGAGCGTCATTATTTGGACGCTCTTGTTTCTGTCTATCAGAGTATGCTGAAGCCTATGCTAAAGGAGTTCCTGATTGCAAGCTCTACACACAAGCCGAAGTCACACACATGCTAGATGCAAGAACCGGAGACCACAACTGGGAGAAAGCAGCCATGCAATATGAACTTGAGAAAGACCTATCAAGACTTCGGGGTGAACGACTCTGGAATACCACTAGCCCCGACTTAGTACGACATGAAAGAGAAGCCCTACAAGAAGAAGTCAACACCTTGCGCGCACAACTAAAATCTCAGACACAGGCATCGCCCGATACAGCTACCCCTGCGTCGATCGATACACCCGTCCAAAACCAGATCGAGCACCACTTCCAGAAGCTATCGATCGATGACAAACCCAGCCCATCGATCGATACCCGTGCTCCAGAATTCTGTACCAGGGAAGAACTTGAAGAAACCACAGCCCAAATCTATTGAGTTTTATAGAGACGAAGATTACAGATTACTGGACAGATATTGGTTTCCACTCCACAGTGACGTCAAAGGATTGCAGTGCACAATTGAAGATATTCAGAAGGAGGTAGCAGATATTCAAAGACAACTTGCCAGCCGACCTGACCCATCATCATCGATCGATGTTTGAACCGAGTTCGGTCGTATGTCAGTAAAGTGAGTGACGAGACTCGTCGGTGGGTTATTACAAAGGTGTAAATCAAGACAAACCTAGAGAACGGGAGATTTTATTTATAACTGGAGAGAGTACAAAGAGAATCCCGGTGCTCGGGAGATTTACCGGGATTACGTTTGGGTTTGATTAAGAGAACGAAATAAATCTAGCTATTTGCCCTAATCTATGCCGCCGTCTCTGTGTCAAGTTTTCGGATCCCTCGCTCGTGCTCCTTCCCTCTCCTTTTATAGCCTGGACTCCTCGGTCTTAACCTAGGTCGTTCTCGGCTCGTGGGCCTCCGGTATTGGGCCTGCTGTTGGCTCGATAACGCCACTTCCTGCTTGTACGGACGCCACTCGGATATAAGTGAATCTTTTGGCTTTGTTAACTGTTCACCCTTGCCGGGCCGAGTGTGATTTTCCATGGGCCTTGAGGGGTGGGTGCAGCCCACCTCCTACAGTAAGTCCCCCCAGTCTATTGACGATCGGTCGACGAGTCAATAGAATGAACCAATTAGGTTTACGGGAAAGCGTACTCGGAGTGCGGGAGAGAGTTTCGAAAGCTCCCCTTTTAGGCGAGGAGTTCGCTCATCAGCCGGGACGGACGCGAATGCATTGCTTGGTCTCGTGCAGACAATCAGTTGTTCGCGATTCATTCGGTGATCGAGTAAGTGAAAAAGGCGATCGAGTTGCTCGCTTGGTTCTATTCGGTAATCGAACAGTGGCGATGATCGCACTGTTTACTCGGCTTCCGTCTGTTAATATATTTCTCAGTCTGCTCGGTGATCGAGCGGGAATGGTGGTCGTGTTGCTCGCTCGGTTTCCGTTGATTGACGTTTCTCACGGTTTACTCGGTAATCGAGCAGGGTGACGATCACGTCGTTTACTCGGCTTCCGTTGATTGACGTTTCTCACGGTTTACTCGGTAATCGAGCAGGGTGACGATCGCGTCGTTTACTCGGCTTCCGTTGATTGACGTTTCTCACGGTTTACTCGGTAATCGAGCACGGTGATGATCGCGTCGTTTACTCGGCTTCCGTTGATTGACGTTTCTCACGGTTTACTCGGTAATCGAGCAGAGTGACGATCGCGTCGTTTACTCGGCTTCCGTCTGCCAATACGTTTCTCAGCTTGCTCGGGTGCGTAGGAAGGGAATGCGAACCGTCGCGAATGATGGGCTTCTTCATATCAGACTCGGCCCATTAAGGGCGGAATATGAACAGTCGCGAAATAAAAGCCCATCTAGGTCTTCGTAGACCTAATAAATGCAGCACTGAGATACGCGCCTTACTCCTCTTATATATATACCCCTCTTGCCTCTGCTTCTTTCATTCTTCTCCGCAAAATCAGGTATTCTCTCTCCCTTCTCTCTACTTTCTCTCTCTAGACTGTTTGTAAGATATATAGACACTGCTGGTTACGATGTGTCCCCGAAAGCGATTGACTCGGGAAGAGAAAGGGAAAGATGTAGCGCGAGACGAGACAACCGGTGAGCCTTTAGATGACTTCTAATTAGAGCATCGAAGGGCGCTCCGCGACTCGGCTAGTCTTGATTTGGCGCAGAGACTTCTTGTCGTTGATTCGGAGAGGGAGTTGAGAGGAGAGGCTGCCGGTAACGAGGCTGCCGAGTCACTTGGTGTCCCGATCTTAACCAGGAATCCCCCAGCGCAACCCGTTAGGTCTAACGCCCGGGGTCGTGCCGTCAGAGCATCGGGTGAGGCTTGAACAACGGGTCCTTCCGAACGTACTCGAGTTGTTGCTAGTCCTCCTCCGGTCCCAACATGTTACTTGGGAAATGACGTCTTCGAGCGGGGTACGGAAATTCCGTCAAACTTAATCCGCGAGCGCGGTACTTATTCCAACAGACGCATATGGTCGACGTGGTCTACTTCCACTTGGGTTGAGAATTTTCTGAAGCGTCTTGATGCAGTTGGAGTTACATACTTGATTCCGACCGATAGTCAGCGGCCCTGGGCTCCTCCGATGGGATATCAATGCGTGTACGAGGCATATTTTGAGAGGGACACGAGGCTCTGGTTACCGATTCCGAGACTTGTGACTTCATATGCTGCCCGTCGTGACCTTGCCATAAGCCAGTTCGTAAATGGCGCATTCCGCCTGATAGTTGCGCTGTTGGTGATGTCAGCCGAGCTCGGCATTGTACTTTGTCCCCGAGCTTTCGAGGAATTAACCTCAATCAAACCGCTGGATGACGACTTCTTCTCCATCACGATGAGGCCAAGCTACAATGTGATCACGGGACATCCTTCAAAGACAAACGATTGGCAGCGATATTACTTCTTCGACAAGTCGAACGAGTTTTCGTTTGTCGATCCCCCGGATGTCGGGTCACGAGTGTTTTGGAATTGGCATGCTGGTAGATAGTTACTCCTCTCTTGTAAACATGTTCTCGCATACTTACCGACTCTCTTGTTCTTGTGCAGTGAATCATCCATACCTGACCGGAGTTCCAGGCTCTTTCTACGATAACGCTCGGGCGTTGGTTGAACTTGGACATCTTCGGTGGCCCGAGATAAGTGAGGAAAGGATACGTCGTTGGTTGAATCGCATAGACGACGGTGAGATTCTTTGTTTTGCGTTGTTTCTCCCTCCGTTTTCCGTCTCTAAGTGCCACACTTAACATTTTTGCTCGTCTATGTATTTTGCGTAGGTACGTGGGACTCGAAGTTATCGTGCAAAAGTCGGACTGACAAGAAACGGTCGGTGCTTTTCTCGAGAGGGGAACAAAAGGCTATTAACCGAGCACGGAAGATGAGAGGTGTGCCGGATTTGTTCTAGGAAATAGAGGAGGAAGAGGAGCTGGGAGGAGCAGGACTTATGAACCTGCTGAATACGTTCAACCTTGACGGATCCGAGCCTGCGGACGCTACTGCCCCTCCTACTGGCGATTCGTCGAATGCGGGGTCGATCGACCCCGTGGAACCTGAAGGTCGCCTTGATGGGGTAATTACTCGGGATCCTCCAATTGTCGAAAAACAGGCCGTCTCCGATACTCCCTCCAAGAAGAAGAGGAGAAGGAAAGAGTCTACCGAGGGGTCGGCTGGAGGATCGAGGCGGAAGTCGGATGGCGATGATCCCGGTTCCTACTTTAGTTACTTCGCAGTCGGCGATTCCTACTTCAATTAATAGTGGATCGTTGTGAGGCATGTGTACCCCGATGGCGTCTTCGGCTGAGAACGTGATTCGGGGGTCGTCTAGGGGTAGAGCGTTCCAGCTTCCGGAGGACTTTGCACGCTTTTGGTCTGTTTTAACGGAGCGTACTGAATCGTCACAGGGCGGTGAGCCCCCCATGATGAAGTTGAGCCGAGTGAGTGCCCCCGAATGCGGGTCAGACTTGGCGAAAGACCTGACCTTATCCAAGTGTTGGCGTAGGTCGAGCTGCTTCGATTGATTGAGCGTTTCTCGGAGGTCTCTCTTAGTGGAGTTTAACTTATCTCGGAGGTCGATGACTTGCGCATCTGGTACGACTCGGCGTGTTTTGTATCGGTTTATGGTATCTCGGAGATCGTGGGCGGCATCCGGTGTGCGGGCTGAACGTCGCACGGTGAGGAGTGAATGCAAGTCTCGGGATTCGTTCTCGACGTCGGAGGAAGAATCGGGTCCAGATGGAGACTCGGGGCCAGCGAGTATGACTTGGATCAACTTTATGTTCTTTGGTTGTTCCTCCTCGGGAGGCGGTTCGTCGCGATCGCGGGGCTCGGTTTTCTCCTCAGGTTTTGATGTATCCTCCTTCGCTTTGCTGGGTGTGCGTGACGATTTCTGGCCTCTTTTATCCTTGTTCTTGCTCCAGCTGTTATTCCCTTTCAGACGCGGTTTTGGAGGGTCGGTTGGGATTTCGCCGCGGGAATATTTTCCGAACAGTATCTCCTTGAGCTGCTTGCAATCCTTTGAGTCGTGCGCCCTGGATTTATGGTATGAGCAGTACAGTTCGCGCTCATCGTTGTCGGGTTTCTGGGATGTTGGTTCGCTCAGTTCACCGTCCTCCTTACGTTGATAGTGATTCCATCCTTTGGGGTGAACTACGACTGTGGACTCGGAGATGGCGTTCTCGTCTACCATGTAGACAAAGCTCTTCTTCTTCGGCTGTTTTTCGTCCGCCGAGTGTTGTCTCGGCTCTTGCTTTGAGTCGGAGGTTTTTCTCGGCGCTGGTTTATTCGCATGCTGCTTGCTTATCATCGCCTTGGTATCTTCTTCCATTCGGATGAAGTTGTTCGAGCGTGCGATAGCGTCCTGAAGCGATGTCGTTGGGTTGCGGTAAAGGTCTTCTCGGAACTTGGAGTGGATGTAAAGCGTATTTTTCAGGGCATCCACTGCGATGTTGTCGGGGACGTCTACCTTAGACACGACGTCCTTGAATTTCTCCATGAAGTCTCTTAGGGTTTGGCCGTGCAGCTGAGATAGCTTCCACAAATCGGAGGCGGTGGCTTTCTGGTTAGTGAACATGATGTAGTGCATCAGGAAAGCAGTCGATAGATCACGAAAGGTGTCAATGGAGTTTTCCGGTAAGCGGGAGAACCAGTTCAGCGCGGCTCCTTCGAGGCTCTCGACTAATCGCTGGCAAAAGCCGGCGTCTCGCTCGGCGTCATTGAAATTTTCCCGGCCCATGGCGATGTTAAATGTCGTCATGTGTTCCGATGGGTCGTCAGTGCCGCCAAAGGTAGGGAGGCGGATCTTCTCCGTGATTCGTAGTCTGACGTCGGTAATGCGGCGAGTGAAGGGTGTACGGAGGGCGGTTGCGAGGACCTTGTCTATCTGAGGAGCTGCACTCGTCACGTGGTGGATCTGAGAATGAATCTCTTGAAGTGCGAGTTTCAACGGTTTGCAGATCTGGGTTATCCGCCGGTTGGACGGTGTCAACCGGGGTATCAATCGGCTGAATGGGTTGGTTAGCCGGAGTAGGAGTAGGGTTTGTGTTGAAAAGAAATCGTCGAGCCGTCGAGAGATTTCCGTCTGGGTTTGCGATCGTGGCAGTGATGGCTGCGAGGTGCTCGTTAGTCGTCTTTTGAACCTCTTCTTGATGAGCAAGCCAGGCCAGGACGGAATCCATAAGGGTATCTGCGTTCGGAACCGGTGGAGTTTCTTCCAGTTGCACGTCGGAGGGAGCTTCTTCGTTCATCTTTATATCACACTACTTTTTTATGCCCCACGGTGGGCGCCAACTGTTTGAACCGAGTTCGGTCGTATGTCAGTAAAGTGAGTGATGGGACTCGTCGGTGGGTTATTACAAAGGTGTAAATCAAGACAAACCGAGAGAACGGGAGATTTTATTTATAACTGGAGAGAGTACAAAGAGAATCCCGGTGCTCGGGAGCTTTACCGGGATTACGTTTGGGTTTGATTAAGACAACGGAATAAATCTAGCTATTTGCCCTAATCTATGCCGCCGTCTCTGTGTCAAGTTTTCGGATCCCTCGCTCGTGCTCCTTCCCTCTCCTTTTATAGCTTGGACTACTTGGTCTTAACCTAGGTCGTTCTCGGCTCGTGGGCCTCCGGTATTGGGCCTGCTGTCGGCTCGATAACGCCACTTCCTGCTTGTACGGACGCCACTCGGATATAAGTTAATCTTTTGGCCTTGTTAACTGTTCACCATTGCCGGGCTGAGTGTGATTTTCCGTGGGCCTTGAGGGGTGGGTACAGCCCACCTCCTACAATCGATGAAGCAAACAATGCATCAACCGATATGCAACCTCCAGAATCGACCGACGATCCAACACACTACGATACCATCCAGCGCACTACAGAACACATCTACAGCATGCTTGGAAACCATCAGTACAGCCTGGCCAGCTTAGAGGAATTGTTGGGAAGGATCCAATGTGACATTTATGGTTTGAAGACTAGTATGACCAGAAGTGAGTAGGCCACAGGAAGCTTTCTAACCTCTTGGTTTGAAGAAACACAAGAAAAGGAGGACACTTGTTTCCCAACAAGTACCTGCAACCCACCTCACTAGCCACCATAATTCCATAGTCAAGCTAACTGACTTTAACCAAGCGCTGAGTGGGAGGCAACCCACTATTAGGTATTTTATTTCTTTATTTTATTTTATTTTTACTGATTAGTTTCATTTTTATTTTTAGGAAGATATACACACGATCCATACCTATCGACTGATACGACCAGTCGATATCGCTCGACACAGACCAACATGCATCGATCGACGATGGGGACTCACCATCGATCGATACCCATACCGGTCAGGTATATCGTTCACCATTTCGAAATCAGTTTACACATTTGATTTTTCCAATGCTCTTACTCTGACTGATTATACACTGAGGACAGTGTATGATTTAAGTTTGGGAGGAGTTGATTACTGATGCTACATTACCTTTTTTTGATCTTATTTATATAGTTTCAAAGTCTTACTTTTCATCTTACCACTCTTCGTGGGAACCGAAATTCACACTCGTCGATTTCCGTTAAATAATGAAATTTAGGAAAACCCTAATTTTCCAGAGGAACCGGATCTCTGCGAAAGCGAACGATAAGTAACCAAGAACGCGATTAATATGAATAAATTAAAAGACATAAAAAGAAAAACGAGGTTGAGAGCAACAAGGATTCTTATTCCGAATTCGCGTAAGAACGGTTACAACGAGAGTTGCCTTAGCTGCGTGAGCCGTCGGCGAAATTCCTAGTTCTAACAATCTAAGACTAAAACCCTAGTTGAGACGCAGCTCGATAACGTAAAAGGAAAATTTCCTAAATGCTAATTTTGGTGGTGAGAGCTCTGAAAATCG
>CAKOAT010850709.1:76104-141573 GCA_932364175.1 Eruca vesicaria subsp. sativa
ATCTATCTATCTATCTATCTATCTATCTATCTATCTATCTATCTATCTATCTATCTATCTATCTATCTATCTATCTATCTATCTATCTATCTATCTATCTATCTATCTATCTATCTATCTATCTATCTATCTATCTATCTATCTATCTATCTATCTATCTATCTATCTATCTATCTATCTATCTATCTATCTATACTATACAGTTTTATTTATTTGCTTGTGTTATGAATTGCTTGGCCATGTCTGAGTAATTCACTTATTAGAATTAGGGTACAAATAAGTTAGAAGGACTAGCCCCAACTATAGGATTTCTTGTTGTGGTATTCCAAATAGGATGTTCTTAATTGTCATTATCTTGACTTGCTAACTAGAAACCTGAATCTAGGATTATTTGGTTGTTTAGTTACCTTTGAATAATTCTGATAGTCTCGAACACATCCTGATTAAGCTAGGATTTTGATAGAAATACAGCAAAAGTTTGATCTAGGGATCCATAGTGAGTCTTTGTTAACTCGTCATATATCATGGATTTTACCCACTTTTAACCATGATTTATATATGTTTTTGGAAACAAAAGGATACTTTTAGTGTCTTTTTAGAGCTTTTACAGGTTTAGGTACTCACTGGTGTAAAATGGCCATTTTGGAGCTAAAATGGACACTTTATGAAGATATGAGTAAAACGTGTTCAATAACATCGACCGATGCACATTAATAGCAATCGACCGATGAAAGATCATACAAATCGATCGATAGAATACATTCTATATCGATCGATACAGAAGTCCTCCAAAGCAATTAAATTAAGATTAGAAGCCCTAATTGCTTCACAATAGTATTAATAATTTACACCTTAAGTCCATGGCCGCCTGTTAGGCTATTTTAAGAGGGTTTTGTACTAGATTAAGCAGATTTCTCTAGACACCTTTAGAGAAGCATCTAGCCATACTTTGAAGAAGAGCTTAGGAATTGAGAGAGAGATCTGAACTACAATCCAGAGAAAACTCCCTTGCTTTACTTAGTGTTTCTCTTATCTTTATTATCTCAATGCATTATTCAAACCATTATGACTTTGTCTTTCATTAATATGTTTGAGTAGTCTCTCTTGTTAGATTTAGGTTTCTCATTAGGGTTGACCCATGTATTGAAGTAATCATCATTAGGGTGTTTAAAATATAGTTCTAAATCTAGCCATCATGAATGCTAATGTTAAGGATTATCACCCTTACCTCTGATTTCAGGAATAATTTGGATAAGTGAGAACTTAGGAATTACCTAGAGACTAAGTTGTTTATTGAAGACTAGATAACCCTTTCAAACCTGTCATTAGTACTCGCTGGATGAAATATCGATCGACGAGATAACCGTCTTATCGACCGATATAGCATAACAACGATCGATCGATAATTCTATCGAACTATCGACCGATATTTACTCAAGGCCATCGAACGATAGTTCTTGACCCGAGATCCAGTAAGAGTTAATAATTTAATTCCTTAAGAGTTTGAATCCAGAACTATAAATAATAAAAACCTTTATAACTTGCATGCTTGTCATACCTGAGAAGATACCTAAGTTTAACTACATTCTTTCCTCTTAAAAAACAAATCAATTAATCAAGCAATCGCTTGGTTACCTTTCTAAGTTATTGTTTAAAACTTGCTATCTAGCTTTACTTCGAAAACTAAATAATCAGTTGTGTAATCCTAGAGTCTTTGTTGATTCGATCTTTAAGTACTACAAGTGAACCTCTTTTGATGAGAGTAACTCACTCCTTGGGTAATTTGAGTGATATCAAATTTGGCGCAGTTGCCGGGGACTCTTTTTTTTTACCATCAGATTTAGTTTAGAATATAGTCAAGATTTAATTATTGTTTATTCAATTCTTTTTCCTCTTTCTCTTCTATCACAGGGAACCCAAGATGGAAAAGACAGATTTCGGCCAAGCATCGACCGATGGCACAATGCATACATCGAGCGAGATGCTATCCAAGGAATCGACCGATGATGTGACGCACAAATCAAACGATATGTCAACCGAGGAATCGATCGACATAAACCAACCGACATCGATCGATGAAACCCAGCCGGAAGAAGGTAAGTCTTCACTTACCAATCTAGTTAATGAGGAAGTAGTCCAAAACGAACCATTAGGTCAGTTATGCAATGAAGCCAATGAATTTACAGTTAAACAGGGGACTGCAATCCCTGTCAATTGTTATCCATCTTCAATTGGAGATGTAGAAAAACTGCAAGACTACTTAGACCCCATTAAGAACTATTCCAATAGGTCAGCTATTAAGTTACCAGAGGATGAATCAAATAAATCTACACTTCATTTTGATTACATCCATCTGGTACAAGAAAAATCTTTCTGTGGTTCTGTCTCAAAGCATCCCCACGAGCATATCGATTTTCTAGAAGAATTGGAACTCAGAGATATTAATCGTTGCAGATTGTTCCATTTTTCTTTAGGGAGGGAGGCCAGAAATTGGTTAAATCAATTAGCAGCAGGAACCTTAACCCGCTGGAAAGATATTCGCACTGCTTTCATTAACCAATTCTTCGATGAGACTAGATATTGGGACGCTAGACATAAACTCTCCACATTCCTTCAAGGTCCACGAGAATCTTACAGAAACGCTTGGACTAGGTTTAAGAATCATCAGCGAGATTGTACCCATCATGGTTATTCAAAACCACAGCTCCTTAAATTTGTCTATGGAGGCCTCAAGCTAGATTACCAGATCATGCTAGATAATGCGAGTAATGGAAATTTCAGCCCCACGAACCCTGAAGAAGCAAATCATTTGATTGAAAATATAGCAACGGGTAAATCTTATTAAAATAAAGATAATGAAATAGAAGCAAGATCCAGGAATGACCTTCAGATACATAAAATTAGGAAGTCCCTAGATCTCCTTCATTCTTTCACAAAAGAAAAAAAAGCCTAGTATTACCCAGAGCAATAAGGATAACCATTCCATAGAGCAAACACTCCTTAGACATGAAAACCCTCAGGAAAACCTTTTTGGCATAGATAGTTTTACCCAAGACTACGCCACCCTCGCCGTATCACACCGCGGGAGAGCCCAGACCGTTTTAAACCATGTCTTCACGAGAAATCAGATGCTAAGCCAAGACCTAGACGTCAGCTTGGATGATGTTTACTGCAAAATGTCGGAGAAATTTGACACTTTGCATAAGCAAAACATAAATCTAGAAGGCGATGTTGCCAATTGCGCTACCACTATCAAGAGGGAAGCAGGACGTCTACCAGGGAAGACTGACACAATCCCAAGACGTCAGGTAAGTGCTGTAATGCTGAGGAACGGAAAACAGCTAACTCTGATTATTAGAGAAAACCACCCTACGGGAGGAAACACTGATATTCCAGAATCGGAGAAATGCATTCCCACCCAAGTGCTTTTCCGCGATTTGAAATCTGAGCTCCCGCAGAACAAAGAAAAGAATAAAAACTCTAGGGAAACTGAGAAACCAGTAATCATTCTCGATGAAGAGGAAATTGTCGATGTCGATCAACATGAAGACACTGATGTCGATCGACACGAAGACACCAATGTCGATTGACACGAAGACGCCGGTATCGATCGACAATTACCGACAAATTCGAAAAAAAGTCCAACACCCAACGAACCGACCATAGAACGGGTGTACAACACTTTAGCTCCCTACCCTCCCAAGTCTAATACTAGACACAACAGGGATAAAGAAATTTGCAGACGAGCTTTCGAACGAGTTATGGTAGAAATACCACTTAGTGACGCCCTCAGGATTGTTAAAAGGAATGACAACGAAGAGTTTTTCAACAGAAAAACGCAGTGTAATGATGGTTTCAGCAGAAACTAGCGTCATCATTCAAACCCCAGAGAAGCGACCCGATCCTAGTAGTTTCGTTCTCAAATGCACAATTCGAAACAAGCTATTTCCAAGACCACTCTGTGATCTAGTCTCTAGCGTAAATTTAATGTCGCATTCCGTTGCAACATTCCTTGGGTATACTGAATTTATGCCGGCCAATGTCCAACTAGTTCTTGCTGATAGATCTGTTAGGATTTCGGAAGGTGTACTTGAAGATGTACCAGTAATGATCAACGAATGCACTGTCCCTACAGATTTTGTTGTGCTGCATTACAAGAATGAGCCGAGAGATCCGATCCTATTAGGTAGACCATTCCTTGCTACTGCAAACGCCAATATTGATTTCAAAGAAGGACGAATATATCTTAATATAGGAAACATCCCTATGATATTTGATATGGAGAAAGTCATCACACTTCCTTTAATATATAAGCAATCATCATATGTGGACGAGGTGGATGAACTGACCCAAGAATCTTTTGAGAAATTGTACTCAGATGATCATTTGGAAAACGCACATATATTTGCTCAGAACGAAATTTTGTGGTGTAGATAGCAGAGCAACCGAGTGCGATCGTCTCATATAAACTAGCCAAGAATCCTCACGCGCGAAAACCAAAAGCGATGATGGATGAGATATCGATATCGATCGATATCTTAAAAGTAACATCGATCGACACCCGCCATCAGTTGGAAATCTCACTAAGGAAAAAGCACCAAAAGTGGAGCTTAAGCCGTTACCTGCTGGACTTAAGTATGCTTTTCTTATGGACGATTGCTATCCTGTGATAGTTAACACAAATCTTACTAACGGGGAGCTTGCTCTATTGTTAAACAAGCTTCGCAAGCATAGAAAAGCACTTGGATACTCTTTAGATGACATTCCAGGCATATCTCCTGACCTTTGTGTGCACCGGATTCATCTGGAGGACGAATCCAAGTCATTTGCAGTGCATCAGAGAAGACTAAACCCGAATCTCCAGGAAGTCGTAAAGAAGGAAATAATTAAACTACTTGATGCAGGGATAATCTAACCAATCTTTGATAGCAATTGGGTAAGCCCAGTCCACGTTGTACCAAAGAAGGGTGGTATTACAGTCGTCAAGAACGAAAAAGATGAACTTATCCCAACGAGGAATGTAACCGGACATCGCATGTGCATCGATTATAGGAAACTAAATTCCGCTACTCCGAAAGCTCACTTTCCTCTGCCTTTTATTGACCAGATGTTGGAAAGATTAGCAAATCACCAATACTATTGTTTTCTTGATGGGTATTCCAGATTTTTCCAAATCCCGATACATCCAGATTTTCAAGAAAAGACAACATTCACGTGCCCTTACGGAACCTTTGCGTATCGGAGAATTCCATTTGGTCTGTGTAACGCCCCAGCTACTTTCCAATGCTGCATAATGTCAATCTTCACTGATATGATAGAAAATTTCATGGAAGTATTCATGGATGATTTCTCAGTTTATGGATCAAGCTTCAAAATTTGTCTCGACATCCTATGCAAAGTTTTGGAGAGATGTGAGGAAAAGAATCTGGTCCTCAACTGGGAAAAGTGTCACTTCATGGTCAATGACGGAATCGTGCTCGGACACAAAGTGTCCGCAGCAGGAATTGAGGTAGACAGAGAAAAAATAGAAGTGATGATGAGTCTACCACCCCCAACTAACGTAAAAGATATCAGGAGCTTTCTAGGACATGCAGGCTTTTATAGGAGATTTATAGAGGATTTCAGCAAGATGGCCAGACCCCTGACTACTGTCCTTTGTAAGGACACTAAATTCGATTTCACACCGGATTGCCAACATGCATTTGAAAAGATCAAGGAGGCACTGATAACTGCCCCCGTCGTACAAGCACCTGGCTGGAACCTCCCATTCGATATAATGTGTGACGCGAGCGATTGCACTGTAGGAGCAGTTTTGGGGCAACAAAAAGAGAAAAAGCTACATGTTATCTATTACGCAAGCCGAACTCTGGACGATGCCCAGAGAAACTATGGAACAACGGAGAAAGAACTACTTGCAGTAGTCTACGCTTTCGAAAAATTCCGTAACTATCTAGTAGGCTCGAAGGTCATTGTTCACTCTGATCATGCCGCTATTAGATATCTAATGCAGAAGAAAGATGCGAAACCACGCCTTATCCGATGGATACTCCTTCTCCAAGAGTTCGATATGGAAATTAAAGATAAGAGGGGAGTAGACAATGGTGTCGCAGATCACCTTTCTCGGATCAGAATAGACGAAGAAGTCCCTATCAATGATTTCATACCAACTGAAAATGTGTACTTCACAGATTCATCACTCATCGGCCAGATACAACTCTCTTCTGAACTTGCATCAGCCGTTGATAATGAAAGCATTGACTTCGGAGACCTGACATCGATCGATGCACTATCTGTTGAATCAATCAATACTAGTGACACCATGTCAATCGATGGAAACAACAATATTGACTTACGTAACATCACATTTAAGATCCCCATCGACACGACCGCAACTGTGGCACACCAAACACTCGCTGATAAACACAACATCTCCCCGCGTGGAGATATTGAGCATGAAACGCACGCCGTGGAAAAGCTATTTAGCGAGAGACCTTGGTATCCTGACATAGTAAATTATCTTGCTGCCAACGTCGAACCCGAAGAACTTAAGCACTACGACAGAAAGAATTTTTTCAGAGAAATAAGGAGGTATCACTGGGACGAACCTTTCCTTTATAAACAGTGCGCCGACAGCATATTTCGACGATGTGTAGCTGAATCATAAATTTCTGATATCATTTACCACTGCCATGGATCCGAATACGCTGGGCATTTTGCAACCTTTAAAACGGTTTCCAAAATTCTCCAAGCTGGAATTTGGTGGCCTACGATGTTCCGCGACGTTCATGCCTTTATCGTCAAGTGCGACAGATGCCAATGTCGAGGAAAGATCAGCAAGAGACATGAAATGGAACAAAAATTCATTCTCGAAGTAGAAGTTTTCGATTGTTGGGGGATCGACTTCATGGGTCCTTTCCCTACCTCTTACGGAAACCGCTACATTCTTGTTGCTGTCGATTACGTTTCCAAATGGGTTGAAGCAATTGCATCACCCACGAATGATGCCTCCGTTGTTATCAAACTTTTCAAGAGCATCATTTCCCAAGATTTGGAGTTCCTCGTGTAGTTATAAGCGATGGTGGAACCCATTTTATCAACAAAATCTTTGAGAATCTGCTCAAAAAGAACAGAGTCCATCATAGAATTGCAACGCCATACTATCCGCAGACTAGTGGACAAGTCGAAGTTTCTAACCGGCAGATCAAAGAGATTCTAGAAAAGACTGTAGGAGCCACAAGAAAGGATTGGTCTAGGAAATTAGATAATGCACTCTGGGCTTACAGGACCGCTTTTAAGATGCCACTTGGAACAACTCCATCTCACCTACTCTACGGAAAATCTTGCCACTTACCAGTAGAGTTAGAGCATAAAGCAGACTGGGCTACTAAATTGCTAAATTTTGACATAAAGTCAGCTGCAGAAAAGAGACTCATCCAGCTAAATGAACTAGATGAAATAAGATATTTGGCCTATGAGAACTCTAAGCTTTATAAAGAAAGAACCAAAGCTTACCATGACAAACACATTGTTTCTCGACATTTCGTCCCGAATGATCAAGTTCTCTTATATAACTCGTTTGAATCTATTTCCCGGAAAACTTTGTTCTCGTTGTTCTGGCCCTTTCACTGTCACAGCGGCCCCACCAAATGGAACCGTTACCCTTATAAATGAGAAAGGAGAAGCATTTACGGTAAATGGACAACGAGTGAAACACTATTGGGTCAAGACCCCAAATTATAAACCCCTCCGGTCAGGTACGCCTAACTCCGCCTAGGATACCCAATAGAATAGGTTAACACAATTAGGATTTAATTTATCATGTTTTTTCAAAATTAATGCATATAGCTTCAATTAATTAATTACCTAACCTTAAGCAAAAATAGTAAACATAATCGCCTAATCAAGTCATATCGACCGATATACACCTATTTGTATCGGTCGATACGGACATATCGAGGGCAAACTCCTTTTAAATCGATACGCGCCTCTCTTTTCCCCTCACAATCGCAAAACACAACCGAACCTCTAAAACCTCTCTTTCTCCCTCGATTCTTCACGGAATTCTCCCATTTTTTGCATCAATCGATTTGAAATTCTCCTCCTATCTCGATTTCACTCTCAATTCCGAAATCCTCCAAGGTATAATCCTTTTATTTCTAGATTTCTAAAGAGAACAAGGTTGAACTCATATTTTCCCTAGAAATCAGTCGATAGGTTAGTTTTCAATTGATTAGAGTTGTTAGGATTGTTAGATTAGAGGTTTATAAGTGTTAGAACTAGGATTTACACTTTGAAATTGCGATTTGCGTTGTTGAGATTTTTGCAGGTTTTGTGACACGCTATCGATCGATATTGGCTGTTCCTTATCGATCGATAGGCACTTCTGGTCGGATTCAAAAAATCTCGGAAATCGATATCGATCAACACCCATTGGTTTACATTGATCGATATCGACCGTATGTGCAGTGTACTAACTCTCTTGTGTTTTGAAAAATTGTTGCAGATTGTTTCTGACGCGCAACGTGAGAGGAGGACCAAGCGGAGACTCGACGGCCCTAGCTCCTCTAGAAGTGCACCTCCATCATCTTCTTCCTCCTCGGAAAGGGAAGATGAGCGTGAACCTTGGCCACGTGCAGACAGAGAACCCATCCGGATCTACCAGCACTTCGCCGACGAGCGAGTCGCAGCTACGAGCACTGCATGCCTGCACCATCCTGTGAGCGATTTCAGGGACAACTACGACAGCCTGCTCTACAACGCTTGGCTTGATATGGAGATTTTGCCCACTCATTTCATCGAATCAGCCACCCTCCAACGTCTAGGGATCGAGAAGGACCTTAGCGAGATGATCATCTAGCTCGGATTTGGGACCATGGGTTCCCAATCCTATGACCTTTACCCCTCGCTCGTCAAGTAGTTCATGGCCACGGTTTGCTTTGTGTACAAGAACCCGGCACCGACTGTTGCTTGTAACGGTGTTCTCTCCTTCTTTTCTAGAGACATCAGGTACTAGGTTTCTGTCCCCGAGCTCTGCGAGATCTACGGGTTTGGGAACAACACAGCCACCTCCAGTTCCATCTCCGCCTTCTCAGAGGTCGCAAAGTTCTGGGCGATCTTTGGAACAGGTCCCTGAAGCTCAGCCTCATTGCTTCAGTCCGATATCTGCCACCCGACTCTCCGGTACTTCATGAGGATCATTCCCTCCACTCTGCTGTGCAAGATGGAACCTAACAAGGTAAGGATCACCGTGCTTACCCTGCTGTACCACACACTGGATGGACTGGTCGATCTGACTTTCTTGGACCCCAAGCGTGACATGGCCACACCCAACCTGGGTGCGGTCTTTGCTGAGCACCTAGTCAGCCTGAAGACCAAGCCTTTTTCTGGTGGATCGGGGAGGGAGAGGGAGACTGTCGGGAGTTTGTTGACACCGATATTTCAGCACTGTGGGATCAGGTTTGATGAGGGCACCGCAGTCACTACTCGGACTTACATGGACGAGGAGCATCTGCGTAACAGCAATTGGATGGACAGGCAGCGGCATTGGTTTTTCAGGACTCAAGCTGGTCTAAACCGGTTCCTTTTGCCTCACCCAGTGACGCTTGCCTTTGCGGGCAACCTCGACATGCTTCGGTTCCAGCCAGACCCGAGCCTAGTCCTCGTCCTACCCGCACAGCGCCGTGACACAAGGGTCCCGCAGCACCGGTACCTCTCGAGCTTCATCATCAGCATCGCTACCCCCGTTCCCGATCTCTCAGGGATAGAGACAGGAGAGGAGCAGGTCTACAGGAGAGGAGTGTTGGATGCTCTTTGTGCCATCTGGTCCCGTGTCTCGAGATGCCGTTGTTCAAGCCTAGCGAGCACTTCAGCCAATGACCCATCGGCGACAGGTCCTTCCCACCAGCCTGATCAGGATTACGAGCACGACGAGGAGGACGAGGACGACGACGACGACGAGAGCAGTGACGACTGATTCCTTGCTCCTTTCTATCCCTTATCTCGTACTATTATGTTTTCACTTTTATTTCCAGACTTGTAGGATTTTTATTCGTACTTCCTATGACTATGCCTGCTACTATCTCTTATCTAACTATTTGTGTGTGTTGAGTATGTCTAACAAAGCTAACATAGGGTTCATAACCCATCGATGGTGAGTTTGATAGGTTAACTACACAATAGGCGAACACACCCCATATCGATCGAAGTACACCATATTATGTCCACCAATACAGCTAATTTTATATCGATCGATGTTTAAACAGACATATCGATTGATATGTAAGGGCAGAGGTACGATTTTTCCTACTAACATGAATATTTTTGCTACATTCAAATTCTAATTTTTCCTCTTAGACAAAATAACACTGGGGAAACTGTTATTTAAGTCTGGGGGGGGGGGGGGTATCTTACTAACATTTTCATTTGTTACCATTTTCATTTCATTACTATCATTTTTACTGCATTTTTTTTAAAAAAAAAAAGAAAAAAAAAGAAGAGTGTTTTACTAAAAAAAGGAATCAATGATTATATAGATTCATACTTTTTACCTAACCACTTCTTAAGCACCATTCTTAGATTTGTTAGTTACAAAAGGTACTAGAGATCCTAAAGCAGAGCACCGGTCAGCTATTTCAACACTTGTTGAAAATGTATGGAAGAACCAAAACCGATTTCCAATCTAACCTGACATTTATTGCTTGTCTTGGGGCCTGACATACAAGGGATCGGAATCCTCTCGCAAATCTAGAAGGTAATAGTCTCAACAATTTTGGTTTCTTTCTCTCCTCCCTTTGGCATCCAAAAAGAAAAATAAAGATTGAGATGATTTCCTGAGAGGCAGAGGGAGAGGTACATTACCTATGACCCCACTATTCTAATTCAAAGGAATGATCACACATTGTGGAAGCGAGGGAGAGGTACATTACCCATGACCCCACTATTCGCCTACACTTTGTCAAAAAAAAAAAGAAAGATCAATAAGATGAACATCAGTTGTTCATTAGGATTGATATAAAAGAAAAAAAAAAGAAATTTGGGATTCAGAGAAAGGAGATAAAGAGAGAAAAGGAACCATAATGAGATTGCCTGAAATTTGTTTGATTTGAATCCAAGTGTTCCTTGATCGATACTCCCAAGGTAAAGCCTATACCTTTATTTTATGCATAAATGAGATTGGCAGACTGGATAGACAAACAAGATCATTGAGTTGTTGGCTAGTTGAATTTGGTTGCTAAGCTAGGATATGGTATAATGTATTTATGAGACTAATAGATATTTGAAGTGGATTGCAATAAATAAAGAGGTGATGGTTCTAAGTTTAGAATTATAGGAGCTTTCGCCTTTCAAACCTTTTCTAGAGCAATGTTCTATTATTTGCTTGAGGACAAGCAGAGGGATAAGTCTGGGGGAGTTGATATATCAACGATTTTACCCACTTTTAACCATGATTTATATATGTTTTTGGAAAAAAAAGGATACTTTTAGTGTCTTTTTAGAGCTTTTACAGGTTTAGGTACCCACATGTGTAAAATGGCCATTTTGGAGCTAAAATGGAGATTTTATGAAGATATGAGTAAAACCTGTTGAATACATCGACCGATGCGCATTAATAGCAATCGACCGATGAAAGATCATACAAATCGATCGATAGAAGACATTCTATATCGATCGATACAGAAGTCCTCCAAAGCAATTAAATTAAGATTAGAAGCCCTAATTGCTTCACAAGAGTATTAATAATTTACACCTTAAGTCCATGGCCGCCTGTTAGGCTATTTTAAGAGGGTTTTGTACTAGATTAAGCAGATTTCTCTAGAGACCTTTAGACCTAATTTTGAGAGAAGCATCTAGCCATACTTTGAAGAAGAGCTTAGGAATTGAGAGAGAGAGAGACCTGAACTACAATCCAGAGAAGATCTTGAACTCCCTTGCTTTACTTATTGTTTCTCTTATCTTTATTATCTCAAAGCATTATTCAAACCATTATGACTTTGTCTTTCATTATTATGTTTGAGTAGTCTCTCTTGTTAGATTTAGGTTTCTCATTAGGGTTAACCCATGTATTGAAGTAATCATCCTTAGGGTGTTTAAAATATAGTTCTAAATCTAGCCATCATGAATGCTAATGTTAAGGATTGATCACCCTTACCTCTGATTTCAGGAATAATTTGGATAAGTGAGAACTTAGCAATTACCTAGAGTCTAAGTTTTTTATTCAAGACTAGAGAACCCTTTCAAACCTGTCATTAGTACTCGCTGGATGCAATATCGATCGATGAGATAACAGTCTTATCGACTGATATAGCATAACAACGATCGATCAATAATTCTATTGAACTATCGACCAATATTTACTCAAGGCCATCGAACGATAGTTCTTGACCCGAGATCCAGTAAGAGTTAATACTTTAATTCCTTAAGAGTTTGAATCCAGAAATATGAATAATAAAAACCCTTTATAACTTGCATGCTTGTCATACCTGAGAAGATACCTAAGTTTAACTACATTCTTTCCTCGTAACAAACAAATCAATCAATCAAACAATCGCTTGGTTACCTTTCTAAGTTATTGTTTAAAACTTGCTATCTAGCTTTACTTCGAAAACTAAATAATCTGTTGTGCAATCCAAGAGTCTCTGTTGATTCGAGCCCTAAGTACTACAAGTGAACCTATTTTGATGAGAGTAACTCACTCCTAGGGTAATTTGAGTGATATCAACTCGCGTGTAACACTTGACTAGACCATCGATCGATATTCCCATCAGAAATCGATCGATGTGGAGTAAAGTGAATCGGTCGATATTGCTTTAGAATAATCGATCGACACTGTCACTGATTGGACATTCTTGTCTAGGTTAATAGAATTCTAGTCAATACACTTATTTATTAAATGAGAGTTTAGTAAATTTGTTGTTAAGATAGATAGTTAATGCTCTTTAATACCATGCAGACAACTAGATAACACCTAGAGGATTATAATCTCCAACACCTGAATAAGAGCCCTAAGTCTAACACCTTTCCTTTTTTGTTTCAAAACCCTCATTTCATTCTTGTAAAGTAATTGTCTTGCTTAATTATAATATTTCCTATTTACTTGCTTACTGCGATTTACTATTTATATTCACCTAGATTATTTATTGATTAGATTTAATCGGTTCCATAGCTCCTCGTGCATTTGATCCCTAAGTACTGCAATAGATCTCTTATTTGAGAAAGTAAGTTAATCCATGTGGTAATATTTAAGCAAGTAAGACTGTGTAAAAAGAATACAAGAAAGCTCTCCTTTGCCTAGAACACTGTGGCAAAGTATAAATACTTAAGTAAAAATTCGTCAGGGGCATAATTTTAATTTGCTGAAGTCTTGCATTTCAAATCGGCTGCTTTGCGAATTGGTCTTCCACACCTTCGGCATCGATCGATACTAAATATAGCATATCAATCGATATTGATCACTCCATGTCGACCTCGTCGTGTTCTCGAGTGAGTACAAGGATTTCCTAACTTTACTTTCCTTGATAAAGAAGTTGGATTTTTTTGTGGAATGTCTCAGATTTGTACGGCTTTGGCTCTTTGTCACGACTTCTCTTAAGTTGGACCTGATCTTGATGAACCTCCAAAGAAGTCAAAGGTACCAGTGTTATCTTATTTCCCTTTTGATCAAAGGAGTGTCGGTTTGTGAAACCCATCATGCACAACTTTCTTATCAAATTTCCATGGTATACCTAAGAGAATGTGGCACACATCCATGGAAAGAACAATACAAACGAACTCGTTCTCGTAACGAACAATGGTAAGTGAGACAGTGACTTTCTCCTTGACATACTATCACCAGCCTCGTTAAGCTATTCCAACCTGAAAGTTCGGGAAAGAGGCTTGGTCTAGAGTCTAAGTTTCCTAAGAAGAGTGTCACTAGCAACGTTAGTGAAACTTCCACCAACAATAATCAAAGAAAAAACTTTTTCAGCAACTAAATATCTAGGGTTAAGAACATTCTCCTTTTTTCTCGTTCATTGGTTTTGGGCTGAACACTCAATGATCTCTTAGTGACAAGAAGTGGACCATGAGCTGGGTAGTCGAAGGGATTTTCTTCTTCATCAAAGATCGGACCTTAATCATCATCCAAGTGGTCGTCTTCCTCATCAAGTATTGGGCCGAGTGCATCATCCAAAGGCTTCATAGCAACAAGAAGTGGCCCATGATGTGTTTATTCAAATGGTTCTTCTTCCTCATCAAAGACTGGTACAAGATCCTCGTTCTCCTTGTCGTCTTGGGACTCTACTTCTCCATTCTCTAAGAGAATCATCATCTTTTGGTTCAGACATCTGTTAGCATGTATTCAAGACCATGACATCTAAAGCACTGGATGTCTCTAGTTCGCTTGGGTGATTTTACTACCTTTTCTCTATCAACACGAGCAGGAATATTAGTCTTAAAAGCAGTATTTGTTGTGGTTGAAGACTTAACTTTGTCTTGATAGCTTGGTTTGGGAGCAAAGGCCGGTTTAGAGTAGATTTTTCTTTTGACTTACTGCTCGATCCAAATACCTTGTGTAACATGTGCTCCACATTTCCATACTCTTGAAGTTTCATTCGATCTTGGATATCCCGGCTGAGACCTGAAAGAAATCGGGCCATAGTGGGGTCCATGGGCTCATCTACATCCGCCTTGATCATCAAAATCTCCATCTCTTGGTAGTAGTCCTCAACTGATTTGGTTCCGTAAAGAAAGCACCTGAGTTTCTGGTGTAGATCTCTGTGGTAGTGGGTAGGAACAAAACCTCTCCTCATTAGCATGTAAACCTCATCTTGTGCACCTGCTCTCCTCCTGTGAGTCACAACTTGATCATACCAATTAATAGCATAGCCAGTAAACTCATTTGCTGCCAATATAACCTCTTTGGTTCAGAAAAGGTTTGACAATCAAAGACAAGTTCAATTTTTCTTTCCCACTCAAGAAAAGCATTTGAATCATTTTTAACATCAAAAGATGTAATTTTAAGTTTCAAACCTTCCAAACTGTCATCAACCCTTTCATTTCGAGCAAAAGGATTAACATCACCTTGATCTCAGTTTCTTTGACCCGCTTAGGTCGGTTGATAGATCTGTTATCATCCTGTTGGAATTCTTCCTCTCGGATCTCATCATCGGACCAGTTTTGCCTCCTTGGACGATCTCTCATGGCTCCAGTTCGAGTGTGCGTCCGTTGGCTGACCTGGATCTCGTCAAGCCTCTGATAGATCTGTTCTAAACCTTCATTCATAAGGTTAGCCATAGAATCATTCAAACCACGCATCTGCAAGTTTGATAAACTAGCTACAGAATTTCCGGGTCGGTTTCTTTCTTCATCATTGTCCATGGTTTCCTGAAAAGATTAAACCCTAAAGATTAGATAATAGCCTCACACTCTCAAGTTTTTGATTTCACCCACACAAGTGTTTCTCTCATATTTTTGGTTTGAAATCAGTATTAACCACTTCAAAGGCTGGATTTCTCTTCAACCAGCTGGTTTTCTCTTCCACCACCTAGCCAACAATTTAAGAAAAATAGAAGAAGGAGTGTTTCAAGAAAAATATGGAAGATGAGAAAGATGGATAGACAATACCGGAAGAGTAGCTCTAATACCACTTTGATACACCCTAATTAGGATCACTCATCTGAATTAGAAAGGGAAATGAACTCAGACGGTTAGGAATGAGAACTGATGGACTGAAGGGTGACACAAGAGGTGTGGAATGACTCTTGATACTACCTCGAATGTTGCTTGATGTGATGCACAAGTCCAACAAACGAAAGATTTGTTTACTCGAAGATAACCTTACCAAGAAACGAAAAGTGTTCTAAGAAAAGAACAACGAGATTAACAAAAAATAAGAAGGAAAAATCGAATGTAATATTGATGAAATGAGACTACATATTTATACAGTTTTGTAGTCAAAGAGAAATAAAGAATTTGCGGGAAAACAACACGTAAAAAATAACAACGTTGGCTAGAAAATTATAAAGACGGAGTTAAAGACTCTTCGGTTCTTTCTCTGGTCCAAAGTTACTCCTCGATGCTGAGATTGGTCAAAGAACTCCTTTCGCCTACTCGGACTGGTCAAAGTGACCCTTTGGTTCCAATCTGGTCTTGGGCGGTAAGGACCAGCACGTACACGGGAAAATCGGGACGGTCCGGGTGTTCTTCGAGTTGTGAACTAGTATAGGTTATGTCTTTGGAAAGCTTGGTGGTCTGTGCCTTAGTGGAATCTAAATGAGGAAAATCCATCAATGGATCGAACACGGTGGTCACTCCATCAGCTCGACTGGTCATGCGTTATGGACCAAACGGGCCAAAAGAGAGAAGCTACGGTCTGAGTAGGATTCCTCTTGTCCCAAAGCGATTCTGGCTCGGCCATCAGTCTTAGCTTACGAGTTGATCGGGGAAGATAGTCTGCAGTATGGTCAGTTTGGTCATCTGGACGTGGTTCCATCGTTAACTCCTTTCCGGGCGTACGCTGGTCGATCCGGTACCCGACTCGGTCAGTTTTTTCGGCATGGTCGGATAAGTGAACCTCAGTTGAAAAGATTGGAACGTCTTGATCTCCATGCTGAGTTGGTTCTAAGTATTGATCCATGTAGGCCCATTAGCTGTGGGCGGTCGGGGGGCGTTACAAGTGATATCAGAGCTGGGTAGCCATCTCAGTTCTTACCCGAGAAGCGTCTTGAGACTTGTCGTGGGGCGCAACGAGGACGTTGCATTCTTTGAGAGGGAGTTAATTATAACATCCTCAGTTGTTATATGTGGAATAGCTTAAGCGAATTGATTTAGCTACTTATGTCACCAAATTTGACTTATCTTTTCTGTAACACATTCGTTTAGAACTCCAGGGTTAAGCGTGCTTGGGATGAAGTAGTGAAAAGATGGGTGACCTATCAGGAAGTGATTCTCGATACAGTGTGAGTGAGGCCAAAGCACTGGGAAAGGTCGGGTGGTGATTGAAGGGTCCGTAAACAATGATTTCGAGCCTACGGAAAATTTAACGGACCGACCATTGGAACGAGATAAGATTCATGGGCCGGGAGAGCGGGCATGGCTGTCCCATTAGTCATGGGCGGTCGAGACGTTACTATAGGTTAGATGTGAAAAGCTTAGGATCCCCCACTCTTTATAATTGGTTCCTCTTTTATAAATGGTGAGGAAGAGATGATAACAACGACATGATCTCCAGAGAAAGCCAACTGCCTTTAAGAACACATTTAAAGCCTCGATTATTTCCTATTTTTTTGTGATATGAGCGTGTCAGTTCGGAATATACTGTCTTTTCAGATTGAGATGAACCTTTAATCTTTGTGGACTTACTTATTGTTTCTATGTATCAGGTTATTAGACCGGGATCGAATGATGCAGATTTGTGGAAATAACAACGAAAAGAGTTCTGATATGGGTTGGAAATATGAAATTGGTTTGAAGGAAGATTTGAAGCAGACTCACAATTGATGAATCATGTGAACGTGATAAAACTGAAGCATAGATGAAACAAAACAAATGTAACACGTTTCTAGTCTGTGTGTCAGTAGGGTAACCAAGTTACCTAGTCATCACTCACTGTTCACAGAAGAGTTAACGGTCTAGGTCAAAGCATGTGTTTTCAGCGACTTATTAGTTAGGGTATTTATGTTCAAATTTGTTAGAAGTGTGTGAATGCTTTGGCTCAATGCTAAAATAGAGGTATGAAATTTCCATCAGCCCATAGGTTTAGTGATATCAAAGAATATTTGATTTCCTACAATCTCTCCTTCTTATCAATTTCATTAATTGTAAATATGTTGTTTGGGTCAAAATCGGTACGACGGAATCAACATCCAAAACTTCCCACAAAAATATAAAAGAAATCGTTTTATAAAACTCGAATAATCGTTTTATAAAACTCGAGAATCGTTTTATAAAACTCGAGAATCATTTTAGAAAACTCGAAGAATCATTTTATAAAATTCGAGGATCGTCTTATAAGACTCGAGAATCGTTTTATAAAACTTGAAAAATCGTTTTATAAAATTGGAGAATTGTTTTATAAAACTTGCAGAATCGTTTTATAAAACTTGAGAATCGTTTTATAAAACTTGAAGAATCATTTTATAAAACTTGATAATCGTTTTATAAAACTTGAAGAATCATTTTATAAAACTTGAGAATCGTTTTATAAATCTCGAAGAATCGTTTTATAAAACTCGAGAATCATTTTACAAAACTCAAAGAATCGTTTTATAAAACTTGAAGAATCGTTTTATAAAACTCGAGAATCGTTTTCTAAAACTCGAAGATTCGTTTTATAAAATCGCTTAATAAAACTCGAGAATCATTTTATAAAACTCGAAGAATCGTTTTATAAAATTCGAAGAATCGTTTTATAAAACTCGAAGAATCGTTTTATAAACTCGAAGAATCATTTTATCAAAACTCGAGAATCGATTTATAAAACTCGAAGAATCATTTTACAAAACCGCGAAAAACCGAAATCGCCGTAAAACGTGAACTAATCTCGTCCCGACTAGTTCGCCCAATGGCGAACTAGAAGCTTCCCGACTAGTTCACCGTTCGAAGAACTAGTTGATAGAACCAAAATAAGGATCACTCTTTCGGTACGGATGATATGGACTCCGAAGAGAACTGATGATTCGAGGGGTGACACTAAGGGTTGCAGAATAGCCCAAAGATACTACCAGAGATTCGAAGGTTGCCGGATGTGACGCACCGGTCCAACACAACGAAGTGGCTTGCTTGGAGATAACCTCACCAAGTGAAATATGAATGTTCTAACCAAAGAACAATGAGAGAAATAGAAAAATCGATGTGATAGATTGATCAAAGAGTTTACATATTTATACAACTTTGAGTCAAAGAGAGAAATAAAGAAAGCACGGAAAAAAATTACATAGAAAATAGATATTTGACTAGATCTAGTCAAAGTGTGGAAAACAAGAGAAGACTAGTCAAAACTCAGAATTTGATGAAGACTTGGCAAGATTCATTGACTGTCCAGGTTCATGATGCGTCCAGGTTCATGCTGTGATGATCAGGTCGTCCGCGGTAAGAAGAAGAACGGACGCAAGGCTGCCCGCATGGTGGATCATCGATGATCCATGAACGGATGAAGAGATAGCTCGACCCAAATCTTCAGAGAGTCTAAGTAACATCCCTTTGGAGAAGTTGGATGCATCGATCATCATGTAATCATCAAAGTGGTCGGAAAAGTCGAGATCAGCCTGATCCGGTCGTGCGGTACGTCCCAAACGGGCCAAGAAAGAGGCTAAGTCCGGAATCTGATTCTTCATGATGATCATGGGTTATTGCTTTACTGTTGGCTCTAGAATGACGAATGGGTCGGGGAAAAACGCCTGTGGGTCGGCTGATTCGGTCATCAGGTTGTGGATCCATCCTTAGGTCGCGTCCGGGTGCACGCGGGTCGATCGGGTACACGGCTCTGTCCGTTGATCTGGTACGGCTGAATGGCTGAACCTTAGTTGGACTGATCTGATCGTCCTGAGTCTGCTCCATGTCCTGGTCCAGGTCCTGGGTTCCATCATTCCCTCCCTCTTCAAAAGGATTTGACCACAAATCTGGATCATCTGCAAGAAAAGGAGATAAATCAGAAACATTAAAACTTGAAGAGATATCATACTTACCCTGAAGATCAAGCTGGTAAGCATTGTCATGGAGTTTCTTGACAATCTGGAATGGACCATCGACCCAGGGCATGAGTTTGGATTTCCTTTGTTCCCGGAATCGTTCCTTCCTCAAATGGACCCAAACAAGATCACCTTCCTGGAAGATCACTTCTTTTCTCTTCTTGTCTGCAAGTCGTTTGTTGCCTTTGGTCTTGGCTTCAAAGTTGGCCCGGACCTGTTCATGCAGCTTCTTGATCGTGTCCACCTTCCTCTTGCCATCTGTACTAACTCGTTCACTCAATGGCAAAGGTAAAAGATCAAGTGGAGACAAGGGATTAAATCCATAAACAACCTCAAAAGGAGAAAACTTAGTAGCTGAATGCAATGCATGGTTATAAGCAAACTCAACATGAGGCAAAAATTCTTCCCAAGTCCTAAGAATCTTTTTAACCAAAGATCTAAGCAAAGCGGACAAGGTTCGATTAACTACTTAAGTTTGCCCATCAGTTTGCGGATGACAAGTTGTAGAGAACATCAATCTAGTACCTAGCTTAGACCACAAGGTCTTCCAAAAATAGCTACGGAACTTAGCATCACGATCAGAGACAATGGTCTTTGGCATTCCATGCAATCTAACAACTTCCTTAAAGAATCTACAACTTGCACAGCATCATCAGTTTTGTGACAAGGAATGAAACGAGCCATTTTTGAGAACCTATCAACAACCACAAAAATAGAATCGCGTCCAGCTTTGGACCTAGGCAAACAAAGCTCAAAATCCATAGAAATGTCTACCCAAGGATGAGAGGGGATGGGTAAAGCTGAGTACAAACCGTGGTTTGATGCTTTAGGCTTAGAATTCTTGCACACCACACATCGGCTACAGATCCTCTCAACATCTTTCATCAAACTCGTCCAATAGAAGTGGTCAAGAATCGCCTTGTAAGTCTTCTTGACACCAAAGTGTCCCATAAGTCCTCCTCCATGAGCTTTCCTGAGAAACAACTCCCTCAAAGAACATTGGGGCACACACAAACGGTTATCAAAGAATAAGAAACCAGAACTTTGAAAGTATTTCCCATAAGCAACCTTGGTGCATTTTCAAAAACTCTCTTTAAAATCCTGATCAGAGGCATAAAGATCCTTGATAAATTCAAAGCCAAGCAATTTAGTTTCAAGGGCTGAGAGAAGAGTATACCTTCGAGACAATGCATCGGCCACAACATTCTCCTTACCTTGTTTGTACTTGATCACATAAGGGAATGTCTCAATGAACTCCATCCAACGAGCATGCCTCTTGTTGAGCTTNCCTTGATAAATTCAAAGCCAAGCAATTTAGTTTCAAGGGCTGAGAGAAGAGTATACCTTCGAGACAATGCATCGGCCACAACATTCTCCTTACCTTGTTTGTACTTGATCACATAAGGGAATGTCTCAATGAACTCCATCCAACGAGCATGCCTCTTGTTGAGCTTCTGCTGACCCTTAAGATGTCTTAGAGACTGATGATCAGTGTGGATGATGAACTCCTTAGGCCAAAGATAGTGCTGCCACGTTTGAAGGGCTCTCACCAAGCCATAGAGTTCCTGGTCATATGTGGGCTAGTTGAGCATGGCACCTCCAAGCTTCTCACTGAAATAAGCCAGTGGTTTTCCATCCTGCATCAACACAGCACCAATACCAACACCAGAAGCATCACATTCGATTTCAAAAGCCTTAGAAAAATCTGGAAGTACAAGTAAAGGGGCATTAGTCAACTTCCCTTTAAGGATTTCAAATGATTCTTCCTGAGCTGGTCCCCATTTGAACCCCACATTCTTCTTGATTACTTCAGTAAGAGGAGCGGCCAAGGTACTGAAGTTTTGAACAAATCGCCTATAGAAGCGGGCAAGGCCATGGAAGCTTCTCACTTCACCAATGGTGGTCAGAATTGGCCAGTCTCGGATTGCTTGGACCTTCTGCTCGTCCACTCTCAAGCCATCTGCACCTACAACAAAACCTAGAAATGCCACATGATCTGTGCCAAAAGAACATTTTCCAAGGTTAGCAAACAAATGTTCCTTTCTAAGGACTTCAAGAACAGATTTCAGGTGCTGTTTGTGCTCATCAAGGCTTTTGCTGTAAATAAGAATGTCATCAAAGTAAACCACAACAAAATGACCAATAAAATACCTCAAGACATGATTCATTAGGCGCATGAAAGTACTAGGTGAATTTGTGAGACCAATGGGTATGACAAGCCACTCATACAAACCTAGTTTTGTTTTAAAGGTCGTTTTTCATTCATCACCTTCTTTCAACCTAATCTGATGATAGCCACTTTTCAAATCTATCTTAGAAAATTACTTAGAACCATGGAGTTCATCAAGCATATCATCAAGGCGAGGGATATGATGTCGATACTTTACCATGATGTTGTTTATGGCCCGGCAGTCCACACACATCCTCCAGGAGCCATCCTTCTTTGGTACGAGTAGAACATGCACTGCACAGGGACTGAGACTCTCTATGATGTATCCCTTCTCAAGCAGGTCGTTGATCTGTTTCTGCAGCTCCTTGGTCTCGACCGGATTGGTGCGGTACGCTGGTCGGTTCGGTAGAGAGTCGCCCGGGACGAGATCGATCTGATGCTCAATGCCTCTCACTGGTGGCAATCCCTTAGGATTTTCTTCGGGAAACACATCAGAATAATCCTGCAAGATACCTAAAAACTCACTCGGAATCTCCGGAGCAAGGTCAGAAGAAGATGAGGCCAAGAGAGTCTCTTTATAAACAAGTAAGAGAAATGGCTTTTGAGAGCAGAGAGACATCTTTACCTGACTTTCTTTGACAAAGAAGTTGGAGTTTCTGGTACTGGTCTCAGGTTTATCAGCCTTAGAGTCTTGGTCTCGGTTCTTCTTTAGTTGGACCTGGTCTTGATGGACTTCCGAAGGTGACAAAGGCACCAAGGTGATTTTCTTTCCCTTGTGATCAAATGAGTGCCGGTTTGTGAAGCCATCATGCACTGCCTTCTTGTCAAATTGCCAAGGCCGGCCCAAGAGAACATGGCAAGCATCCATGGGAAGCACATTGCACACAACCTCATCCTTATATCGGCCAATGGAGAGTGGAACTGTGACTTGCTCCTTCACATATTGTTCTCCTGCCTTATGGAGCCACTCCAACCTGAAAGGACGAGAAAGAGGCTGAGTAACAAGCCCAAGTTTCTTTACAAGAGTGTCACTGGCCACATTAGTGCAACTGCCTCCATCAATAATTAAAGAACAAACTTTATCAGAAATGAGACATCTAGAGTGAAAGAGATTCTCCCTTTGTTCTTTTTCATTGGATTTTGGTTGGACACTCAAGGCACGCCTAGTAACCAGTAGTGAACCATGGCTCGGCTCATCAAGAGCATCCTCATCATAGATAGGATCAGAGGTCTCCACAAAGGTCGAGCAAAACTCATCGATCACGCCATCGCCCTCCTCATCAAAGATGGGATCAAAGGTTTCGTCCAAAGTCTTTCTAGTAACAAAAAGGGGGCCATGAACTGGGAAGTCTAGTGCTTCTTCGTCATCATCAATATCATACACTTGTCCGAGATCCTCCTTGTCTTCTTCAGATTCGACTTCTCCATTCTCCAAGAGCACCATCACCTTTTGGTTTGGACATCGGTTGGCATAGTGGCCAAGGCCATGACACCTAAAGCATTGGATGTCTCTGGTTCGTTTGGGAGCCTCTTCTGTCTTTTCTCTATCAACACGAGCAGGGACATTAGTCTTAAAAGCTGTATTTGTTGTGGAAGAAGACTTACCCTTGTCTTGATAGTTTGGCTTGGAAGCAAAGGTCGGTTTAGAAAGACCTTTTCTTTTGACTTGTTGTTCAATCAGCACGGTCTTGTGTAGCGTCTGCTCCATGCTGTCATAGTCTTCCACCTCCATGCGGTGTTGTATGTCCCGGTTGAGCCCGGTGAGAAATCAAGCCATGGTGGCGTCTAAGGGCTCATCTACATCAGCTTTGATCATCAAGGTCTCCATCTCCTGGTGATAGTCCTCAACTGACTTAGAACCTTAAAGCAAACGCCTGAGTTTATGGTGTAGATCTTTGTGGTAATGGTCGGGTATAAAGCGTTTCCGCATCAGTATGGAAAGCTCATCCCATGTATCAACTGGCGCCTCACTTGCTCTCCTTCTGCTAGTCACAACTCGATCATACCAGTTAATAGCATAGCCAGTAAACTCAGCAGCAGCAAGTCTAACCTTTTAAATATCATAAAAGTTTTGACAATCAAAAACAAGTTCAATCTTTCTTTCCCATTCAAGAAAAGTATCCGGATCATTCTTGCCATCAAAACTTGGAATTTTCAATTTCAAACCACCCAATCCATCATTAGTTCTTTCATTTCTACTAAATGGATTGACATCACCTTGGTTTTGTCGAGGAGCTCTCATTGGTTGGTTGATGGACTGATCATTATCAGAGGACTCATCTCGGATCTCAAGGTCGGACCGGCTGTGTCTCCTTGGGCGATCACGCCTGGTTCCGGTTCGGGACTGAGTCGGTCGGCCCTGGAGTTCATCTAGCCTTTGATGGATCGCCTCCAAACCTGTATTCAACATGTTAGACATAGAATCATTCAGAGCACGCTTTTGCAAGGTTGATAATCCAGCAAATGAATTTCCGGGTCTGTTTCTTTCTTCTTCACTGCCATGGTTTCCTGAAAACTTAAACAAGGCAAAGTTAGAATAAAAGCCTCACACTCTCAGGTGTTTATTTCACCCTCACACGTGTTTCACTCAAATTTTTGGTAATCACACAAGAGAGTTCCTCCCAAAGTTCTAAGAGAGCAAACTAGATCACCCAATGAGAAAATCCAAGTGAACCACAAATGATCAAGAGAGAAAGATAAGAGATTTCAAAAGGGGAACCCGCATTAACCACCTCAACGGCCGGATTTCTTTTTGGCCAGCAGGCTTACTCTTCCACCACCACACCACAAACTATACACTTTGAAACCTTTTTTTTTATATATAATCTTTTCTTTTCTTTTCTTTTTTTTTTTACTGCATAAACTTAGATCTTTTTTTTATGGGGAGGGGCCCGGGTTCAAGATAGAAAGATGAAGAAGTGTTTAGAAGAAATGGAGAGATGAGAAAAATGGATAGAAATAGTTACCGGAAGACTGGCTCTGATACCACTTGATAGAACCAAAATAAGGATCACTCTTTCAGTACAGATGATATGGACTCCGAAGAGAACTGATGATTCGAGGGGTGACACTAAGGGTTGCGGAATAGCCCAAAGATACTACCAGAGATTCGAAGGTTGCCGGATGTAACGCACCGGTCCAACACAACGAAGTGGCTTGCTTGGAGATAACCTCACCAAGTGAAATATGAATGTTCTAACCAAAGAACAATGAGAGAAAACTCAAAAGAGAAATAGAAAAATCGATGTGATAGATTGATCAAAGAGTTTAGACACAAAATAAAAAAAGCACGGAAAAACATTACATAGAAAATATATATATTTGACTAGATCTAGTCAAAGTGTGGAAAACAAGAGAAGACTAGTCAAAACTCGGAATTTGATGAAGACTTGGCAAGATTCATTGACTGTCCAGGTTCATGATGCGTCCAGGTTCATGATGTGATGATCAGGTCGTCCGCGGTAAGGAGAAGGACGGACGCAAGGCTGCCCGCATGGTTGATCATCGATGATCCATGAACGGATGAAGAGATAGCTCTACCCAAATCTTCAGAGAGCCTAGGTAACATCCCTTCGGAGAAGTTGTATGCATCGATCATCATGAAATCATCAAAGTGGTCGGAAAAGTCGAGATCAGCCTGATCCGGTTGTGCGGTACGTCCCAAACGGGCCAGGAAAGATAGGCTAAGTCCAGAATCTGATTCTTCATGATGATCATGGTTTATTGCTTGAATTTTGGCTCTAGTATGACGAATGGGTCGGGGAAGAACGCCTAAGGGTCGGCTGATTCGGTCATCAGGTCGTGGATGCATCCTTAGGTCGCCTCCGGGTGCACGCGGGTCGATCCGGTACACGGCTCTGCCCGTTGATCTTGTACGGTTGAATGGCTGAACCTCAGTTGGACTGATCTGATCGTCCTGAGTCTGCTCCAAGTCCTGGTCCAGGTCATGGGTTCCATCACTAGTCCCGTCCCGACTAGTTCGCCGTTGGGCGAACTAGAAGCTTCCCGGACAGTTCGCCGACCGGCGAGCTGGACCGGTCCGGCTCGGTTCGCCGTACGTCGAACCGACCATCCCAAGCCTCGATCTCCCGTATCCCCGATTCAATGCTTACGTCCTTCGACACGGTCGTGTTTCGAACCACGGTCGAAATGTCTTCTGTTTCGTCTCGAACCGACCTATCATTCGAGTTTTACAATAAAAACCGTAAAACTTTGTTTTCTCGAAAAGAACTCGAGGAAATCGTATAAAATTACAACGGTTAAACGAGACACCGAACATTTCCTAAACTATACGATTTATTCGAGATTTTTCGTTAAAATCATAAAAACGTGTTTTTAATAAAAACGTCGAGAAAATCGTAATAAACGGCAACGATTAACCGAGAAACAAACGTAGCTAAACTTTACGATTAACTCGGGGAATTTACTAAAAACGGCATCGGATCAGGAAACGATCTCGTATAAAGTCGTAAAACGGATTTATCGTAAAACGACCCGAAAGGTCTTAAAACGCGATAAAAGCCCATCTCACAATATTAACGAAATCTAACCCGAAGATACGATAACGTTTTGATGGTTTACTCGAAGAAGAAAGATAAATGTCATGTTTGAAGATAAATAGAAGAATTCCGCGGGAAAAAAGGAAGGATCAAGATAAATGAAAGATTCCCAATAAACTCGAATTTGGGCGAAATAGAAAGGCTAAAACCGCCTAGGAGGGGAGTATATAAGCAAGAGGCAGAGGGCAGAAGCAGGGAAACGATTTTCAGAACTTTCACCACCAAATTTAGCATTTAGGAATATTTCCGTTTTCTGTTAGCGAGCTGCGTCTCAACTAGGGTTTTTCGGTCTTAGACTTCTAGAGTTAGGGATTTTGCAGATGGCTCACGCAGCTAAGGCCACTCTCGTTGTAGCAGTTCTTACACCGATTCGGATTAAAACCTTCTTTCTCTCGATTTCATTCATTCATACTTTAATTTTACAGTTCATCGTTTTTCTTAATTCTCGTTGTGTGGTTCTGCAGATAGCCGGGTCCTCTGGAAACTTAGGGTTTACTCAAAGTTTCCTTATTTATGATTTATTGACCGTAGGTTAATTTCAGTTCCCACAGTTTGGCGCT
Organism: Eruca vesicaria subsp. sativa; assembly: GCA_932364175.1. Lineage (NCBI taxonomy): Eukaryota > Viridiplantae > Streptophyta > Magnoliopsida > Brassicales > Brassicaceae > Eruca > Eruca vesicaria. The sequence continues at coordinate 103,058 of CAKOAT010850709.1, forward strand.
AGAAGGAGGGGGGTCGGATTTATCTTACACCGAAGCCACAACATGTGCAACGAAGAAACGATAACTGGTGACAAACAAACTCGCAACGAACGCGACAGCGTTGACTAAACACCACCACCACAAGATGCGTCCGCGGCCAACGCAACAAACGCTAATGCCGAGACCATCGAAAAAATGCTTTTCGAGTTTAACAAAAAATCAGAAGAGCAGGATAAGCTCATTGGTTCTCTCGCAAGACGGGTTGAAACCCTAACTGCGAAAACCAGAGCAATTCTCCCCCGCGGAACTACTAAGATCCGCGGAAGGAGGCTAGATTTTGCGACTCCTATGGATCGCCCCAGAACCGAGCAGGGTAACTTTCCGGAAAAGATAACCCTGACACGACGCTAAACGAATCGGAAAAACCTCCTACTCACGAACAGGAGACAGAGTGCGACGGCATCGAAAGGTCAACCTGGAAACAAGCGACCAAGCCGACTCATCAGACGAAGACGCTAACGTCCATCCTAGGAGAAGAAAAACTCGCAGTCCTCCACCGGAGTCTTCTCCCGAGCGTTCTCTTACTGGAGACGAGGAGGAACTCAACTTTGCGCGATACGCAAAAACTGCCGAGGAGCGATCGCCGGTTACTCGCAATAAACGCCGACGAGGTCGGAAAACTGCTGGCGATCTGATCGAGATTCGCGATCTCCGCGAGTACATCACTAAAACGGCCGCAGCGGTAAAAGCGGTGAAATCTCAGATTCATCACGCTACCAGCGCCGCACCCGAAATCGATCGGCTACTATACGAATCTCGGAAAACGCCCTTCACGGCTCGCATCACCGAGGTCAAGCTGCCCGATCCCCGGAAACTTAAGGTGCCGACTTACGATGGGACGTCTGATCCCAAAGCGCACCTACAGGCCTTCCAGATCACCATTGCACGAGCCAAACTCAAGGATCACGAAAAGATTGCAGGTTACTGCTGTCTTTTCGTCGAAAACCTAGAAGGAGCAGCGCTCGAGTGGTTCGCCAAACTTAGGCGGAATTCGATCGGAAGTTTCCGCCAACTCGCCTCCGAATTCCTGAAGTAGTACTCGATGTTCATCAACCCGGAAACCTCTGACGCTGGTCTCTGGAGCTTGTCGCAAAAGGATGACGAATCTCTCCGCGACTTCATGAGTAGATTCAAACTCGTCATGGCTAGGGTTAGCAGAATCAGCAACAAAGCCGCAATCGACGCGTTAAGGAAATCGCTCTGATTCAAATCGAAATTCCGCAAATGGATAACTCTCGAGAAACCGCGGATGATCCAGGACGCGCTCCATAAGGCTACCGATTATACAACCATCGAGGAGGAGACTAAAATCCTGTCCGAAAATCATAAGCCGACAAAAATATCCGCAAAAGATAACGCGTCCGAGCAGAAGCAGAAAAAGAAGAACTCTCGTAACGACAAGTTCGTCCATCACGAGGGACAAGATCTCCAAGGGGCGCATAACTACGCCATTAATTCAGGATCAGAACAAGGACGAACTACGGATAACACGTGGACGAGAAATTCGAATTACGATGAGAATACTTTCTGCGACCTCCACCAAACCCGTGGACACTCTACCGTGAACTATAAAGTTCTCGGCGCCAGGCTTGCCGAAAAACTAATCGCGGGAGAACTCTCTGAGATATCCAGCGTCAAGGATCTCATCCGCGACTCAGACCGCCTCCCGAAAAACGACAGGAACTCGCGAGCGAAAACTCCGCCATGGGGAATCATTAGGGCAAAAAACGTGGACGAAGGCAAGACGAGAAGGGCATCTACCCTAACCGCCGAAAAATCAACATGATTATTGGTGAATCGCAATATTAGAACGACACCGTCTTGTCTATCAAACCCTACCAACGCAAAGCCGAAACCGACTCGAGTTGGAAGGGGCCATCGGATGACACTCCAAAAGGGGTAATCTCATTCGACGACGCTGAAACCGGCGGAATCGACTAGCCTCATGCCGATCCCCTTGTCATCGACTTAGTGATAAGCGATTTAGAGGTTGCTCGAATCCTGGTCGATACCGGAAGTACCGTCAATGTGATCTTCCGCAACACGTTAGCACGTATGGGAATAGAACTCTCGGAAGTGGAACCTATTCCAAAACCGTTGACCAGCTTTTCCGGCGAGACATCAATGACCTTGGGATCAATCCGGCTACCGGTGGCGGCTATATAAGTGACGAAAATCGTCAACTTCGCGGTAGTCGATTTCACGGCCATCTACAATGTGATCATGGGCACACCTTGGATAAATTCTATGAAGGCGGTTCTATCGACATATTTCTTAGGCATCAAATTCCCGACTCCTACTGGAATCGCAGCAATTTGGGGATGCCAAAGACAATCACGATCCTTCTTCCTGGCCGAACACAAGCTGAGGCAATTGGCGGTCGCAATCGTGAAACCAAAACGAGCAAAGGTTACGCCACCGCCCGCGGAAGACGACCCAAAGCAAGCAACGGTTGAAAAACAGCAAGTTTCCGCACCCATCGCTTCTACCCAGCCAGAGGAGAAAAGCCCAGACAAAGACATCGATCCAGCAACTGAAGTGATCGAAAAGTCTGCGACAGCCGAGTAAGCATACTCGCACAAACAATCAGAACTACGAGATGGCTTGATTTCCGAAAGGAATACGTAACAGGAAAAACGAAAGCCGACTAGTCATCGCATAGCCTCAATCCGAAAGTAAACCTAGGTCTTGCCCTAAACCCAGCACACTGGTCTCTAACATCTCAAGCAATGAATCGAGATCCTAAAGACATGTCTCTTCGCCCACGTCTAAACACTCGCGAAAATTGAAACCTTCCGAGTTAACGAATCGGACGATTTACACCAAGAGTTAGATACGAGACGACAACTCGTATTCTTCCCTCTACATCTAAAAACAAAACACAGATTTCATACTTAGAAAATATTTCTTATTAGAAAGTCTTCAAATACACACCGTCCAGCGGTAGGGATTCAAGGCCACCAACGGCCAGTCCCGGAAAAACAACAACGAAATCATAAAAGCAATAACATCACACACTAGTCAACTTCGCCATCTACATCCGAGATCCCAGGACCGACCTCGACCGAATCCGGCGACACCACAACGGGGTTCCACTGATCCAAGATGCGAGCCCTGATATCAAAAATTTTGGGCTGCATGTCTTTCTTCTGACCCAGATGCCCCAGCAGCGCGGAGTATTCCTCAGTAAACGAATACCCTTCGTTCTGAGTAAGGGATAACCCACGAACGACACCGCGATATTCGCGATAATCACCATACACCCGTTGAGCAACCTCAGCATCCGAACAGCCAGTTGCAAATCGCTCACGACGGGCCTTCATCTTCTCAGCAACCTCTCTTTTTCCTGCACGACGAGCACGGCGAATTCTTTGGTCAGAAAGCTCCTTGGCGCGGCACGATCTAGCTGCACACTCATCCCTAACACGAGCTATTTCCCTCTCAACTGTTTCTTCGTCTTGGTTAGCCTCAACCTCCGCCCGAAGACGAGCGACTTCTTTTTCGGCCATATCTGCTCGAAACTCGGCAAGACGAGCATCAGCACTACGGCTATCTAGAGCCCGGCTCATGACAAGGAAACCCTGCCAAAGAAGAGAAGTAAGAGAAATCATCCGATGATAAAATCCCTAAAAAAAAAAAAAACACACGAACTTCTTTAGCTTGCTCAGACCCTCTAGTAAACTCCGGGACTTGATCAAGATCAACGCCCGTAAAATGGGAGGTCGACGATCCGCCCGCATTCGTCCAGACACCTTCTTCCGCTTGAATGTCAAGGAAGTCCTTGAGAATATTGTCAGGAGAGGCCGTATGTTCAGATTCGTCATCTTCAACAACCGGATGTTTATCCCTTCGGAATCTCGAATTACTCCTCCTCATTGAGGGAACGTACGGGATAAATTCTCTTATAAACGGATCCTACTCATAAGTCGGAGAATCCGCAAAAAGCTGAGATTGGAAGAGAGCAACCGCCCGGCGGACACGCTGCGGAGAAAAACTACCCCAGCCAACTTCCCCACGTTTAAGTAAGGCAGTGATATTCGGGAGATCCACCGGATGCGGGGGTAAAGGGTTGGTCTCTATGGAAAACAAAAACGAATAAAAAAAATGGGGAAGAAGGAGGAGAAGATTTCTATGAACTCGAATCACATACCTTTCTGACCCCACACGGTCATGAAAAACGGGATGCAATCCTCCTCGACTGATGCACTGTCAATACGATCATAGAAGAAATTTTTCTTCTAAGAAGAAGAGTTCGATGAGAAACCGGTGACGATTCCTTCACGAGGGAACAAAGTGATCCTCTGCGTCTTCTCCGTGGGCTTCAGTAGACCCTCGAGATGGTCAACGCTGAGGGTGATTCCCTGCTCGTAGCTCAGCGTCAAAAGACCAACGAGGTGTTTTAAACCGAGGGGAGTCAACTGACTGATCGATAATCCCAGCTTATGAAGATATTGAACAATGATCTCCGGGATCGGAAACCATAAATGGCATTGCTGCAAAAATATGTTGTAGCACGTAAAAAAGCCATCAGGCGCAGCCTTGTCGCTCTCCCCGGCAAGTGAGAGGCGAAACTTGACCGCTTCTGGAACTCGGAAAAATTCTCACATGGATTCAACACTGTTAGGAGGAGCTGAGTTCAGACATCCGGAAGCTTGATCAGCCTCCGACAGAGCTGGAACCCAAATCCCAGGCCTGGCGGATCCTGACTCGTCTCCCAACGCCCAAAAAGCCGCCCGGTCAACTGGATCGATTGATGGAAACGAGTACTCCTCTTAAAAATTCTTGAAAACTTTGGGAGAAATAAATTCAAAGGAAGTAGAGAGAAAGTTTCTTGGGTAAGCTATGGAGAATTCAAAAAATTTACTCCATATACTTATAGGGAAATTTTTTCACTATTCACCTTTAGACTTTTGGCCATTAAAGTTCCGCCTAATTCTACCAAACTCGCCAAACAAGTTCGATCCGCTCGCAAGAACTCTACTATTCTTATGAGCTGGGGGGCTAACTGTTGGGGTCAAAATCGGTACGGCGGAATCAACAGCCAAAACTCCCCGCAAAAAAGTATAAGAAATCGTTTTATAAAACTCAAATAATCGTTTTATAAAACTCGAATATCGTTTTATAAAACTCGAGAATCATTTTATAAAACTCGAATAATCGTTTTATAAAACTCGAGGATCGTCTTATAAAACTCGAGAATCATTTTATAAAACTTGAAGAATCGTTTTATAAAATTCGAGAAACGTTTTATAAAACTTGAAGAATCGTTTTATAAAACTCGAGAATCGTTTTATAAAACTCAAAAAATCGTTTTATAAAACTTGAGAATCATTTTATAAAACTCGAAGAATCGTTTTATAAAGCTTTAAGAATTGTTTTATAAAACTCCAGAATCGTTTTATAAAACTCGAAGAATCGTTTTATAAAACTCGAGAATCATTTTATAAAACTCGAAGAATCGTTTTATAAAATTCGAAGAATCGTTTCATAAAACTCGAAGAATCGTTTTATAAAACTCGAAGAATCATTTTATAAAACTCGAGAATCGTTTTATAAAACTCGAAGAATAGTTTTACGAAACCGTGAAAAAACCGAAATCGCCGTAAAACGCGAACTAGTCTCGTCCCGACTAGTTCGCCCAATGATGAACTAAGCAAGCTGGCTTAGTTCGCCATTGGGCGAACTAGAAGCTTCCTGACTAGTTCGCCGTTGGTAGAACTAGAAGCTTCCCGACTAGTTCGGCCAACGGTGAACTAAGCCAAGCCGGTTTAGTTCGCCGTTGGGCGAACTAGAAGCTTCCCGGACAGTTCGCTGACCGGCGAGCTGGACTGGTCCGACTCGGTTCGCCGTACGTCAAACCAACCATCCCGAGCCTCGATCACCCGCATCCCCGGTTCAATGCTTACGTCCTTCGACACGGTCGTGTTCCGAACCACGGTCGAAATGTCTCCCATTTCGTCTCGATCCAACTTATCATTCGAGTTTTACGATAAAAACCCTAAAACTTTGTTTTCTCGAAAAGAACTCGAGGAAATCGTATAAAACGGCAACGGCTAAACGAGACAGCGAACATTGCCTAAACTATACGATTTATTCGAGATTTTTCCTTAAAATCATAAAAAACGCGTTTATAATAAAAACGTCGAGAAAATCGTAATAAACGGCAAAGATTAACCGAGAAACAAACGTAGCTAAACTTTACGATTAACTCGGTGAATTTACTAAACACGGCATCGGATCAGGAAACGATCTCGTACAAAGTCGTAAAACGGATTTATGTAAAACGACCCGAAGGTCTTAAAACGTGATAAAAGCCCATCTCGCAATCTTAACGAAATCAAACCCAAAGATACGATAACGTTTTGATGGTTTACTCGCAGAAGAAAGATAAATGTCAAGTTTGAAGATAAATGGCAAGTTTGAAGATAAATAGAAGATTTCCGCAGGAAAAAAGGAAGGATCAAGATAAATGGAAGATTCCCAATAAACTCGAATTTGGGCGAAATGGAAAGGCTAAAACCGCCTAGGAGGGGAGTATAAAAGCTAGAGACAGAGGGCAGAAGCAGGGACACAATTTTCAGAACTTTCACCAACAAATTTAGCATTTAAGAATATTTCTGTTTTCTGTTAGAGAGCTGCGTCTCAACTAGGGTTTTCGGTCTTAGACTTCCAGAGTTAGGGATTTCGCCGACGGCTCACGCAGCTAAGGCCACTCTCGTTGTAGCAGTTCTTACACCGATTCGGAATAAAAACCTTCTTTCTCTCTATTTCATTCATTCATACTTTAATTTTAAAGTTCATCGTTTTTCTTAATTCTCGTTGTGCGGTTTTGCAGATAGCCGGGTCCTCTGGAAACATAGGGTTTACTCAAAGTTTCCTTATGTACGATTTATTGACCGTAGGTGAATTTTGATTCCCACATATGTGTGATTGCCTTGCAAATCACTGCTCTTCATGTATATATGTAACTCATTACCTTTCAATAAAATCATCTCTTGAATACAAAGATCATATAGTATCAGAGCATACGATCAAGACCTATAACTTTGTTTTTTCCTGAATAACCTTCTGAAGAAATATACAAAATCAATATCTGAGTACCTTCAAGGCGTCTCAGCTAGAGTGGATCTACTAGTGTTGCTTGGAAAAGTGTTTGAGTTAGAATATCAGATAGAATTCGCTCTTGCGGCCTTACCAGAAGAATACAAGCAGATCATAGACCAGATTGAGAGCCGTGACACTCCACCAACTTTCAGTGAGCTCCATGAAAAGCTCTTGAACCACGAAGCAAGACTTCTCTCAGCTCAAACCTCACTGTCCCATCCGACTACAACTAATATTCTTACAAACAACTATCGTCCAGCTCAGAAAAACAACAACCGCAATCAGCAGTGGCCACAATACCACCAGTCGAACTCATTAGAAAGTAGAGAATCTCCTCCTTACCTTGGCAGGTGCCATATTTGTGGTGTTCAGGGCCACAGTACAAGACGCTGCAACCAGCTGGCTCAGCAGACAGGTCTCATCCTCGAGCTAACTTTGTAGCTCAAACACCAAACCCATAGCTACTTGACTCTGGAGCCACTCACCACATTGCTTCTGACCTTGCAAATCTGTCACTACAGCAGCCCTACACAGGAGGTGATGAAGTTGTTGTCGGTAATGGCACTGCACTTCTGATAACACAGACTGGTTCTACTATCTTACCATCCTCTACATGCCCTCTGCACCTAAACAATATTCTTTATGTTCCTGCAATACATAAGAATCTGATATCAGTCTTTAATCTATGCAATGCTAATCAAGTGTCAGTACAATTTTTTCCATCATGTTTTCAGGTGAAGGATCTCAGAAAGGAGGTGATATATCATGGATTTTACCCACTTTCAACCATGATTTATATATGTTTTTGGAAACAAAAGGATACTTCTAGTGTCTTTTTAGAGCTTCTACAGGTTCAGGTATTCAATGGTGTAAAATGGCTATTATGGAGCTAAAATGGAGACTTTATGAAGATATGAGTAAAACGATGTTAAAGATATCGACCGATGTGCATTGAGAGCAATAGACCGATAAAAGATCACCCACATCGATCGATAGAAGACATTCTATATCGATCGATACAGACGTCCTCCGAGTGATTAAATAAAGATTAGAAGCCCTAATTGCTTCACAATAGTTTTAATAAATTACACTTTAAGTCCCTGGCCGACTGTTAGGCTATATTAAGAGGGTTTTGTACTAGTTTATGCAGACCTCTCCAGAGACCTTTTAGACCTAATTTTGGGAGAAGCATCTAGCTATACTTTGAGAAGAGCTTAAGAATTGAGAGAGAGATCTTAACTACAAATCCAGAGAAGATCTTGAACTCCCTTGCTTTACTTATTTACTGTTTCTCTTGCTAATATTATCTTAAAGCACTATTCAAGCCATTATGACTTTGTCTCTCATAGATATGTTTGAGTAGTCTCTCTTGTTAGATTTAGGTTTCTCAATAAGGTTGACTCATGCATTGAAGTAACCATTATTAGGGTGTTTAAAATATAGTTCTCAATCTAGTCATCATAAATACTAGTGTTAAGGATTAATCACCCTTACCTCTGATTTTAGGATCAATTTCGATAAGTGAGAACTTAGAAATTACCTAGAGTCTAAGTTATTTAGTGAAGACTAGAGAACCTTTCAAACCTGTTGTTAGAACTCGCTGGATGCAATATCGTTTGACAGGACGATTGTCTTGTCGATCGATATAGCATAACGTCATCGATCGATATTTCTATCGAACAATCGATGGATACTCATGGTCATCGAACGATAGTTCTTGATCCGAGATCCAGTAAGAGTTAATTCTTCAAATCCTTAAAAGTTTGAATTCAGAACTATGAATAATAAAAGCCCTTTATAACTTGCATGTTTGTCATACCTGAGAAAATACCTAAGTTTAACTACCTTTTTTCCTCTTAACAAACAAATCAACCAATCAAGCAATTGCATGGTCACCTTTTAAGTTATTGTTTTAAACTTGCTGTCTAGCTTTATTTAAAAAACTAAATAATCTGTTGTGTAATCCAGAGTCTCTGTGGATTCGATCCCTAAGTACTACGATGGAACCTCTTATTTGAGAGAGTAATTCACTCCTTAAGGTTAAATATTTGAGTGATACCAAATTAGGCGCTGTTGCCGGGGACTCTTTCTTATTACCATCAGATTTATTTTAGAATATAGTCTAGATTTTATTTTTGTTTACTTAATTCTTTCTCCTCTTTGTCTGCTATCACAGGGAACTCAAGATGGAAAAGATAGATTTCGGCTAAGCATCGACCGATGACTTAACGCACACATCGAGCGATATGTTGACCGAGGAATCGATCGACATAATCCAACCAACATCGATCGATGCAACCCAGCCGGAAGCAGGTAAGTCTTTACTTACCAACCTAGTTAATGAGGAACTAGTCCAAAATGAACCATTAGGTCAAGTATGCAATGAAACCAAAAAATTTACAGTTAAACAGGGGACTGCAATCCTTGTCAAATGTTATCCATCTTCAACTGAAGATGCAGAAAAATTGCAAGACTATGTAGACCCCATTAAGACCTATTCCAATAGGTCAGCTATTAAGTTACCAGAGGATGAAGCAAATAAGTCTACGCTTCATCTTGACTACATCTATCTGGTACAAAAAAATTCCTTCCGTGGATCTGCTTCAGAGCACCCCCACGAGCACGTCGATTATCTGGAAGAACTAGCACTCGACGATAATAATCGTTGTAGACTTTTCCCTTTCTCCTTAGGGAGGGAAGCCAGAAATTGGGTAAATCAAATACCAGCGGGATCTTTAACCTACTGGAAAGATATTCGCACTGCTTTCATTAACCAATTCTTCGATGAGACTCGATATTGGGACACGAGATGTGAACTCTCCAAATTCCTTCAAGGCCCACGAGAATCTTTTAGAATTGCTTGGACTAGATTTAAGAACCACCAGCGAGATTGTACCCACCATGGCTATTCTGAACCAGAACTCCTTAAATTCTTTTACGGAGGCCTCGAGCTGGATTACCAGATCACGCTAGATAATGCGAGTAACGGAAATTTTAGCTCGAGGAACTCTGAAGAAGCAAATCGTCTGATTGAAAACATAGCAATGGGTAAATCTTATGAAAATAAAGATAAAGAAAGAGAAGCTAGATCCAGGAACGACCTTCAAATAGATGAAATTAAAAAATCTCTAGATCTCCTTCATTCTTTCATAAAGGAAAAGAAACCTGGTATGATCCAAAGAAATAAGGATGTCCATCCCATTGAGCAAACATTCCGTAGACCTGGAAGCCCTCGGGAGGAGCTTTTTAACATAGATAGTTTTACCAAAGACTACGACACCCTCACTGGATCACACCGAGGGAGAGCCCAAACCATTTTAAACCATGTCTTCTCGGGAAACCGGAGGCTGAACAAAGACCTAGACATCAAGCTGAATGATGTTTACTGCGAAATGTCGAAGAAATTCAACGCTTTGCATGAGCAAATTGGAAGTCTAGAAAACGATGTTGCCAATAATGCTGAGAGTATCAAGAGAGAAGCAGTGTGTCTACCAAGGAAGACTGATACAAACCCGAGACGCCACATAAGTGCTGTAATGTTGAGGAACGGAAAACAGCTAACTCCGATTATTAGAGAAAGCATCCCTTCGGAAGGAAACGCTGAAATTCCAGAAACGGAGAAATCCATTCCTAGCCCCCGTGCTACTCCGCGATTCGAAATCTGAACTCCCGCGGAACAAAGAAAAGAATAAAAATTCTAAGGAAACTGAGGAGCCGGTAATCATTCTCGATGAAGAGGAAATCGTCGATGTCGATCGATACGAAAACACCGATATCGATCGACAAACACCCACGAATTCAAAAGAGAGTCCAACACCCACTGGACCAACTATAGAGCGGGTGTACAACACTTTACCTACCTACCCTCCCAAGTCTAATACTAAACATAACATGGATGAAGAAATCTGTAAACGAGCCTTCGAACGAGTTAAGGTAGAGATACCACTTAGTGATGCGCTCAGAATTTCACCAACCATAAGACAGTATGTCAAAGGAATGACAACCAAGAGTTTTTCAACAGAGAAACGCAGTGTCATGATGGTTTCTGCAGAAACTAGCGCCATAATTCAAATCCCAGAAAAGAGACCCGATCCTGGTAGTTTCGTTCTCAAATGCACAATTCGAGACCAGCTATTTCCGAGAGCACCCTGTGATCTAGGCTCTAGCGTGAATTTAATGCCGCACTCCATTGCAACATTCCTTGGGTACACTGAATTTACACTGGCAACATCCAACTAGTTCTCGCCGATAGATCTGTTAGGATTCCGGAAGGTGTACTTGAAGATGTACCAGTAAAAATCGACGGATGCACTGTCCCAACAGATTTTGTTGTGCTGATTACAAGAACGAACCGAGGATCCGACTCTATTAGGTAGACCATTCCTTGCTACTGCAGACGCTATTATCAATGTCAAGGAAGGACGAATAAATCTTAACATAGGCAACATCCCTATGAGATTTGATATGGAGAAGGTCAGCACACTGCCTTTGATAATGGAGATGGATGAACTGACCCAAGAATCTTTTGAGGAATTGTACTCGGATGATCATTTGGAAGATGCGTTTGTATCTGCTCAGTACGAAGTTTTCAGCATAGATAGCAAAGCAACCGAGTGCGATCGTCTCATATAAACTAGTCATGGATCCTCAGGTATAAGAACCACAGGCGACGATGAATCAGAGATTGATATCTTAATAGCAATATCGATCGAAACCCGCCGTCAATTGGAAATCTCACAAAGGAAAAAACACCAAAGCTTAAGCCGTTACCTGCTGGACTTAAGTATGCTTTTCATATGGACGATTCCTATCCAGTGATAGTTAACGCAAATCTCATTAATGGGGAATTTGCTCTATTACTGAACAAGCTTCGCAAGCATAGGAAAGCACTTGGATACTCTTTAGATGACTTCCCAGGCATATCTCCTGACCTTTGTATTCACCGAATTCATCTGGAGGACAAATCCAAGTCGTCTGTAGAACATCAGAGACGACTAAACCCGAATCTCCACGAAGTCGTAAAGAAGGAAATCATTAAACTACTTGATGCAGGGATAATCTATCCAATTTCTGATAGCAATTGGGTGAGTCCGGTCCACGTAGTACCAAAGAAGGGAGGAATTACAGTCGTCAAGAACGAAAAAGATGAACTTATCCCACCAAGGACTGTAACCGGACACCGCATGTGTATCGATTATAGGAAACTGAATTCTGCAAGCCGGAAAGATCACTTTCCTCTGCCTATTATTGACCAGATGTTGGAAAGATTAGCAAATCACCAATACTATTGCTTTCTTGATGGATATTCCGAAGTTTTCCAAATCACGATACACCCGGATGATCAAGAAAAGACAACATTCACATGCCCCTATGGAACCTTCGCATATCGGAGGATGCCATTTTGTCTGTGTAACGCCCCAGCTACTTTTCAACGTTGCATGATGTCAAATCTTCACTGATATGATAGAAAACTTCATGGAAGAATTCATGAACGATTTCTCAGTTTTATGGATCGAGTTTTAAAGATTGTCTTGAAAACCTATGCAAAGTTTTGGAGAGATGTGAGGAAAAGAATCTGGTCCTAAACTGGGAAAAGTGCCATTTCATGGTTAATGACGGAATCGTACTCGGACACAAAGTGTCCACAGCCGGAATTGAAGTAGACAGAGCAAAGATAGAAGTGATGACGAGTCTACCACCCACAGCTAGCATAAGGGACATCAGGAGCTTTCTAGGACATGCAGGATTTTATAGGAGATTTATAGAGGATTTCAGCAAGATAGCCAGACCCCTGACTACCCTCCTTTGTAAGGACACTAAATTTGATTTCACACCGGACTGCCAACAGGAATTTGAAAAGATCAAGAAAGCACTGGTAACTGCCCCCGTCGTACAAGCACCTGACTGGAGCCTTCCATTCGAAAGAATGTGCGATGCGAGCGATTTCGCTGTAGGAGCGGTTTTAGGGGAACGAAAAGAGAATAAGCTACATGCTATCTATTACGCCAGCCAAACTCTGGACGACGCTCAGAGAAACTATGGAACAACTGAGACAGAACTACTTGCAGTAGTATACGCTTTTGAAAAATTCAATAACTATCTAGTGGGCTCAAAAGTCATTGTTCACACTGACCATGCCGCTATTAAATATCTAATGCAAAAGAAAGATGCGAAACCGCGCCTTATCCGATGGATACTCCTTCTCCAAGAATTCGATATGGAAATAAAGGATAAGAGGGGAGCAGATAACGGTGTCACAGATCTTCTTTCCCAGATAAGAATAGACGAAGAAGTCCCTATTAATGATTTCATACCAACTGAAAATGTCTACTTCACAGATTCATCACTCATCGGCCAGATACAACTCTCATCTGAACTTGCATCAGCCGTTGATACTGAAAACATTGACTTCGGAGACCTGACATCGATCGATGGACAATCAGTTGAATCGATCGATACTAGTGATACCATGTCAATCGATGGAAACGACGATATTGACTTACAAAACATCACGTTTAAGATCACCATCGATACGACCGCGACTGTGGCATGCCAAACACTCGCAGATAAACATAACATCTCCCAGAATGGAGATATTGAGCACAAAACGCACGCTGTGGCAAAAGCGATTTAGCGAGAGACCTTGGTATGCTGACATAGTGAACTATCTTGTCGCAAATGTCAAACATGAAGAGCTTAAAAACTACGACAGAAAGAAGTTTTTCAGAGAAGTAAGGAGGTATAATTGGGACGAACCTTACCTTTACAAACAATGCTCCGACGGCATATTTTGACGATGCGTAGCTGAAACTGAAATCTCAAATATCATTTATCACTGCCATGGATCCGAGTACGCTAGCCATTTTGCAACCTTTAAAACGGTTTCAAAAATTCTCTAGGCTGGATTTTGGTGGCCTACAATGTTCCGCGACGTTCATGCGTTTATCGTCAAGTGCGACAAATGCCAACGTCGAGGAAAAATCAGCAAAAGACATGAAATAGAACAAAAATGCTTTCTTGAAGTAGAAGTCTTTGATTGCTGGGGGATCGACTTCATGAGTCCTTTCCCTACTTCTTACGGAAACCGATACATTCTGGTTGCTGTCAATTACGTTTCCAAATGGGTTGAAGCAATAGCCTCACCCACAAATGATGCCTCTGTTGTTATCAAACTTTTCAAGAGCATCATTTTCCCAAGATTTGGAGTCCCTCGAATAGTTATAAGCGATGGTGTAACTCATTTCATCAACAAAAGTTTTGAGAATCTACTCAAAAAGAACGGAGTTTATCATAGAGTTGCAACACCTTACCATCCGCAAACAAGTGGACAAGTCGAAGAATCTAACAGACAGATCAAAGAAGTTCTAGAAAAAACTGTGGGAGCCACAAGAAAGGATTGGTCTAGGAAATTAGATAATGCACTTTGGGCTTACCGAACCGCCTTTAAGACGCCGCTAGGAACAACTTCATTTCACTTACTCTATGGCAAATCTTTCCACTTACCTGTTGAGTTAGAGCATAAAGCAGCCTAGGCTACTAAATTGTTAAACTTTGACATAAAGACAGCTGCAGAAAGGACACTCATCCAGCTTAATGAACTGGATGAAATAAGGCATCTGGCCTATGAGAACTCTAAGCTCTGTAAAGAGAGAACCAAAGCTTATCATGACAAACACATTATTTCTCGACATTTCATCCCGAATGATCAGGTTCTCTTATATAACTCTCGCTTGACTTTATTTCCCGGAAAACTTCGCTCTCGTTGGTCTGGCCATTTTACTGTCACAGCGGTCCCACCAAATGGAACCGTCACCCTTATAAATGAGAAAGGAGAAGAATTTACGGTAAATGGCTAACGAGTGAAGCACTATATGGTTAAACCCCCAAATGATAAACCCCTTCGGTTAGGTATGTCTAACTCCACCTAGGGTACCGAATAGATAAGTCAAGCTAAACGACTTAAAATAAGCGCTGGATGGGAGGCAACCCACTATTAGGATTTAATTTATCATGCTTTTAGAATTAAGATTTTTAGTTTTAATTATTAGTCATTTAAACCTTCAGAAAACTAGTAAACATATTAGTCTAATCGATTCATATCGATCGATATACACCTATATATATCGATCGATACAGACATATCGAGGGTAAGCCCCTTTTAAGTCGATACGCGCCGCTCTCTCCATCACAATCGCAAATCCCCCTGAAACACACAAACCTCTCTTTCTCTCTTGATTCTTCACAAATTATAACCTTTTTTTACCTCAATCGATTCGAAACTCCCCTCTTATCTCGGTTTCACTCTCAAATCCGAAATCCTTCAAGGTATAATCCTTTGATTTTTAGATTTTCAAAGAAAACAAGGTTTAACACAAATTTTTAATAGAAATCGGTCGATAGGTTTGTTTTTAATCGATTAGAGTTGTTAGGATTGGAAGATTAGAGGTTTATGAGTGTTAGAACTAGGATTTACACTATGGAATTGCGATTTGGATTGTTGAGGATTTTGCAGGTTCCGGGACTCGATATCGATCGACATTGGTCTCACCCTGTCGATCGATAGACACTTCTGGTCGGATTCGGAAAAACACGAAATCGTTCGATATCGGTTGATATACATCGTGTTACATCGATCGATATAGACCAACTGACCAAATTGCTGACACTCTCGATTTTTCTATTTTTGCAGATGAATCCAGGCCAAGAGAGGAGAACAAAGCGGAGACTCGACTCAGAGGAAACCCTCCATCATCTTCATCCTCCTCGGAAAGGGAAGATGAGCGCAACCCTTGGCCACGTGAGGATGGGAAACCCATCCGGATCTACCAGCGTTTCCCCAACCCGCGGGCCCCAGCCAAGAGCACCGAGTGCATGCGCCGTCCTGGGAGTGGCTTTTGGGACGACTACGACAGCCTGCTCTACAACGCATGGCTTGATGTGGAGGTTGCGCCCACGCGATTCATCGACCCTGCCACCGTCCGACGTCTAGGGATCGAGAAAGATCTTGGAGAGATGCTTATTCAGCTTGGATTTGGGACCTTGGGCTCCCAATCCTATGACCTTTACCCTTCGCTCGTCTGGCAGTTCATGGCCATTGTTCATTTCGAGTACAAGAACCAGCCATCGAGTGTTGCTTGTGATGGCGTTCTCTCTTTCTTCACTAGGGACATCCGGTACTAAGTCTCTGTCCCCGAGCTCTGCACGATTTACGGGTTTGAGAACCCCACAGCCACCTCCAGTACTATCTCCGCCTTCTCGGAAGTTAAGGCGTTCTGGGCGATCTTTGGCACAGGACCCTGGAGCTCAGCCACTGTGATTCAGATCGATATCCGCCACCCGACTCTCCGGTACTTCATGCGGCTCCTTGCCTCAACTCTTCTTTGCAAGATGGAGCCTAACAAGGTGAGGATCTACGAGCTTACACTTTTGTACCATGCACTTGACGGACTGGTCGATCTGACCTTCCCGGACCCCGAGCGCATCATGGCCACACCCAACCTGGGTGCCGTCTTCACTGAGCATCTAGTCAGCCTGAAGACGAAGCCTTTTTCCGAAGGATCAGGACAGAAGAAGGAGACAGTAGGGAGTCTGCTGACACCGATCTTCCAGATCATCTGCGTAACAACCAGTGTTTGGACAGGCCGCAGCATTGGGCTTTCAGGACTCCAGCTGGTACAGGCCGGTTCCTTTGCCTCACCCAGAGACGACTGCCTTTGCGGGCAATCTCGACAGGCTGCGGTTCCAGCCAGACCCGAGCCTAGTCCTCGACCCACTTGCACTACGCCGTGACACAGGAGTCCGCAGCACGTGTACCTCTCGGGCTACACCAGCAGCGCCCCAATTCCCAGACCTCTTCGGGATCGAGGAAGGAGATGAGAAATTCTTCAGGAGAGGAGTGTTGGATGCTCTTCTTGCCATCTGGTCCCGTGTCTCGAGATGCCGCTGTTCGAGCTGAGCGCGCACTTCAGCCAGTGACCCATCAACAGCAGGTCCCTCTCACCAGTCTGATCAGGATGACAAGGACGATGACGAGAGCAGTGACGACTGATTCGCTTGCTCATTTCTATCCCTTATCCTGCACTATTATGTTTTTACTCTTATTTTCCGACTTGTAGGATTTTTATTCGTACTTTTTACTACTATGCCTGCTATTTATTATCTAACTATTCATGTGTGTGTTGAGAATCTCTAACAGAGCTAACATAGGGTTATATAACTCCTAGATGGTGAGTTTGATGGATTAACAACACGATAGGTGAAGGCACTCTATATCGATCGACGTAACCTGATTTATGTCGATCGACAAGGTCACCTTACATCATTCGATGTACATCGCTTTGTATCGATCGATATGTAAGGGTAGAGGTACGATTTTTCCTACTAACATGAATATTTTTGCTACATTAATTTTTAATCTTTCCTCTTAGACAAAATACATTGGGGAGAGGTACATTACCCATGACCCCACTATTCAAATTCAAGGGAATGATCACACATTGTGGAAGCGAGGAAGAGGTAAATTACCTATGACCCCACTATTCGCCTACACTTTCTCAGAAAAAGCTACAAAAAGTAGAAAGATCAATAAGATGAACATTAGTTGTTCATTGGGATTGATATAAAAGAAAAAGAAAAAGAAAATTTGGGATTCAGAGAAGGGAGATATAGGGAGAAAAGGAACCAGAATGAGAATGCCTGAAACTTGTTTGAGTTTAATCCAAGCGTTCCTTAATCGATACTCCCAAGGTAAAGCCTACACCTTTATTTTATGCATAAATGAGTTCAGCAGAGGGGATAGACAAACAGGATCATTAAGTTGTTGTCTAGTTGAATTTGGTTGCTAAGCTAGGATATGGTGTAATGTATATCTGAGATTGATAGATATCTGAAGTGGCTTGCAATAAGTAAAGAGGTGATGGTTCTAAGTTTAGAATTATAGGAGCTTCCGCCTTTCAAACCTTTTCTAGACCAATGTTCTATTATTTTCTTGAGGACAAGCAAAAGGATAAGTCTGCGGGAGTTGATATATCATGGATTTTACCCACTTTCAACCATGATTTATATATGTTTTTGGAAACAAAAGGATACTTCTAGTGTCTTTTTAGAGCTTTTACAGGTTCAGGTACTCACTGGTGTAAAATGGCTATTATGGAGCCAAAATTGACACTTTATGAAGATATGAGTAAAACGATGTTAAAGATATCGACCGATGTGCATTGAGAGCAATCGACCGATAAAAGATCACCCACATCGATCGATAGAAGACATTCTATATCAATCGTTACAGAAGTCCTCCGAGTGATTAAATGAAGATTAGAAGCCCTAATTGCTTCACAAGAGTTTTAATAAATTACACTTTAAGTCTTTGGCCGCCTGTTAGGCTATTTTAAGAGGGTTTTGTACTAGTTTATACAGACCTCTCCAGAGACCTTTTAGACCTAATTTTGGGAGAAGCATCTAGCTATACTTTGAGAAGAGCTTAGGAATTGAGAGAGAGATCTGAACTACAAATCCAGAGAAGATCTTGAACTCCCTTGTTTTACTTATTTATTGTTTCTCTTGCTATTATTATCTTAAAGCATTATTCAGGCCATTATGAGTTTGTCTCGCATAAATATGTTTGAGTAGTCTCTCTTGTTAGATTTAGGTTTCTCATTAAGGTTGACTCATTCATTGAAGTAACCATTATTAGGGTGTTTAAAATATAGTTCTCAATCTAGTCATCATAAATACTAGTGTTAAGGATTGATCACCCTTACCTCTGATTTTAGTATCAATTTGGATAAGTGAGAACTTGGCAATTACCTAGAGTCTAAGTTATTTAGTGAATACTAGAAAACCTTTCAAACATGTTGTTAGAACTCGCTGGATGCAATATCGTTCGACAGGACGATCGTCTTGTCGATCGATATAGCATAACATAATTGATCGATATTTCTATCGAACAATCGATCGATACTCACTCAAGGTCATCAAACGATAGTTCTTGATCCGAGATCCAGTAAGAGTTAATTCTTCAAATCCTTAAAAGTTTGAATCAGAACTATGAATAATAAAAACCCTTTATAACTTGCATGTTTGTCATACCTGAGAAAATACCTAAGTTTAACTACCTTATTTCCCCTTAACAAACAAATCAACCAATTAAGCAATTGCTTGGTCACCTTTTAAGTTATTGTTTTAAACTTGCTGTCTAGTTTTATTTCAAAGACTAAATAATCTATTGTGTAATCCAGAGTCTCTGTGGATTCGATCCCTAAGTACTACGACTGAACCTCTTATTTGAGAGAGTAATTCACTCTTTAGGGTTAAATATTTGAGTGATACCAGGAGGTCCCATTACTCTAACGCAATACCAAAAATGAGCTTTATCAGTGGCCATCTTCCTTACCAATCGCCTCTACCTTCTTCACAGCAACCACAAACCTCAAAACCACCATCTCAGATTGGAATTCAAGACTAGGCCACCCAGATTTTCCCATTCCGAAAACTATTCTATCTAAGTTTTCCTTACCTTTTTCCAATTCTTTGTCGCAATTCTTTGATCGATCAATAAAACTCATAAACTATCTTTTTCAGAAAGTTCAATCTGCTCAAATTTCCCTCTCCAGTATCTATTCTCAGATGCCTGGACATCCCCTATCCTATTTACTGATAATTTCAAACACTACCTAATCATTGTTGATCGTCATTTTGGATACATCTGGTTTTATCCCTTAAAACTAAAGTCTCAAGTGAAAGAAACATCCATTCGGTTTACAACTCTTGTTGAAAATAAATTTCAAA
Source organism: Eruca vesicaria subsp. sativa (assembly GCA_932364175.1). NCBI lineage: Eukaryota > Viridiplantae > Streptophyta > Magnoliopsida > Brassicales > Brassicaceae > Eruca > Eruca vesicaria. The sequence goes on from CAKOAT010850709.1 coordinate 122,987, forward strand.
CCCAATTTTGTACAATATTTTCTGATAATGGAGGTGAATTCATTACTCTCCGTTACTTCCTTTCCTCTAAAGGTATCACTCGTCTCACATCTCCTGCCCATACCCCAGAACATAACAGCCTAGCTGAGAGAAAACATCGACACATTGTCGAGACTGGTCTCATTCTTCTCAACCACATACTTGTTTTATGCCTTCTCCACTGCAGTATACCTCATCAATAGAATGCCCACTGTCGTGCTCTCGAACCAGTCAAAAAGTTCAGTCTCCTCAAATCGCCTTCTCCAGTATCTATTCTCAGATATCTGGACATCCCATATCCTATTTACTGATAATTTCAAATACTACGTAATCATTGTTGATCGTTATTCCAGATACATCTGGTTTTATCCCTTAAAAGTCTCAAGTCAAAAAAACATTCATTTGGTTCACAACTCTTGTTGAAAATAACTTTCAAACCTAAGTTGGTACATTATTTCTGATAATGGAGATAATTCATTACTCTCCACGACTTCCTTTCCTCTAAAGGTATCACTCATCTCACATCTCCTCCTCATACCCCAGAACATAACGACCTAGCTGAGACACAACATCGACACATTGTCGAGACTGGTCTCACTCTTCTCAACCACATAACTTTCCTATGCCTTCTCCACTGCAGTATACCTCATCAATTGAATGCCCACTGCTGTACTCTTGAACCTTCAACACACCCACACACATAACTTTCTGAAACCCACCTCTCACTCAAGATCAATTGGCACCCTTACGAGAAGCGGCGCCCTCTGTCTCTGATTCAACACCTGAAAAATCCCCCAGCAACTCTCAATCACCAGTGTCGACTGAAACTCATCAGCAACAATACGGTGGTCTCTCTCCTCTAAACAGCGACAACAACGATGACTCAACTTCATCGGGTCATGAAAATTCCAATTTACAGCCAACTGGATCAGAAAATTCAAGCCCAAAACCTACAGCCCAACAAACATCAAGCTCAAATCAATCTTCGGCGAAAAAAAAAACAAGCCCATCTACAACAGGGTCACAGGCCATTCCACTGCAGGAACCAGCGTCATCCTCGTCTTCGAACTCTTCTGCGGATTCAGAGCAACCACAAAATCAACATCCGATGCAGACACGAGCTAAAAGCAACATTAGGAAACCCAATAAGAAGTATGGTCTTGCAGCTCTTCTATTGTCTGGAGTTGAATCCGAATCTACAACCATCACACAGGCACTAAAAGAAAAAAAATTGGCATATCTCTGCTTCTGCTGAGTTTGACGCACATGTCAAGAAACATACTTGGGATCTTGTGACTCTGTCGCCAGGCCTCAATGTTATTGAGTGCAGATGGCTCTTCCAGCTCAAATATCTTCCAGATGGAACCATCGACAAACGCAAGTCGCGCCTTGTAGCAAAAGGTTACAAGAAACAAGTGGGTATCGATTATTTCGAAATCTTTAGTCTGGTGATAAAATCTACGACGATTCGTACTGTTCTTGATGTAAGTACAAGCCGGAACTGGTGCATGGGACAAATCGACATCAACAATGCTTTTCTTCAAGGAAACTTAACTGAGGAAGTCTATATGCGCCAGCCCCCAGGCTTTGTGGATGCAGACAAGCCAGACCATATTTTTCGCTTAAACAAAGCCATACATGGTTCCAGCAAGCACTGAGAGCTTGGTACGTTGAACTTAACAATTTGTTTCTTCTGCTTGGTTTTCAAAACTCTGTAGCAGACACAACTCTCTTTGTTTGCACAACGGTGACACCCTTGTCTACTTACTGGTTTATGTTGAACCGTTACCGGTAACAATCAGATATTTGTTGAACGGACCCTCAATGCTCTATCCTCACGATTTTCACTCAAAGAAATGGGAGAATTTTCATATTTCTTAGGCATTGAAGTTATCAAAACGGATCAGGATCTGCACCTCAGTGACAAGATGAAAATGGAAGATGCTAAACCGGTTTCCACGCCTTTGGCACTGATCCGAAAATCGTTCTTTCTGGTGAAAACACACAACAACCTAACAAAGTACAAAACCCTTGTAGGCAGTCTCCAGTATTTGTCTTTCGCCAGACCAGACATTGCATATGCCGTCAACAAGCTCTCTCAATTCATGCATTCACCTACTACTGATCATTGGCAGGCAGCAAAGAGGGTGCTTCGGTATCTAGTTGGAACACCCACCTATGGTCTTTTCAATAGAAGGTCGAACCCTCTCTCCCTACATGCCTTCTCAGATGCCGATTGGGCGGGAGACATTGATGACTATGTCTCCACAAATGCATATATTGTCTACCTTGGCAAGCATGTTATCTTATGGTCAGCTAGAAAGCATAAGGGTGTTGCTCGCTCATCAAAGGAGGCTGAATATAGGTCAGTTGCTAACACAGCATTTGAGCTCAACTGGATTGGTCATTTGCCTTCAAGAGCTTGGTATCTAACAACACACGCTACCACCATTTACTGTGATATTGGCACCACATATCTATGTGCTAACCCGGTTTTTCACTCTAGAATGAAGCACTTTGCACTAGACTATCATTTCATCAGAAATTAAGTTCAAGCTGACAATCTCAGAGTCTCCCATGTATCAACTCATGATCAGCTTGCTGATGGTTTTACAAATCCACTAAGTCGTCAACGATTTCTCATGTTACGTGACATGATCGACGTCTCCAAAGAATATTTAGTTTCCTACAATGTCTCCTTCGTATCAATTTCATTAATTGTAAATATATGTGATTGCCTTGCACATTACTGCTCTTCATGTATATATGTAACTCATTACCTTTCAATAAAATCATCTCTTCAATACAAAGATCATACATAGTTCGGATACAAATATGCCTTTCCATTCGGCGTAATGTTATGTTGTGTTTCGAGATAACTAAAAGTACATTCAGTGGCGGATCTACTTGTTTAGTAGAGGTGTCAGCTGACACACATTAAAAAATAAATATGTGATTTTTTCAGCTAGTACAAGTGAAATTCAACAGCTATGGTGGTATTTCACCGATGATGACACCCTTAAAACCTGGGTTTAAACCTCTCTCACACCTTATTTTTACTTATTTTTAATTTGGATTTAAAAACCCATTAATTTTGACACCCCCAAATTTGGATCCTACATCAGCCACTGAGTACATTAACATACAAGTCAAAAGACATTGTATCTCATACATAGGGAAATACAAAATAAGGGACAGACACGATGCATTGAAACACTCTACTACAAAAGCTAATCACACAGCTAAATGTTGAGAAAGCCCGGTTTCAAACTCATGAATTTCTCCTGCTGTTCACTTATCATATTCATCCTTTCAACTTCCATTTCCCTAACCTCTCCAGTTTCTGAGTCATCATCTGAGTCATCATCTGAGTCATCATCATCTAACACAATAATATCTGGACATGTCTTCAGATTCATTGATATATCAGGTCCCTTAAAAGGCGTTTCTGAAACCCTATCCGCAGCATCTTCAAGTTCCAATCTTTCATCATCAGACTCATCGTCATCCAACAGTATAATTACCTCATCTGGATTTGACTTTGACACTTTGACCTCTTCATTTGCCTGCAGATTGTCAATAGATTTTGTAATAACCGAGTGATCCGAGTTTTTTTCAGTCTCTACGTAAATATTACTTCTCACCTTGTTCTCAATTCCAAATTTCCTCTTTGAAGGCAAAGTTCCAAAACCACCGTTTTGTCCTTTTGAAACATCCACGCTAACCTAACATAAATATTCTAATCACTTTTTTTGTCCTAGATTTGGAAAACGGCAATTTATAACAGAGGTTCACCTTTCCTGAACCATACAAGCCGGTGGGCCTGACCCCGCCAATGTTATTTTCAACCTGCAAAAACGTCTTCGAGCTCACAGAAGAAGCTTCAACAGCTCCTGTGCATGTTTTCTCAATGGTGCTTTCAATATTCTTGTCAAAGACCTAAGAAGCGAAAGTAGAAAAAAAAAAATCATGATCTCAAGGTTATGCACCACCAAACTACTATAAATTTTAGTGATCGCCATTTGAACGGTACAGGATTTAGATCCTAATAAACCTCTAGACTGAAAAACTGTTTTTCATAACTTGTCAATTTAATCAAGCAAACTTCTAGTTCATAAAGCTAATTGCTTTTTGAAAGGCAAATACTCCAAAACGAAATCTTCCAAATACGCTATCAAGCAACATTGCCATAAGCCACCGCAGGACAGAAAGGCAAAGAAACATTTATAGTGTTAATATAAACAGAACGAACCCCAAAAGAGTAATAAATAAGAATTCAGAACATAATAAGTGTCTTACCGTTCCAGGATGCCATGTTTTCAAAGATTGAACAACTGGCTCGAAGGCCGCTGCATTTTGCATTGATCGCCTGATGACACTGATCACCGCGTCAACATTACGCTCGATGTAAGGAAGCTTTGACTTTAACAACCGTCTCAACTTTCCCACATTGATTGGCATCTCTTTCGCTATTATTATTAATTATAATAAATCAGACCAGGTCAAAACCAATTAACATATCCAATAACCTGGCTATGTGGAAGTCAAATATCTACCTATTTCAAGAAGAGTTCTATTTGGTAATACGTAACCAGTGCTCTCATCGTCTGCTCGTGCAATCCTATCTCGCCATTCACAAAGCCCCTGCGAGGCAGCAACCACTGTGTAAGCTCCATATGATAATATGATGGCCTTGGCTGTGCGCAAGTTAGAAAATACCGCAACAATGGCAAGTTGAACTGCATTGAAATTAGCTGCCTGAACCCTGTAAATGCCCAAACGAAAAGCATACGAGAGATTAATCTAGGTAGCTATGTCATGCACGAGGCTAAGATCTAACTGGGAACTGCACTTACCATAAAAAGCAGAAAACGATTAAGGGATAACCAAAAACCATGTACAACAGGCAACCAATAAAACTAACGAGTATATTTCTTTCATGAAGGGACAACAAGCAACAAACCCATAAATGTGAAGATATGAACTCTCAGTCAGCAGCTCTTTCTCATATAGTTGCATGCACACATCATAGCTACGCTTGTAAACCTGTTACCAGCAACTTCGTCAAAATAATTATCCAAAAACTGAAAAAGAACACGATGCATCCACCGAAGGCAACAGAATACAGACAGCAAATAGTAGATAGCAGAATACTGGTATAAGATGCATATGCGAATAAAACAATCTTGAGAATAGCTAACGGTTATCACCTCTACCAGAAGGGAGTCAGGTTTCTCGTCTTCTTTCCCTACTGTGTGCAAATCTATTCGCATCACATCATAAATGTACAACAGATAATGTGTATCTTCTCTAGCATATCTGCCACCATATTAAAACGAATGAGCTCCACTCACCCAATGTAACAATAATGACGAGGGACTAGAGAGAACAGAGAATATACTAACCTTGTCATTACATCTGGAAGGGGTCGTATTCTCCAGTCTGCATTTTGGTATCTGCAGCAAATTGAGAAAATAGACGTTGAATGAAGAGAGTGCGTAAGAACAAAGGTTAACCAAGGCTGGATTATGACCCACTGTTTATTTGCAGCAACTCCACAATAATGTTTCAGAAGAAATTCAAGACTCTTTCTCTCCAGCTTTAGTACCCTTGAGGCCTGAAAGATTCAAGATAATCAATATTCCCAAAAAATGACTGACAGAAAACGAAAAAGCAGCGCTTAAGGTAGTTTCAAAGCCGAGTACTAAAACTATCATTTAATAGCCATAAGAATGTAAAAAAAAAATTACTAAATGACCCTGCGAAAATTGATGAATGCTATTCCAGTGTCGTGATAATGGACAAAATAACAAACGGTAAAAATATTTCAATTTTTTTTCTACGTTCCTCAACATTACAAAAATGCGTTTGGTTTTTTATGCCTACAACAAACATGGCTTGCGAGGACAAACCAAACCAATCAGAAATCAAACCTGTCCTGTGTCAAAGAGATTGCAGACATATATGCCGAAGTCACGTTGAAGCCAAATAATATCTCGATCTGCTCCATGCATTACCTAGTTAAATTAAAATTTCTTTATGTTGAAGTAGTTACATCTAGGGGGTCTGACTGAGGAAAGAAACTTTAAGAATTTTGGAGAAAACCTTTTTCTTTTTAGGGTCTTTGAAGATATCCCTGAGATAAGTGCCAACGTGATCCCAAAGCTTGAATGTATCAACTAAATAATCCTCCGTTCTGGTAGATATTTGCATCAAGCATGTTAATCCTTGAAAAGATCTATACTGATTATGCTCCAGATCAACCTACAAAACAAACGAAAACAGTGAACTTCAGGCTAAGCGACATTTATCAAAGACAAACCGCATCACTAACTCATAACTTATGTCTGTCTGTGTAACAAATTTAGTGGGGACAGAGACTTATAGGGGAAAAGGTACCATCTCAAATCCCGTTCTCCTACTAAAAATCTTGATAGTTCACATCCATTTTAGTTTCAGGAAACTTCCTACAGTTTACTGACCCAAACTCATAGCATAATCAAACTCTTATACATCCTCCACTAGCAAGTGCCATGTTCTAAAAATGCATTGCACATTGATTTATAGAAGGAAAGAAAAGAAAGAGAAAGGTATTTACAGCAAACTCTTCAACATTAGACAATTTTGCAGCTAAATCCTTCAGATCATTCACTTCTTCAACAAGCTTGAATGGAGTTCCTTCCAAAGGGAGGGGATCAACAGGTTTTATCTCTGATATATTTGTATCAATAAAGTCCATAACTGAGAGTTGCTCCTGTATAGTATTGCAAACACATATCAAAAGAGCAGAGAAGATCAAAGATTAAGATTCCAGATATTTAAATGAGGCAGTTAAGAATCATACAAGAAAAACTACTTTTTCAGTCTCAAGATGTAAACTAACCACTGGATGAATAAAGCCGAAACTGTTCTCCTTCTTCTCCAACCAAACATGCTCAAACGGTACATTTGTGTTGTTCACCAAAATCTTATACTCCTCCTGAGGCTTCTTTATGGTTGCAATGTGGAAAGAAACCTTCGCCTTTCCATGTTTCGAATCAATTTCCTTCTTCTTTGCATTTTCCAAATACAAATCTAGACCCTCATCAACTCTCTGGAGAACTTCATCGTTCAGGTTAACAAGCCAGTAATACGCATCATCTCCGACAATTTCCCCTGAATTTCTCATCGCTTTCCCACAGAAGTGCGCCCAGCTACCTATTGTCTCAAGAACACACTGCGAGCTCCCAGAAATCTCATCAATCGGACGCTTGAACTTATCGAAATTGTAGAGAAAATGAAAATCGTTATTCGCTGGAAGTGCATGAGAGGTAGAAGATAGCTTCGAGATATTCTCCGGGAGAGAAGCACCAATCAACGCCTCCAGAGATTTCAGCTCCGGTGAATCGTCGGCTGCCATCTGAACGGATTGAGATTTTGGATTTCACTGCTTGTTAGCTTATGTAGGTGGTGGAATACTGTCGGGACATCATCTCTGATACCCACCCTCCTCCTCAATCAATCTTCCAAAGACATGAAACAAAAAGGAAAAAATATAAAATGGTAAATTGCTGGAATTTACAGTTAACCCTAAGGAAGATAAACTATTTACAGGTTTTACCAAATTTAACCGGAGGGAAAATCGAATCGAATTGAAATACGAACGAAACCCGAATCCAAATAGCCACTCAATGTTAACCGTCCCCAATCCAACTTAAACCATCTCGATCCAATCTTGATTTTAACCATCTCGAACCCGAATCCAAATAACCCCAATCCCCTCAACGGTTTCCCCTAAATTCCCAAATTCGAAAACGTAACTCTAAAACATCCCACTTCGATTCCTTCGATTTCCCTTCGATTATTCACCGAAAACGTGTGAATCATGGTTGAAACTAGGCTGGATAAGAGAAATGATAGGCCTCCTCCAACGGATCCTCCTCCGCAAAAGAGCGGGACCTCGAAGAACTCGAAGAAGAACAAACCGAAGAAGACTTCGAAGAAGAGAAAAACGACGGATGAGGAATCACTGGCGGTTGATTTTGTTGGAACCGTGGGAGTTGCGGAGGAGAATGAAGTAGAAGAACCGACTAAGGATGTAGAAGATCAAGAGAAAGAGAAAGAAGAATCGGAGAAGGAGAAAGAAAGGGAAGAATTCTTTCAAAAATGATACCCTCTCCCTATCTCTGCAGCTTCTTCATCCGCAATCTACCTTTTTACATCTGCCACGACAATTCTTCTTTCTACTTCACCTTCCAGTTGAATTTATATTTCCCAAACACTTACTATGTACACTGCGTTCTTTGGAAAGGCCTACAAATCAGTGGAACTCCTTTCACAATGCTCTTGAATGTTGAGTTCCATCCACTGTGGTTCCAGAAGCCTCCCACTACAACATGTCTTATTACTTCTATATGCGGTGCACATTTTACAATATATTCTCTTTCTTAGGCAATTGTATTAACTTCATTCGGAAAGGTCTGTATCCCGTCTGATCCAAGCATAGACCCTGGTCAAATGACCCCATAGAAAAGGTTGGATACTATTACACTGCCCCAAGCAATCTCCACAACTTCTTTGCTTTCCATTTGGGCTATGGTTCCCACGTTTACGTATATGGCTGACCTCGATTTCACATGGAGATTCTTTTTTAAAAATATGATATAAGCTGAAACCCCACCATTCAATAATCGCTTACGTAGATGCACTGAAAATATTGTTTAATAAGAGGCAGTCCATACATCAGAATGAATCAGATCAAAACATTTTTCATAGATAGTTAAGGGCTTGGGGAATACTGACTTGCAATGTTTCCCAAGTATACAAGCCTCACAACTTTAATTTTTAAAATCAAGATTGGGTAACATCAGCCCTTGTGCTCTAGAGTGAGGTTGGCCTAGTCTAGCATGCCATAAAACATCATTATCTAAAACAGAAGCAGAATTAAAAGCACAAGATAAATTTGGTGTAAGCTTGGTGTCTTCAAGTAAATAAAGCTCTCTCTTACTCACACCTTTTCCCAGAAGCTTTCTGGTTTTAATATCCTGAAAGCACACCTCAATAGGACCAAAAATCACCTTGCAATTAAGATCATTAGTTGCTCTTTTGACCGACAACAAATTATATGTAAAAGTAAGCGTATATAAAGCTTCAGCTTCTTTATCAATTAGGTTTAGATTGCCTATTCCCTCAATGAGTATTCTATCCCCATTTTCTATAGCTGGTTTGACATTATTAATAAGTTTAGCATCTCTAATCATGTGGTGAGATGCCCTGAGTCAATTACCAATGGTCTAGTGAATGAAGATGCATTATGTATAGAATTTAAAGCATTAATATTTGTGTTACCAAAGTTTGCATTGAGAGCTTTTATGAGAGCCTCAATTTCTGACTTGCGGATGGAGGCATCATCATTGTGGAGTTGAGACATGGACTGAGAGGTAGTTCTAGTCACATGAGTTGTTGAAACCATGGCTCTTCCATCTTCACCCAGGCGCATAGGTGCATTGCTTGATTCATGCGTCCTGGCTTCATGGGCTCTTGCCGGAGTAGGTTTAGGTGGCCTGAAATGTGGGTGAAGAATCCAACAGTTGTTCTTAGTATGACATATCTTCCTAAAGTGGTCACATGTCACTTGCCGATCTCCTCCTCCTCCTCCACCTCTTGCTTTGAAATAGGACTTATTTGTTGATGCATTTTCCACCTTCTCAGCCTTGCTTGCCATAAACAGAGTTCCCTTTCCACCTAGCAATCCATCTGAACCTAACTCCTTCTGAAGTTGGGAACACACCTCATTGTAGCTTGGTAACTCCTTGGACCTCAAGATATGCTTGAGAATATCATTAAAGCTTGGGTTAAGCGTGAGGAGCAGTCCAAAGATCTTGCTCACGCCTTGCCTCAAGAGTGTTGGGGTCCGTTGTGCTTGGTCTCAGCATTTACAACTGAGCCCACAGTTGACTATTCTTCCCAAGATGTTTGGTGAAGTCCATCTCCTCTTGCTGTAGATTGTTGATAGCTCTTTTCACCTCAAATATTTTTGTTTGGTTTGAAGTGTTTCCATAAACCTTTTGTAATGTATCCCATAACTTTATTGAGGTTTCACAATGAGAGTATGACTACATTATAGGAGTATCAAGTGAGCCTTGTAAGATAGACAACACCATGAGGTCTTCTTGTCCCTATTTGCCTTCATCTACCTTTACAATCTCCTTGCCATCTCCTCTTTGGGTGACTTGTCTTGGCTCTTCACTTGACACCACAAGAAAACATGTTTTTAGCTACTGCAAGATTAGTAGGTAATCAGTCAGTAAATCAGGATTAATGACTGATTAGCGACTGATTAAGGCAATCGTTATAGTCTTCGTCGCTAAATAAATTAGTCGTAGATTGGTTGGTATTTAGCGACCCAAAAATCCGTCGTGCAATAGTCGCTAAATTAACGAACGACGAACGACTATTTTAGTGACGTATTTAGCAACTAAAAATACGTAGTTGCTAAATAGACGGTACATTTAGCGACTGAATAGTGACTGAATAATGACCAATTTACCCACGATTATGCAACTGATTAGTGACTACGGAAGTACTGTTTTTGAACAAATACGAACACAGATTTGGGATTTGATATTTATATATTTTGGTTCATTTGGGTTTCTATTTGTGAGATTAGTTTTTTTACAAATGCTAAATGAAGAAACTGAAATTAGTAAATATGTTTTTTTGGAATCCTAGATACCAAAAAGATACATAAGATCATAAAACAACTCCAACACTTGAGTTGTTTTATGTTCAAAATGCCAAAAGATAGTTAAGTTATGAGAAGCTAAAACAACACAAGTTAGCTTTTAGTGATAAGGAGGAGCTGGAGATGATGCTTCTTTGGCAATGAAAGCAAGGTATTTCGAGTTAGTCACACGCATAAACTTATTCATAAGGGGGAACTCAGCCATCTTAGCTTGGTTAGCAGCTTGTTCCCGAGTATGGTCTTCCCCTGCCTTCGCAATAAGGGCTGCTTGTTCCTTTATATATTTTACGTTCAGCTTCTTCAATCTTTTTTTGCATGTCCATGAAAGACGAGGAGCTTCTTGGGTCATTTGGTTTTCTCTTGAGCTTATTCTTCAGGCTTCCAAGACCAAAAAGGTCTCCCCTGTCGCATAAGGTTGTCGCATAAGGTTGACTACAAAAAAGAAAATAATGAGAGTCATTAAAAATCAATTTCCAAGCTAGAAAACATTATCCAAACTCTCAATGTACAAACACAAGACTGAAAAATATTTTTTATTTAAAAACACTACCTGAATAAACAGCTCATTGTCCTTTTCTACTAATAGCATTGGATGATCCTCATCTGAGATTTCAGTGTTATCCTTCTCAAGGTTAGTCAACCTCTCTTTCTTTTTCTTTTTGTAAACCTCAGCAACTTTTTTTGCTTTGAAGTCGACATAGGTTCAATCTGATTTTGTATGAGCCTTGATGAATATTTTACCAAAACTCACAGGTCTTCCCAAAATGAAATGGATGATAAACATACATGAGTGAAGTGTTAGAGAAAGCGAGACAAAGAAAATGAGACTCACCAGCTCCTGTTCGATTTGCATATAGGACTTTTTCCCTGTGTTATTCTTGTATATTTTAAGACCATTACGTTCAGACCTTCGAGCTTTTGATGCTTTGCGGCTCTTTGCCACTGCTTTCTCAGTGTCCCAAAAAGCAGTCATTTCTTTCCAGAGTGTATCCCCTATCCAATTTGGTTGCTCTCGAGAGGTCCTTACACCACTGACCATACCTTTCATTCGAAGCTGACAAATGGATTCAAAGTGTTCTTGAACATGATCGGTTAACATGGGATTCCATGTGTGTGTTTTCTACAAAACAACAAAGAAAATATGTGTTATCATCACAAAAGAAAGAACTATATAAACCGCATGTCAAAGTAAAAGCTATGTATTAATAATAATCATCACAACAGAAATAACTATAAACAAAATGTAAAGGACAGAGAAGGTTACCTCAAATTCAAGGAAGTATCCTTCTTGTCTGTCTCTAGGCACACATGACCAGCTATATAATGGCTTATTAAACTTCTTGGTGAAAATCTTGGTTATCTTACGGGTCAAGCTGGAGTTGTCATAACCAAACCTACAACACAAGAGGAATAAACCAGAGAAACTCAAACAAAACCAAATCAGATAATTAACATGTGTTTATCTTCACAACAGAACCAAAAAAAAAGAAACTAACACTAAACTCACACAAAAGACTCACACAAGAGGAAAAAAATAGAGAGTCTCAATCAGCAAACTCAAACTCGAACAAGCATTGAAAAGACACTAAACAGGCAGAGAGAAGACACCTAGTATAATCAAAACACAAACTTAAACAAAATTCTCACAACAGACAGAAAAAAAAAACTCAAACAAAACCAAATCAGATAATTAATATGTGTTTATCTTCACAATAGAACCAAAAAAAAAAAAAAACTAACACTAAACTCACACAATAGACTCACGCAAGAGGAAAAAAACTAGAGACTCTCAATCAACAAACTCAAACTCAAACAGGCAGAGAGAAGAAACTAGTATGCCGAAACACAAACTTAAACAAAATTCACACAATGGACAAAAAAAAAAAGAAACACAAAATCAAAGAAGCCATACCAAGTTGTACCAGGCTCAAGGTTGCGAGACAGGACGTTGTGACCTCCTCTCGGCCTGGTTGGGCTAGCATCCAGTTTATTACATCAATCACGTCCTCAGATAGATTAGGTTCAACTGGAGCTTCGAACTCAGAAAGTTCTTCTGGGTCTTCATGACAGTTTTGTGCTTGAGAACTGTGAGGCGATGGAGCTCCATGAAGTGGAGATGGTGGAGATTCTTCGAGTGGAGGAGATGGAGACTGTCTCTGCTGAGGTTGAGGATTTGAAGTATCTTCACCGCTAGAAGAAGGTGGTACTCGAGTTTGAGGCTGAGTTTGAGGCATCAGAGTAAATCCAGAAGGTGGGAACGTGGAGGATTGATATAGTTGCCTCGGAGGTGGATAATCCCTAACGTGGAGGATGGATATAGTTGCAAGAATAGATGTAAAATAGAAAAGCAATACAATAGATAAACTATGAAAACCAAAGAAACAAAGGAATTCCAGGAGGACTCTTATGGAGTTCCTCCTGTCATGTCCCCGATCCTGAGTATGATCGTCTGGACGGACCATGGTACGAGGAGACGCATCAGTCAGGTCACGAGACCTAAAGGCAAGCATACCATGGTCTAGCAACGTGGTTAAGGGCATCAGGGAGCTGATACTTAGCCATATAAAGAAGGAAAAGGAGTTAAACGAGTTACACGAGTAAAGGGGTAGCTCAACGGGGTTTTGGGACAGCTCGACCTAGCTTGGGGAAGCTCGGGTGAGCTCAGCCCAGCTCGGTCTAGCTTCACACTCACTGGTCAGCTCACACCNGCCATATAAAGAAGGAAAAGGAGTTAAACGAGTTACACGAGTAAAGGGGTAGCTCAACGGGGTTTTGGGACAGCTCGACCTAGCTTGGGGAAGCTCGGGTGAGCTCAGCCCAGCTCGGTCTAGCTTCACACTCACTGGTCAGCTCACACCAGCTGAACCGTCATGTTCTCATTCCTGGAACTTGACATAAGGCTTAGACTGTCATGTCCCCGATCCTGAGTATGATCGTCTGGACAGACCATGGCGCGAGGAGACGCGTCAGTCAGGTCACGAAACCTAAAGACAAGTTTATCATGGTCTAGAAACGTGGTTAAGTACATCACGGAGCTGATACTTATCCAAATAAGGAAAGAAAGGGAATAAAAGGAGCTACACAAGTTAAAGGGTAGCTGGATGAGGTGTAGAGACAGGTCGACCTAGCTCAGGGGAGCTCGAGGAAACTCAGCCCAGCTTGGTCTACCTACACACTCATTGATCAGCTCACATAGCTGAAGGGTCATGTTTCCGTTCCTGAAACTTGACGTAAGGCCAAGACGTTCAATAGAAACCAGACTGCTTTGGTTTATATCATGAGAATTGATCATGAACAAGTTGTGATGAAGTGAATGATCAGAATAGATCATGGTAAAGCTTAGCCTTGGTCAAGGAATGGACCAAAGGACTTAAACAGAGAATAATATGAAGATAAGCAAGCTAAACGAGTAATACGGCAGCTTGGTGAAGTGTTCGGGAAGCTCAATCGGCTGAACGGGGTAAGAATCAGCTCTGGCGGGCTCACATTGAGTAGAGTCAGCTCCCTGAGCTGGACTACTAGCTCACTCAGCTGGACCAGCTGAGGATCAGCTCATCTTAGCTGAACTGAGTGTTTGGGTTTTGGGCCGTTGGGTCAAGTCTGGGCAGTTACCGGGCTGGTCGGTAGGCCAGGGTTGGCTATGGGCCGATGGGCTGTTGTGGTCGGGCCATGGGCTTAGTTAACTAGTTTGGGCTTGGGTCTGACATTTCTAGAAGTGGATGGACGTGCGTAGATATGTCTGGAAACTTCCAAGATCCAATAGATGCGATCTGGACCGTTGATTGTAATCGATGGCCAATATCTGGTATGAAAAGATGCTTGGAAGAGATGTGTCCCTTTGGACATGGCCTTTGGTTTCCTATATATAGGAGGGCCGACCAGAGATCAAAGAATTCAATCTTAGACAATGGACACACGTTCTAAAGAGATCCCCCAATGATAAACGAGGATCCATAGGGATGCCACCAAAGGGTGCCATCTAGGGATGCCACCAAAGGGTACCATCTAGGGATGCCACCAAAGGGTGCCATATGGGGATGCCACCAAAGGGTGCCATCTGGGGATGCCACCAAAGGGTGCCATCTGGGGATGCCACCAAAGGGTGCCATCTGGGGATGCCACCAAATGGTGCCATCAAGGGATGTCACCACGAGGTGCCATCAAGGAGTGTCATCCAAAGGGTACGAGTTTCCAAGAGTCATGAGTTACCAAGGTTGTGAGTTACCAAAAGATGCGAGTAACCAAAAGCTACGAGATACCAAGGGTTGCGAGTAGCTAATGGTACGAGGACCAAGAGGTACCATTGACCAAAGGTTACCATCGACCAAAGGGTGCATGTCACCAAATAGATGCGAGCGTATCGTGACCTAAGAGGTACGAACGTATTGGACCTAAGAGGTACGAATGTATCGTGACCTAAGAGGTACGAGTGTATCGTGACCTAAGAGGTACGAACGTATCGTGACCTAAGAGGTATGAACTTATCGTGACCTAAGAGGTACGAACGTATCATAACCTAAGAGGTACGAGCGTATCGTGATCCAAGAGGTACGTATGTATTGTGACCTAAGAGGTACGAACGTATCGTGACCTAAGAGGTACGAACATATCGTGACATAAGAGGTACGAACGTATCGTGACCTAAGAGGTACGAACGTATCGTGATCCAAGAGGTACGTACGTGTCGTGATCCAAGGGATGCGAACGTATCACAACCCAAGGGGTGTGAATGTATCGGGATCCAAGGGATGCATATATGACGTGATCCAAGGGATGCGAACGGGTCGTGACCGAAAGGGTGCGAATGGTTCGGGTCCGAAAGGGTGCAAATGGTTCGGGTCCGAAAGGGTGCGAATGGTTCGGGTCCGAAAGGGTGCAAATGGTTCGGGTCTGAAAGGGTGCGAATGGTTCGGGTCCGAAAGGGTGCGAATGGTTCGGGTCCGAAAGGATGCGAATGGATCGGGTCCGAAAGGGTGCGAATGGTTCGGGTCCGAAAAGGTGCAAATGGTTCGGGTCCGAAAGGATGCAAAGGGATCGGGTCCGAAAGGGTGTGAATGGTTCGGGTCTGAAAGGGTATGAATTGTTCGGGTCCGAAGAGGTGCGATCGATAAAAGGACACCACTTGCATTGTGTAGGGCGTGGACCCACATAGTGGCAATTGGTTGTTAGTTGAGTCAATGCTTGATATAAGGGGTTATGGTATATCTTGAATAGTGTTGAGTTCATTAACCATAGGCAATGGTTTGAGGGTCAAACACTAATAAGATTGGGGTCATGTCTATATACCAAGATGACCGTGTATGATCTGATCATGGTTGAGAATAGACGATCTGATTCATAGCTGATGGATCAAGGTGTTTGTTTTAACTTGATAAGAGATGCATTGGTTTAGAAGACAAAGCTGATCGGACTTGTTGGAATGTTGTTCCATGGCCGATCATGCAAGAGTGAAGACCCATCAGCTCAGAGTCATGTGTGGTGGTTGGATGAGTGACTTAGGATCTGATGGGCATTGTCAGTCTAGTAGATAGACTTGATTTGATAAGCCGTTGAGGCAAAGGATGATGCATGAGCCGAGAAAGGACAGATGCATATCATTAACCGTTTGAAGACTTCTCAAAGGTTACTTGGTCTGTGGGGATGGTTGGTTGAATGACTAAGTACTTTGGGGAGAGTTTGTAAAGATATAAGAGAGCTGGACGAGTAGACGGGAANATGATGCATGAGCCGAGAAAGGACAGATGCATATCATTAACCGTTTGAAGACTTCTCAAAGGTTACTTGGTCTGTGGGGATGGTTGGTTGAATGACTAAGTACTTTGGGGAGAGTTTGTAAAGATATAAGAGAGCTGGACGAGTAGACGGGAAGCTGGGCGAAGCTACCTCGCAGCTCGATCAGCTGGATGAGAGTACACGGAAGCTCAGGTGAAGTGGTGCAACTTAGCTAGCTGGATGAGCTAGCTATGTCAGCTAGGAGGATGAGCTAGCTAAGTCAGCTGGAAGGAGGATGAGCTAGCTAAGACAGTTCAGTTGGACAGGATGAGCTAACAAGCTCCATGGATGTGGCAAAGGTATGATCTAGCAATGTTGCTTAGTTCTAGATAGAATGGTTAGGTGAATGGAACCTCGGATTTTGTATGACTTGGTTTGGTTCAGCATCGACCTTGGAGCCATCTGGTAGTTGAGTATACTGACCCGTCGCTGAGTTGATGTGACCAGACAAGTGTTAGATTGGTTTTAGACCAATGGTTAATTTGATATTATTCCGCTGTGCATAAGTTGAAAGGATCTAAGCTAGGGAATGACTAAGGTAGTCTTGAGCTAGGATCTGAGTTAGCCCTCGCCTATGGGCGATGTTTTAAATAAAGGGCGAAATTTTTAGAGGTTCGGTCAGGGTATNGACCAATGGTTAATTTGATATTATTCCGCTGTGCATAAGTTGAAAGGATCTAAGCTAGGGAATGACTAAGGTAGTCTTGAGCTAGGATCTGAGTTAGCCCTCGCCTATGGGCGATGTTTTAAATAAAGGGCGAAATTTTTAGAGGTTCGGTCAGGGTATGGACCGAGCGACGTGAGGCATCGACCGCGGCCTAGTCGGCTGGATCGGGTCTTACAAGTTGGTATCAGAGCATGCTTGATCCCTGTTAAGGACAATGCTTAAGATTTGGAGTTCAAAACCGATATTATTTCTGCAAAACTAAGATGACTTGGAACGTTACCTGCGGTGAGCCAAGTGAGAGTTGAGGTAAGATTGGGTTTCATTCTTGTGAACAGGGAAGTTCCAGGATGAGCCTGCTTAGCCAAGATGTACTCTCCAAGGGCAAGATCCTGAAAACAGAAGGGTTAGTTCATCTAGTTATTTGGAAGTAATAGACGGATTGGATAAGGGACGTAATGCAAGATCTTTGTAAGGACGACTTGGACAAGAGAGGTAACATGGACCAGAGAGTGGCTTAGGTTGAAATAAACGTGCAGCACTCTACTGAGGTTAAGTGTTATTCCCTGGTGGCCATCCAAAACAAGTGAGCATACGTTTGGTATCTTAGTTGATGGGGATTGAGGTATATTATAAACACTTTTGTGAATGGTATGGGACATTCATGGAACTGTGCCACTTTGGAGAATGGTATGGGACGTTTTCCAAATGTGTATCAAACCGAGATCCTACTCAACTAGGAGAGTGGACCAGTTTTAGTAGGCGATCGAGTCCACTGAAGGACCAGGGTTGGCTTACTCTAACGAGTCCAAGTGGGATCTAGTCAGGATGGACTAAGATCTTCTGGGTATTGATCACAGACAGGGTAATACCTGCGGATCTAATTTGTGTCCACTCAAGAGTCATGAAGTGATCTTGGGCATGGATTTGGCTTGGAAAGAATCGGGCCACCTTAGACTGTCATCGGGGGAGGTGCAGTTTGAGAGTGGGTGTTGACCCCCGGTCAGGTTCCAAGGAATAAAACCTGCCTCCTTTTGTGTAGTGGTTTCAGCAGTCCGAGCGGAACGGATGCTAGAGATAGATTGTGAGGCTTATATAGCTACAATCGCCACTAAAGAGATGGTTGAGGGGTGGTAACCAAGACGGGATTCCGCTGGTCAGTGAGTTTGATGATGTGTTCGGGCGCTGCAGGGCATTCCCCCTGACAGGGTGGACCCGTTCATAATAGAACTGGAACCAGGGACGGCCCCAATGTCTAAAAGTCCATAAGCCGCATAGCTCCTGCCGAGATGGCCGAGCTAAGGACCAGGGTCGGTATACAATCGAGTCCGGAATGGGACCAGGGTTGGCTTACGCGATCGAGTCCAAGTAACAACCAAGTCGGAGATTGACCTAGGGTTGGGATAAAGA
>CAKOAT010850709.1:144780-155989 GCA_932364175.1 Eruca vesicaria subsp. sativa
ACAAGCTCCGTGGATGTGGCAAAGGTATGATCTAGCTACTTTCTTTTAGATCTAGCTAGAATGGTTTAGGGGAATGGAACCCTGGAATTGTATGACTTGTACCATGTAAGGATCGATCTATAAGCTGGAAGGTAGTTCAGTGAACTGACCAAGGCATAGATTATTAGATTGGACAAGTGTTAGATTGGTTTTAGACCAACGGTTAATATAGTATAATCCGCTGCGTAGAATAGAAATGATCTAAGCTAGGAAATACTAAGATAGTCTTAAGCTAAGATCTAATTTGGCCCTCGCCTATGGGCGATACTATAAATAAAGGGCAAAAAATTTAGAGGTTCGGTCCGGAAGAGGAACTAGCGACGTGAGCCTTCGACCGCGGCCTGAGAGGCCGGGATCGGGTCTTACAAGTTGGTATCAGAGCATGCTTGATCCTGTTAAGAAAAATGCTTAAGATTTGGAGTTCCAAACCGATATTATTTCTGAAAACAAAGATGACTTGGAACCTTAGCTGCGGTGAGCCAAGTGAGGGTTGAGGTAAGATTGGGTTTCATGCTTGTGAACAGGGAAGTTCCAGGATGAGCCGGCTTAGCCAAGATGTACTCTCCAAGGGCAAGATCCTGAAAACAGAAGGGTTAGTTCATGTAGTTATTTGGAAGTAATTGACGGATTGATAAGGGACGTAATGCAAGATTTTTGTAAGGACGAACGGAACAAGGGAGGTAACATGGACCAGAGAGTGGCTTAGGTTGAAGTAAACGTGCAGCACTCTACTGAGGTTAAGTGTTATACCTTGGTGGCCTTTCAAAACAAGTGAGCATACGTTATATATCTTAGTGTGATGTGGATTGAGGTATATTATAAACACTCTTGTGAATGGTATGGGACATTCATGGAAGTGTGACACTTTGGAGAATGGTATGGGGCGTTTTCCAAATGTGTATCAAACCGAGATCCTACTCAGCTAGGAGAGTGGACAAGTTTCGGTAGGCAATCGAGTCCAGTGAAGGACCAGGGTTGGCTTACTCGAACGAGTCCAAATGGGATCTAGTCAGGATAGACTAAGATCTTCTGGGTATTGATCATAGACAGGGTAATACTTTCGGATCTAATTTGTGTCCACCTCAAGAGTCATGAAGTGATCTTGGGCATGGATTTGGGCTTGGAAAGAATCGGGCCACCTTAGATTGTCCCGATCAGGTTCCAAGGTATAAAACCTGCCTCCTTTTGTGTAGTGGTTTCAGCAGTCCGAGCGGAACGGATGCTAGAGAGAGGTTGTGAGGCTTATATAGCCACAACCGCCACGAAGGAGATGGTTGAGGGGTGGTAACCTAGACGGGATTCCGCTGGTCAGTGAGTTTGATGATGTGTTCGGGCGCTGCAGGGCATTTCCCCTGACAGGGCGGACCCGTCCATAATATAACTGGAACCAGGGACGGCCCCAATGTCTAAAAGTCCATAAGCCGCAAAGCTCCTGCCGAGATGGCCGAGCTAAGGACCAGGGTCGGTATACAATCGAGTCCGGAATGGGACCAGGGTTGGCTTACGCGATCGAGTCCAAGTAACAACCAAGTCGGAGATTGACCTAGAGTTGGGATAAAGACGACCAAGTCCAGTGAGGGATAAGGATCGCATTACAACCAAGTCGGAGTTTTGACCTATGGTTGGGGTGAGGCGGTTGAGTCCCATGGTGGACCAGAACCGCAGTATGATCAAGCTGGGTGAGCTCAGCCCAGCTCGGTCTAGCTTCATACTCACTGGTCAGCTCACACCAGCTGAACGTCATGTTCTCATTCCTGGAACTTGACATAAGGCTTAGACGTTTGATAGAAACGAGACAGCTTTAGTTCAGATCATGAGAAATGATCGTGGCCAAGCTCGATTAAGTGAATGATCAGAATGGAGCAAAGGAAGACTAAGTCTAGGTCTGTGAATTGACTAAGGGACTTAGAAAGATTGTACAAGATGAAGATATCAAGTTGTACGAAGTGTATCACAGCTGGGTGATGCGAGCAAGAAGCTCAACCAGCTGGAAAGAGCTCAGTTGGAGCTCAACTAGAGTGTGCCAGCTCCCTGAGCTGGATGGACTATCTCACTCAGCTGGGTCAGCTGGGGATCAGCTCAACTCAGCTAGACTGAGTGTTCAAGTCTTGGGCAGTTGGGCCGGGTCTGGACAGTGACCAGGCCAGGTGGATGACCCATGTGTACCAATGGGCCAGTGGGCTCTTGTGGTTAGGTCAGGGACGTGTGAAACCTGTTTGGGCTTGTCTTAGACATGTCCAGGAGTTGTTTATCAGGCCCAGGACATCTGGTAACTGTCTTAGGCGAATGGGTGTGATATGGACCATTGATTAAATCAATGGACAGAAATGAAACCGAAAGGATGCAATGGTTAGAAAAGTAACCACCGCTTCTTCTATAAAAGGAGGATGGTTCCGTGGGTTTGGAGGCACGCCAGGGCTTCCTCCTACACCCTGAAACACAAAGAAACACCCAGAGAAAACAGAGAGATGGTCGGATTCCCTATCCAAGATTCATGGTGGTGTGAAGGCCATAAATAGGCAGTTTTGGGGCAGATCAAGAAACGAGTGGAGAACTACTTTCTGGTGGCTTTTGATCTGTGATGTTATCACCCAAAGCATCCTCCAGGGCCTGAGAACACACGCAAATGGTGAGCACATAAGGGAGATGACCGGAATTCATTCCTAAAGGCCAAGACAGCCTTAAGGGCAGATGTGTGTAGAAAGGCAGTTTCATTGGAGCGAAAAGGAAGTTATGAACGACCCTGTGGTGGTATGTTATCCTGAATGAACACATCCTAGTCTTCCTATTCATCTTGTGAACACACGTAAAGAGTAAGGGGAGAAGAGAGAAGGCCAAAATCCTTTCTCATTTACAAGAAGAGCCTTAAAGGTAAAGGCACTGCAGAACCGGTTTTAGGGGAGATCAATGGAAGGAACCATTGGTGCGACTCAGGAATGTTGGGGTCAAAATCGGTACGACAGAATTAATAGCCAAAAATCCCCGCGAAAATATAAAAGGAATAGTTTTATAAAACCTGAAGAGTCATTTTATAAAACTCAAAGTCATTTATAAAACTCGCAGACCGTTTTATAAAACTCGAGAAGCCGTTTAATAAAACCCGAAGATCGTTCTATAAAACTCGAAAAATCGTTTTATAAAACTCGAGAAGCCGTTTTATAAAACTCGAGAAATCTTTTTATAAAACGATAGAATCGTTTTATAAAACTCGAAAAGCCGTTTTATAAAACTAGAGAAGCCGTTTTATAAAACCCGAAAATCATTTTACAAAACTCGAGAAATCGTTTTATAAAACTCGGGAAGCCGTTTTATAAAACTCGAGAAATCGTTTTATAAAACTCGAGAAGCCGTTTTATAAAACTCGAGAAATCATTTTATAAAACTCGAGAATCGTTTTATAAAACTCGAAAAGCCGTTTTATAAAACTCAAGAAATCGTTTTATAAAACTCAAGAATCGTTTTACGAAACCGCAAAAAAACCGAAACAGCCATAAAACGCGAACTAGTCACGACTAGTTCGTCCACGGGCGAACTAAGCCGAGCCGGCTTAGTTCGCCAATGGGCGAACTAGGAGACACTCGACTAGTTCGCCCATTGCCAAACTAAGCTTGCCCGGCTTAGTTCGCCAATGGGCAAACTAGGAGGTGCTCGACTAGTTCGCCCATTGGCGAACTAAGCTGGCCCGGCTTAGTTCGCCAATGGGCGAACTAGGAGGTGCTCGACTAGTTCGCCCATTGGCGAACCAAGCTGGCCCGGCTTAGTTCGCCAATGGGCGAACTAGGAGGTGCTCGACTAGTTCGCCCATTGGCGAACTAAGCTGGCCGGCTTAGTTCGCCAATGGGCGAACTAAGAGGTGCTGACTTTGCCCCACTGGTTCTTTTCGCCTAGTTTGCCATATGGCGACCTAGCCGAGCTGAACTAGCTCGCCGTACGTCGAGCCGACCATCCCGAGCCTCGATCTCCCACATCCTTGATTCAAGGCATACGTCCTTCGACACGATTGTATTCCGAATCACGGTCGAAATGTCTCCAGTTTCGTCTAGATCCGTCCTATCGTTCGAGTTTTACGATAAACACCGTAAAACTCCGTTTTCCCGAAAAGAACTCGAAGAAATCGTATAAAACGGTAACAGTTAATCAAAACACCGAACGTCGCCTAAACTATACGATATATCCGAGATTCTTCGTTAAGATTATAAAAAACACGTTTTTAATAAAAAACGTCGAGAGAATCGTAAAAAACGGCATCGGATCAGGAAACGGTCTCGTTAAAGTAGTAAAACGGTTTTTATCGTAAAACGGCCTGAAAGGTCCTAAAACACGATAAAAACCCATCTCGCGACGTTAACGAAAGCAAACCCGAAGATACGATAACGCTTTGACGGTCTACTCGCAGACGGAAGATAAAAGACAAGTTTGAAGATAAATAGAAGATTTCCGCAGAAGAAAAGGAAGGATCAACAGATATGGAAAGTTCCTGAAATATTTGGTTTCGAGCAAAATGGAAAGACTAATACCGCCTAAGGAGGAGGCATAGGGCAGAAGCTGAGGGACACGATTTTTCAGAGCTCTCACCACCAAAATTAGCATTTAGGAAATTTTCCGTTTTTGTTATCGAGCTGCGTCTCAACTAGGGTTTTAGTCTTAGATTGGTAGAATTAGGAATTTTGCCGACGGCTCACGCAGCTAAGGCGACTCTCGTTGTAACCGTTCTTACACGAATTCAGAATAAGAATCCTTCTTGCTCTCAATCTCGTTTTTCTTTTTATATCTTTCAATTTATTCATATTAATCGCGTTCTTGGTTACTTGTCGTTGGCTTTCGCAGAGAACCGGTTCCTCTGGAAACTTAGGGTTTTCCGAAAGTTTCCTTTTTTACGATTTATCGACAGTAGGTGGATTTCGTTTCCCACAGTTTGGCGCTAGAAGGAGGGGGGGTCGGATTACTCTTACTCATAGCCGCAAAACGCTTGACCAAAACGATGTCTGTATGTATGAAAGACAAGGTCGCAATTCGCAAAGACGCTGGTAAAACAAATGCAGCAGCGACTACTCGTACAGCCAACGCTCACGCAAACGCTGTAGTACTCAACAAAATCGAAAACCTAATTGCGAATCTTCGCCACGGGAAGAGCGACAAAACAAGCTCACGATTTCTATCTCAGATCACTAAGGGAAACGATAAAATCTATCAAACCCCATAGTGTTTTTCTTATTTCCGAGTTTGACATATCTCACGGGTTGAGAAAAAGACGTTTTCCGAGAACTTTTCGGAAAAATAAAACTTGCCCTCCCAGAAACCGCGGAACAAACCGTAGGTTACTCGCGAAATAAACCCTAGGTTACTCGCAGAAAAACCGTAGGTTATCCGCGGCAAAACCCTAGGTTGTTCGCGGAAAAACCCTAGCCTTACTCGCAGAGAAAGCCCTAGGTCACTCGCGGAAAAACCCTAGGTTATTCGCGACAAAACCCTAGGTTGTTCGCGGAAGCACCTTAGGCTACTCGCAGAATCGGGCAATACTATCCAGCCGAAAAGACGGTGAGTTGGCCAGGCAACCTGGCTTGCCATCTTGGTGAGCTGACCGGCTTTCCACCTCGTCCTAGAGGCACTGAATTTTCCCCAAGGATCCGCACAATCAAACTCATATCTACGGTGAGCCTGATCGTACTCTAAACAATAATCGCACTGCTTTTCATTTCGTCTCAATCGGACTTTCCGTTGAGATTCTACGACAAAAACAAGTCAACTCGACGAATCAAGATCACCCGCACAAAGCATCTTAGCTCGCCGAGCGTAAAGCTAGCCAGCTCGCCATACGGTGAGCTGAACCAAGGGTCTAGCTCGCCCAAGAGACGCTGACTTCGCCCCAAGGGTTCTTACCATCCAGATCACCACATGGCGAGCAGAAAGGATTCACCCGGCTTGCCCTACGTCGAGCTGAACCAATCCTCGAGTTTCTCTCTCGAGTCTTGATCGCGCTGATTCTCGTTTCGTCTCAATCGGAATTTCCATCGGGATTTCACGATAAAACCGCAAAGACTTGTTTCTTCGTATAAGTTCGAATCAATCGTCTAAAACGGCAACGGTTGACTTAACACCAAAGTTGCCTAAACTATACGAGAAATCTGAACTCTCTAAACCTAATCTGATTTTACAAAACTATGCCACGCTAAGTCGAAAACATCCAATCATAAACACGTGATTGAGTTTTTCGATATACAAAGCGCACCTAGTCGGTCAAATAAAACCAGCAGTACGAAGAAACAAGAACACGAGCTCCGATGGTTAAGTCTTCTCCATTCTCCGATACTCTCGCTGGTAATTCGTCAAAGACCGGTAGGTCAAAAGATGAAGAACGAAGAATAGACGACCCCAAATCATCGATGAAGCTAAGGTATGTCCGATTCAAAAATTTTATTAGACTTCTAATTTCTCGTAGGTAAGAAACGAAAAATTCTTGTAAACTGCCAAGAAACCTAGAGAACTTAGAATTTAGAAGATAGTCTAGCATGCTAAGTCGTAATCAATTTTTGTCTCTCTTGATTTGTTGTTCTCTAACCATTCAGGCATAACTCACAAACCGATCCAATCTCTCGTACAACCGAGAAAGGATCGCCACGCATTCAAACGTATTCATTTCTTAAAAGAAAGAAGGAGCTAGAGACGCTGACGTCGCCTTAAAACCGACTCGCTCCTAGAAGTTCTCGTAAATCAGACATACTCCAAGTCATCTCCGATCCACCATGGTCTTAATCGACCCGGATTGTCGATCATCCAAATTCTTAAAAACGAACATTTTTCCTCGCATCAAGAAAACGCTTTCTAAAATAAGCGGAAAAATATTCGGACGATGCAACGCCTCGTCGAAATCATCCCAAAAGCAAACGACAGTCTAAAAACCGTCTAAGTGCTAAAGACTGATCCAAACTGTCTGGGAAATAATCTCATCTCTCGTCGCAATCATGCGGTTATAAAATCTCTGCGAAACTTCAGAGCGAAACTCGATTATTTGCCAAATTCATAAAGATCTTCTCAAACTTGATAAAACAAGTATAAGAGTCGAAATCTTTAGGCATCAATGCATTGATCTCATTTTCCGTCAAACCAAGTGAGTCACTGAATAATGTCAAAAACATTTGCGGCGAAAGAAAGATCGAGAACACAAAGCAGCAATAGAGAACACGTCCTCCCTTCTCGCTGACTGATCCTATTGCTGATAATGTGATTCATTCCGCCCGAGAAACCCTCTAAAACATTTTGCGACTAGATCTCGGTGAAATAACTTTTGGTAAAACTCCACGAGTGACTCCGAAAAAACTATCACCGAAGAATCAAAAACTAAGCAGAAAGGTTTCTCGAAAAATCTGCGGAAACATTGTTAACCCAATGCGTCGTCCCGATTTACTAAATTCATCACCCGTTACTTACGCGAGAAATCCTTCGTATAGTCAGGATCATGTCATAACGAAGTAACTTTCGAAAATGAACGTAACAGGTTGTGTGAAAAGTACATTCCTTATAGCGAAAACCAAGCTATACGATCCGGCACTGAGCGACCAATCTAAACTTTTCCTCCTCGCGACACGATCCGAAAGATCTCACTCTTTAGCCATTCGGTTCACGAGCATCTGCTCTCATTCCTCCCGATTACATCCGAGAATGAGACCACTCCGCAAACGACTCCGCACGGGCTCTGCATCGAGCTTCTTAGGATCTGTCTCCCTCGAGTAAAAAAAAAACGTTTTCTATAAACAGGGGCATACTTGGCATATCAAGCTCGACAAAGACTACTTGGCTATTGTCCGATCGCGCTTCACTTCAATGCCAAGTTTACAAACCGACTCGACCTTTTCGATAGCACGAAAGTGTCGCTGTCTAATCCTCTACCAAATACGACCTTGGCTGTGCGGCTGAACATAACCTTCACGCCAAGCCAATACATTCAACGGATAATGCAAACTTTTCAAAAATCGGCTAAGTTCTGTATTCTCGCGATTCGCTCTATTTCCGAAGCAAGTTGCCTACAAAATCCGATGTATAAGAAAACACTCGTACCAGAGCTCCTAAAGCCGTACGAATCTCGGAAGGTCAACACTTCACAAAGCACCGTAACGAAAAACGCTTCGTTCGGGGAAACAACTTACGCGACCCCTCGGTCCTAACTACTCTAGCACAAATCATAAAACTACCAAACATCCAAACAAGAATTTAAGTTTTAATTGCGAATATCCGCAAACGAACCAAAGTATTCCTGCGAAGCAGGGTTAAAACAAAACCCTCGCAACACCGCGCAACATCTTCGAGCCCACAAACGTTCCGAACACGAAACGCGGCATATAAAATAAAAACCAACTTTCGGCACTGCGAGACGTCGCAGACGCCCGGAGATTAGTTTTTCGACACAAATACCTTCCTCGATAAAGTCATGTTCTTGGAAGACCTAACAGTCTGTTCGCGACTATAAAAAACGCAGAACTGCTTAACATACGTATCCTTCGCGAAGGCCAAAACAACGTAAACATTTATCGCCTAAAAAGTTTGTTGCTGATCACAACAAACTCCCAACAGTCCTAAACAAACTTAAGTTATCTCGCAGAGATAGCTCTCGAACACCCGACACAAGGGTAATAGCGCTATAAAAGAAATCCAAACTTTTGGTCAGCACTTCCGGGCAACTTAGAAATTGTTCCCGGTGAGATGCTCGGTTCCAACCAGACGAATCGTATAAGCCAAGAACCTATCGCGGATTCTAAATCGGTATGGAATCAGGTTAAAATCACAACAGGCAAAACGAAAGCCGACTAGTCATCGCATAGCCTTAATCCGAAAGTAAACCTAGGTCTTGCCCTAAACCCAGCACACTGGTCGCTAACGTCTCAAGGCATGAATCGAGATCCTAAAGGCATGTCTCTTCGTCTATATCTAAACGCTCATTCGATTTACTAAACATCCTAAAACGGGTAAACGAACAAGGCGATACACTAAGGGAAAAAGGAATGCGAGACGAAAACTCGCGGACCTCCCTCAATATCAACTCATAATCTTCCCGCTACATTCATACAAATAAAAACACGCTCTTAAAAACGCAAACTGATTTTTAATAAAGCCGCAAAAGCGACAGGGACTCAGAGCTGCACACAGCCAGTCCGAAAACTATAACGACCACGCTCAGCCAGACCAGACGGCCTACGAGGCTAGTCTCAAGGACGACAAAGGTCAAGATGCCATCGACATCAATATGCTCGATAAACATATAACTAGACCGTAAAGGTCTTGCAGGGAAACAGGTCATACGAACCTTAACTCCGAAACGAACTACGAAAGGCTTGATCCCCTCAAAAGGGTACGTAGGCAGCCTTCACAAGGCGTAGCAATAATCTTAAACGCTTTCCGCTCCCTGGAGAGTGGAAAGATCACTTCCAACGGACCTTTCTGACTATTAATTCCGCCTAACTTAACTAAAACTGGTTAACCACTCGCAAGAACCTTACGCTAAAGGCTCAAGATTCTTACGAGCTGGGGGGCTAACTGTTGGGGTCAAATTCGGTACGACGGAATTAATAAAACTCAAAGTCATTTATAAAACTCGCAGACCGTTTTATAAAACTCGAGAAGCCGTTTTATAAAACTCGAAGATCGTTTTATAAAACTCGAGAAATCGTTTTATAAAACTCGAGAAGCCGTTTTATAAAACTCGAGAAATCGTTTTATAAAACGATAGAATCGTTTTATAAAACTCGAGAAGCCGTTTTATAAAACTCAAGAAGCCGTTTTATAAAACCCGAAGATCATTTTATAAAACTGGAGAAATCGTTTTGTAAAACTCGAGAAGCCGTTTTATAAAACTCGAGAAATCGTTTTATAAAACACGAGAAGCCGTTTTATAAAACTCGAGAATCATTTTATAAAACTCGAAAAGCCATTTTATAAAACTCGAGAAATCGTTTTATAAAACTCGAGAATCGTTTTACGAAACCGCAAAAAAACCGAAACAGCCGTAAAACGCGAACTAGTCACGACTAGTTCGTCCACGGGCAAACTAGGAGACACTCGACTAGTTCACCCATTGGCGAACTAAGCTGGCCCGGCTTAGTTAGCCAATGGGCGAACTAGGAGGTGCTCGACTAGTTCGCCCATTGGCGAACTAAGCTGGCCCGGCTTAGTTAGCCAATGGGCGAACTAGGAGGTGCTCGACTAGTTCGCCCATTGGCGAACTAAGCTGGCCCGGCTTAGTTCGCCAATGGGCGAACTAAGAGGTGCTGACTTTGCCCCACTGGTTCTTTTCGCCTAGTTCGCCATATGGCGACCTAGCCAAGCTGAACTAGCTCGCCGTACGTCGAGCCGACCATCCTGAGCCTCGATCTCCCACATCCTTGATTCATGGCATACGTCCTTCGACACGATCGTATTCCGAATCACGGTCGAAATGTCTCCCGTTTCATCTCGATCCGTCCTATCGTTCGAGTTTTACGATAAAAACCGTAAAACTCCGTTTTCCCGAAAAGAACTCGAAGAAATCGTATAAAACGGTAACGGTGAATCAAAACACCGAAGGTCGCCTAAACTATACGATTTATCCGAGATTCTTCGTTAAGATTATAAAAAACAAGTTTTTAATAAAAAACGTCGAGAGAATCGTAAAAAACGGCATCGGATCAGGAAACGGTCTCGTTAAAGTAGTAAAACGGTTTTTATCGTAAAACGGCCCGTAAGGTCCTAAAACACGATAAAAACCCATCTCGCGATGTTAACGAAATCAAACCCGAAGATACGATAACGCTTTGATGGTCTACTCGCAGACGGAAGATAAAATACAAGTTTGAAGATAAATAGAAGATTTCCGCAGAAGAAAAGGAAGGATCAATAGATATGGAAAGTTCCTGAAATATTCGGTTTCGAGCAAAATGGAAAGACTAAAACCGCCTAAGGAGGAGTATATAAGGAGGAGGCATAGGGCAGAAGCTGAGGGACACTGTGGGAGTCGATTTCACCCTACTGTCAAATAAATCGTAAAAAAGGAAACTTTGGGAAAACCCTAAATTTCCAGAGGAACCGGCTATCTGCGAGAACCGCACAACGAAAATAAGATGACGAAAATACTTAGAATTTAAATGAGAATAAACGAAAATAGAGAGCAAAGAGGTTCTTATTCCGAATCTGCGTTGAACTG
>CAKOAT010851820.1:0-10246 GCA_932364175.1 Eruca vesicaria subsp. sativa
AAAGCATATTCCTTAGGAGATAAGGATTACAACAATAAAGGGGATGATTATCCTAATCCTATAATGATTAGGATAACTACAACATATGGATAAACACAAGGGAGGATAGTGACTGATGCTTGGCCGCCTGGTATGGTACTGATGTGGTCTGGTCCATTTCCGGATATGTCCCAACCACCATCTTCATTTCTTAACAGTAGAGATATTTATTTAATTTTTAAAATAACGGGTGACCTATACGTTTAACCGTTTTGATTAAAGATACACGAAGAGTGGAAAACGCCAATTCTCCACACACAAAAAAAACTACGTTCTCTTCTTCTCTTATATGCATTCCTCTTTTAATTGTCTCGCATCAGTTCCATTACCATCTCTCTTTGATCTCCTTGCTCCTTCATCAAACCCATATCTCTTTCTCTGTGTAAATTCTCCCCTGAATTCGACTCTGTTTTTTCCTCTGTAACTGTAGCCAATTCGAAATTCTGGAAACGCTTCAAAAGAGTTTCGAATTCGTCAAAAAATTAAGGTTTTTTTTCTCTCTCTCTCTCTCTTTTTGTAATTTATTTTGTCAAAGTTGAAGACTTTGTTAGTTTCTGAACGTGTCTCTCGCTTTCACATTTTTCTGCTTTACTGTTTTTTTCTTTCTCATACTTGGCTAGCAATGTCTTAAGCTTCAAAGCACATGCCTTTGACTACCTTTTTCTCATTAAAGGTTTCGCCTTTACTTTTCTTTTCTGGAACAAGAAAATGGGTTTTAAATGATAAGGTTGAAACGAGAATTCTAGGGTCCCATGTCCTCTTGAAGTGAAACCTAGGATCTTGTCGGAAAGTTCGTTGCTTGATGTGTTTACTAGGTTTAAGCTTTTGAAAATTTTGGTTTCCCTTTCTGCTAGGTTTCAAGAGAATGACAACAGAGGAAAGAGATGAAGTCCCACGCTCTGTTAACAGCTCCAACTTCCGTGAAAGAATCAGAGAAATCAAGTGGGCTTCTCTAGCTAAAACGAGTAAGCAATGGCTTAGAAACCCACTCAACATGGCTCTCTTCTTGTGGATCTTTGTAGTTGCTGTCTCTGGTGCCATTCTCTTCATGGTTATGACCGGTATGTTAAACAGTGTTCTACCCAAAAAGTCACAGAGAGATGTCTGGTTTGAAGTTAACAACCAAATCCTCAACGCATTGTTTACTCTCATGTGTTTGTACCAACACCCGAAACGGTTTTACCACCTCGTGCTTCTCTGTAGATGGAAGGGAGATGATGTCACGACGCTTAGGAAGGTATACTGCGAAAAGGGGAGTTGCAAGCCTAATGAGTGGTGTCACATGATGGTTGTTGTTCTCTTGCTTCACTTAAACTGTTTCGCTCAGTATGCGCTTTGTGGACTTAACTTAGGGTTTAGAAGATCAGAGAGACCTCCTGTTGGTGTGGCTATTTGTGTTTCCGTTGCAATAGCGGCTCCTGCTGCTGCTGGTTTGTACACTATCCTTAGCCCTCTTGGGAAAGAGTATGATTCTCCTCAAGGAGATGAGGAGAATCAAGTGCAGGGTGTTAGTAATCGGAAGGTATCTCTTGAAAGGAGATATTCATTTGCTTCAAGAAATGAGAGTAGTCCTGAATGGAGAGGTGGAGTTCTTGATATATGGGAAGATATAACAGTTTCATACCTCTCACTGCTTTGTACTTTCTGTGTGTTTGGTTGGAACATGGAGAGGATTGGGTTTGGGAACATGTATGTACACATTGCGACTTTTGTTCTCTTCTGTTTAGCTCCTTTCTTTATATTCAACTTGGCTGCTATAAACATTGATAACGAGATGGTAAGGGAAGGGCTTGGATACACTGGGATTGTGCTTTGTTTGTTTGGTTTGCTATACGGTGGTTTTTGGAGGATACAGATGAGGAAGAGGTTTAAGTTGCCGAGTTATGATTTCTGTTGTGGGAGGCCTGCGGTTGCTGATTGTACGCTTTGGTTGTTTTGTTGCTGGTGCTCTTTGGCTCAGGAAGTCAGGACTGCTAATGCTTATGAGATTGTGGAGGATAAGCTTTGTAAAAGAAGAGAAAATGAGAGCAACGTTGATGAAGAAGATGGTGTCATGGATCCTAGTTGCTTGCCTGAGAAGATGGACACAAGGATGGCTAGTTCTTCTTCTCTTAGCCAGAGTAAACTGAAAGGTGATGAAGCTCTAAGTCCACCTTCTACTCCATTCATACACAGAGAAGCTACTTAGAAGTTAAATGTACGCTTTGGTTGGAGCTTTTTTGGTTTTGAAGGTAATAGTAAACATGTAAAAACCAGTTTTTACTATGGAACCGTTTATACGGTTCATGCATATCTTTAACTTCAAAATTCTAATGGAATTTTATCTTTTAAACATAGAGGACTTGTTTATTTTCTTGAGTACTAGTTAGATTAAAATTGATTTTTTCAGGATTTCTGTAAACAGTGAAGATTTTGCTGTCATATTCACATACCTTTCAAGAAATACACGTTCATGCATATCTTGACTGTTCTAACCAAAAAAAAAAATACATATTCATGCATATCTTTACTGTTCTACAAAAAAAGATACATATCTTTATTTAGCAATTGATCTTTTCACTATAAATTAAGAGTCATTAACCTAGTGAATTACTCAGCAACTCAAAGCAAAATCAAAGAAGAGAAACAAAAAAAAAACACTATCGAGGAAAAGAAAAACATGTCTACTTCTACAAAAAAGAATAACATTTCTCTTGTTTTTGTTCTTGTAATCATGATTATCATGACTATATCAGGGTTTATTGAAATGGGAGAAGCGAGGAAACTAAATGAGAAACGTTCTATAGGATACGGAGCAATTGGATCAGACAATGTACCAAAATGTACTCCGAAAGACCCAAATGCAGCTGGTTGTAAGAAAACTCCGGCTAATGTATACAATCGAGGCTGCAGCGTTGCTACCAGATGTGATCATGAAAAGATTTAGTCAAGAACAAAAGATAATCTATCTTTTAATCTTATTTATTTATTCTCTTGTTATTCACTTGCTATGTGACTAGGTGAGTGACTAACTACTACCATTATGTTTCTAGCTGTTCCACATTTTTTTCGTTTATGTTTCCTACACTATGTATTTGTGTCTTCGATGTTTAGTATTTAATCTATGCATTTGTTTTGTGTTGGGTTCCATAGCTTCAAACTGAAATGAAGTTTCTTGTCCAAGTATAACACATTTTTTAGTTCAAATTTCTGATTTTTTTTACAGTTCATGAAAGGCAAAATGAAAAAAAAAAGCTGGCAAATTACTTCCATAAACATTGTTGAAAAAGTCCAAAAGATAATATTAATACACCAACATAGAGTTAATCTAATGGTAAAAAAATTGTGATAGTAACTAATACCTCTTAGATTTAATTTACGGTGGAAATGATTATTTATAATGTTTAAGTTTCCAACAAAAAGATAAAACTATATTTTTATTCAAAACGAGTTAGTTTGGAATTAGTTTGGTGGTGAAGATTGCAAGTACGGCTTCCAGATTTGATTTTCACTGGTTACTAGACATTTTACATGTGTTATCTTCGGTGTTCTAGATAAAAAATCGTGTTCACTTAACTAGTACTCATTTTCAGATATGCGTCAATGCAAGAATTTATCACTGGATTACTTTAGTGGAACATGATAATGTTTTTATTGGCTGCTATTCCAAAAATAAAAATAAAATAAAATAATTAAAATGATCCCTTTTGTCTAAACAAATATTGAAAAACCCTAAAAATTGGGTGAATGGGGAAATCGATCCTAACTACAGTCAGATTCACAGAGTTCGCAATAAGACTCTCTTCCGAGAA
Organism: Eruca vesicaria subsp. sativa; assembly: GCA_932364175.1. Classification (NCBI taxonomy): domain Eukaryota; kingdom Viridiplantae; phylum Streptophyta; class Magnoliopsida; order Brassicales; family Brassicaceae; genus Eruca; species Eruca vesicaria. Next base: position 3,831 of record CAKOAT010851820.1, read on the forward strand.
TCCAACCAAACGGAACAAAGTCTTCGTCAAGAAGAAGACGAGAGAGACGACAAAGCTCGACGGTCACTCCAATCTCGTCAAGCTGGAGAAGAAGGCGGGATCGCACTCGGGTTCTAATCCCGCTCCTCCGGGTTCGGATCCAAATCGGGTTCCCCTTGCTCAGGTCGTGGAGGATTGCGTGAGGCGGTGGTTTCAAGATACGCTCAAGGAAGCCAAATCGGGAGACGTTGGTATGCAGGTCTTGGTTGGGCAGATGTATTGCAGTGGCTATGGGATCCCTAAAGACGAACACAAGGTTCTCTCTTTTTCGGGTTTTTCGATTGGGTTTGGGTCTAATTTTGATGGGTTTAGTTTAGTTTTCGCAATTGTTATCGAAAGTTTCGTTCTTGGTGGCTTTGTTAATGGTTGGTGATTGGTAGCTAAGATGAACACAAGGTTCTCTCTTTTTCGGGTTTTTCGATTGGGTTTGGGTCTAATTTTGATGGGTTTAGTTTAGTTTTGGCAATTGTTATCGAAAGTTTCGTTCTTGGTGGCTTTGTTAATGGTTGGTGATTGGTAGCTAAGATGAAGTGTTTTGCTGACTTTTGTGTTTTGATGTTTGATCATGTGGAAAGGGTCGTGCTTGGATTAACAAAGCTTCGAGAACTAGATCATCAGCTTGGCAAGTGAGTGATAAGCCTCCAGGTAATGAGTAATTTGTTTGCATCTCAAGTAATGTTCTTAGATTATGAATGGTTAAGTATTTGTTCACTGTGAGTGTTTTCTGTTTTTTTTTTTTGGTTTCAGGTTATAATGCAAGTGATTCAGATTCCAATGATAAGAAAGAATGATGATGATGACCTTTTGAATGTTTGTAATCCAGTGTCTTTGATTTGTTAGTTTCTCTCTCCCCCCTCCCTTTGGTTTAATCTTCTTGCTATATTCATATTTTGAAGCTTTGTTATCTCATTTGAATGGTTTATAAGATGGCTAAGTCATTATTATCTTTGTCATTGTCATTATTACCACGCAATGAAGTTATTTAACTGTAGCTGAATTCACTGTACTATCCCTAGGTATTGCCATTTATTTATAGATCTTTGTGTCCCCCCCCCAAAGCAGAATCAAAATTAGTTTTCATGTTTGCAAAAGAGTATCAATAGTTGAGGGAATCAGTTAGACCACCTATATTTCTTCTTTCCAGATTTGGAATCTACACTCTTTTTTGTGGATTTGAATGAAAGGTAAAGATAATTAGCCAACTGTATGCATAGTTGTAGGATGTATCATGAATTCTCTGTTTTCCAAAATTCACATAAGCTTCTATTTAAAAAAACGTTGATTTGGAATCTTCTTGCCCAGAGTAACTCAGCTTCTATTTCCTTGGACATTCAAGTATTCATAGGGTATAGATCTCTAACCATCGTTGTAAGCATAAGTGACATTAATAGCCATATGCAATTCATAATACGGACTGGACTAAATAAGCCAAATGGCAGGAGTAGGTATGTCCAAACATAGATTGTTTGAAAATGCTGATGTAATGATCAGTTTTTAGCCTTTTTAGGTAGAAGGATTGAATAAAGTGAGAAAAGATGAAACGGACGGTCGAATGAAAAAGGAATAGACTTTTGATCTCTCCATGTCGAAAACGCGGCAAGCAGAAAACAATTTTATATGCGAGTGGAGGCCAGTGAGGCTTTCTCTGTTTACAAACTCTCCTTCTTTTACGCAAAGAATCCCATTCTTCTCTCTTTTTGTCATTTTACGACATAGAATCATATATTTATATGTTGGTGATCCTTCTAGTTTCTCGACAACAAAAAACCTTCACATAAACTCTGTTTTTCTCTGCACTTAAAACTAGTAGAAGCGAATTTCAAGGAACTGCGTGAAGCCATTTTATTCCTCAAGAGTTTGCCTGATGACTAATGTAAGTGAGATCTTCAACATGTGTTTGCTTTATTTCATCAAGCTTTTCGAGTAAGAAAACCGAACTAAAGGTTACTCCTAGTAGAGTGTGGTTCTTTTCAAATTATGTATGATGCAAGTAGTTTTAAGATTTTAGAGTGAACTGTTATATGGATCAACACTTGCGATATTATGATTATTGGAATTATATTTTTGACAGAAAAATTCTTGATGATCGACAGGTTGTGGAGATGAAGGTGAATTTGCATTGCGACGAATGCATCAGGAAAATACTGAAAGCCATAAAGAAAATAGAAGGTAACGATTGTATAACCCTTTCTACTAGAGTTCTTGTGGATTAATATGGTTGATTAAATAGTAATGATAATAATAGAAGATGAATTTATAGATATAGAGACATACGATGTGGACACACAGCTCAATAAGGTGACGGTGACTGGGAATGTAACAGAGGAACAAGTCATTAAGGTTCTTCAGAAGGTGAGGAAAACTGCTGTTAGATGGGACCAAGCCAATCAAACCCTCTTTGCCAACTAGAGTCTTGAGCATAGTTAGGTGACTCTATATGTACTTATGCTCAGTTTTGGCCGTTGTTTTCATGCATCTGTTGCAGAACGCACGATAGACTATATATTGTACCGTTTGTATGCATACTAATAAAATGAGATTTAGATCATGTCTTTCAGAAACTTTATTCAACAAACTAAATTGACATTCAGCAATTGCATTCTGGAGATCAAACCTTCAGGGAATTGTTACAAAATAAACAAATTTATTCAACAAAAACGCAAGGAAACAACTTTTCCACGAGTGTTGCAAAAACAAACTGTCTTTTGGAAACTGAAAAACGAAGAAAGAATTATTGGTATTCTTGTAAGCAATCAGAACACATCTCCATGCTTAGAACCTGTGCTCCAGCTTCTCTTTTTCTTGGTAGTGTTGAGCATACCTGTTCATTCATTTGCAAACCAAAAAAGTGAAAAATAAGCACTGGGAACAAGAACAAATGATTGAGAGTGTATGTTGCACATCACACAAGCAAAGTTAGTTCCACAAAATCAATACCCTGTAAATCTGTGTGATCCAGCTTTGGTTCATTACATAGACGCAGCTACTAATCTCAACAGAAAGAATATTGACAAGCTAATCTACTACTACTACTACCACCTCAACGATTCGTATAACAATAAGAACTAAGAAATCAACTGTTTCATTAAACCTCTTGCTATTATCATAATATTATACACCAATACATCCGATTTCTTCATAAATTAATTAAACCTGTGAATCTGTGATGCAGCTATGGTTCATCACATAGACACATATTAATCATCTCAACAGAAAAGTGTATTGACAAGCTAATATAATAACACAATATTACTACCTTAACGATTCGTATAGGCGATTTCTCCATGAATCAATAACCCTAAAACTATTTGAGTTACCATTCCCAATCAAACCAACAACCTAATGGAATCTATCGATATCGCCTAACAATCAGATTATAAAATCATCAGATCCATTATTTCCATACACAGATCCATCGATTGATTGATATATAGAGAGATAAGCGTACGAGTAGGTTCCGATGACGGGAGCGAGGAGGAGAATAGTGCTGATCCAATTCTCAGAGACCTTATGGTGGATCTTCTCCGGCAGATCCTTCCATAGACCAGTCATGATCTTCTGCTGAAACGGAGACAAAGCGTAAACCACCGCCTTCAATTTCACCGGCTGCTTCCCCATTTTCGTCTTCTTTCCTCCACCAATGACCTTTCGTGCCGGCTATAAGAGGCGTATCAGCTTCAAAACGCTGTCGTTTACCGTTATACTAGGCCTGAATTGTTTTTATATTTACACAGGCTTTTAAAACTGGGCCTTTTATCTTAAAAGGCCTCGGATTCTTTTATCGAGGAATGTACGTTGGTGTAATCCACGTGGACGGTGGAGATTCTTTAGTGAGGTTGTTAACATCAAATCATGACGTTGCTTCAGAGAGAGAGATCAAAATAACCGTAACAATCAAACGCGTCTCCGTTTCCACCCACGCGCCATCTTCGTTCCCAATCTTCCCCACGCGCATCCGTGTGATGGCGAATCCGCCACCGTTACCGATCTCAGACCACTCCAACGGCTCCCAATCTCATCCCCCCGTCTCCACACCAGCATTCCGCACCTTCCTCACTCGCCTCACCGCCTCGATCCGCCAAAGCCTATCTCAGCGACGTCCATGGCTCGAGCTCGTAGATCGGAGCGCGATCTCGCGGCCAGACTCCCTCGCCGACGCGTACTCTCGGATCCGGAGGAATATACCTTACTTCAAGGTAAACTACGTGACGATCGTCTCCCTCGTCCTCGCGCTCTCCCTCCTCTCCCATCCCTTGTCTCTCCTCGTCCTCCTCTGCCTATTCGCCGCGTGGATCTTCCTCTACCTGTTCCGCCAGTCAGATCAACCGCTCGTCGTCCTCGGACGCACGTTCTCGGATCGCGAAACGCTCGCGGTTTTGGTTATCTTGACGATCGTCGTGGTGTTCTTGACCAGCGTCGGATCTCTGTTGACCACTGCGTTGATGATCGGTTTTGGGATCGTGTGTTTACACGGCGCGTTTAGAGCTCCCGAGGATCTTTTCTTGGATGAGCAGGAGCCTGCTAATATTGGATTGTTGTCTTTCCTCGGTGGAGCCGCTACGTCCGCCGCGGTTTCCGCCGCTTCAGCTCCTATGTCGTCAGCTCGTGTTTGATTTTGGCGAAATACAAAAAAACAGTTTCTTCTTCGTAAACATTTTTCTATGATTCGTTTTATTTTTGTTTCTATTAAAGAACAATAGAGGGGAATGTAGTTTTTGATCTTCTTGGTTAATCAAGATTCTGATTTTTTTTTACCTCACCATTGTTGAACATGATTCGAGTATGTAATTCATTTGACAGTTTTCGCATTACTATTCTTTGCTTGTGAGTTGTGACATCGTTACTAGTTTTCTATGGTGTTGTTAGATGCAAGAAGATGATTAAAACTCGAATTACTATATAGTATTAGGTTTAAGCCTCTTGTGGTATGGATCGAAACATTATCAGACCTTGCTTTCACGGTTTTCACCATAAACAAACACGTTAATGGTAATCGCTTTAGATATCTCTTGTGACACTCTTCTGTTATTTGGTTCTTCACGAAATTTCTTGGTTTCTAGACAATTAATTCATTTGCAAGATGCAATTTATTTCTTGTTATTGATTATAATGATATATAACTTCATGTCTTGTGGTTTTACTTTCGTAGTTGTTTACAAGAAAAAATACAAATTCTATCCAATTAAGTAGTTTTTAATAATAAAGGTTGTTTTCTGCAATTATTACTAGAGTGATTTAGTGTATTGCCCCAAATAGAGGCCCAAATTGGCGAAGTACCCATTGATTGACAGTTAGGGCCCGAGACATACCCTAACCATTGCAAAAAGATGGAACTAACCTCGCACGAAAGATTTGATCTTCGGCGCTTGTGTCAGTCGACTGACACAAGATATCCACGCCGATTCTAATAGCTGCCTAACCTACTCTGCAACCTAGGACGACTTGTGTGCAATTAAAACACGTTTCCTTGGTTATCCGTGATTTATGTTTAAGCGCAACATCCTAAGCTACCTTGGAAAAGTTAAGTGNTTCTAATAGCTGCCTAACCTACTCTGCAACCTAGGACGACTTGTGTGCAATTAAAACACGTTTCCTTGGTTATCCGTGATTTATGTTTAAGCGCAACATCCTAAGCTACCTTGGAAAAGTTAAGTGTACGTAATACCATACTAATTTGAAGATAAAAGAAGGTTGAGTTGGGTAACACTTTAGTTTTCAGAACCAAAAAAACTGTGGGAGATAGAGGGAGAACGAAAGCTGTGATTTGGTGTTTGTAGAAGATAAACTCAAGAGACAGAAATCGTTTTTTCTCGTGTTGTAAGTTGTAAGCTTTGTCTATATATCCCACCAAGGAAAGGTTTTTCTATATCCTTAAAAGTTTTGAGTTACTGATAAATGTAATGTTACACCGTAACAGGTTTGGAAGATGAGGCACCAAGTTCGTGTCGTCGTTGGGGACTGGGAACGAGGCGCTCAAGGAGCATGGAGGTTCAACGTGGATAAAACCATGATAGTAGCTGACGTCGAGCTTAAAGAGAACGAGAGTTACATATCACTTGTTGGTATGGTGAGGGAAAAGTTCAACGTAGACCCACTGTATGGAGTCAACGCCCCTGTGTTGCTGACTTACCACTACCCAGACCTAGAAAAAGAGCCGGAGGAATACTCAGCACCACCCATCGAAATAAAGGAGGACGAAGACGTGGCTGTGTTCATGGCTGTTAGGGTTGACAATGTGTGGCAGGAGCTGTATGTCACATTGGGTGGAGAGGATGTCTACAACTACCGGAGGCAGAGGGAGGTGGAAGATGGAATGACAGCTTCCGAACAACTAACACCGGCGCGCGGGTTAGTGAGTATTGAAGGTAAAGTAACAT
>CAKOAT010851820.1:16008-81033 GCA_932364175.1 Eruca vesicaria subsp. sativa
AAAGTCGGAAGTTTCTCAGTTTGAAACCGAAGATTGAAAGTAGTGGGAAGATGGGAAGTTGAATTGCAGAGGGAGGTTACTATTCAGAGTGGTGGGATAAATTTTTACAGTTACCGTAATTAATGAATAATTTCAAATTTCAAAATATAAAGCATGCAAAAGATTTTACTGGAAAACAAAAAGGTTGACGGGAAATAAACCAAGCGTGGGAGGCGCTCTGACACAGCTACCCGTAGGCGCGTGAGCCTAAGAGAGTAGTATATCGAAACACGGAAGGGTAAAATGGTCCGAGTAAAGAAAACTGTCATATCAGGGTTAGTTCACTAATTGAAGGTGAGAACTAGGGTACTTTCGCAAATTAACTCTTATTACTATACATGCACTGTGCCCTGTGGGATATCCCGTGATCCGATCATTATATCGTGTTGAAATGTTGATAAGTTGGTTCGGAAGTATACGTCAGGATATTATACATGCACTGTGGTGTATTTTTTTCATCCGGGAGTGTTGTTACAATGTTACCAATTATTACTATACATGCTCTGTGCTCTGTCAGAGTGTTATTTCCTTGTGTTAAGAAAAAAGAATGTTATTTCCTTGTCGTACAAAAAAATAAGAATGTTATTTCCTTAGATTTGATTCTAAGAACATGTTTATTGCATATCTCTTACGTTGGATCTTTTCGTATAATATAAGATACGGTTTATTAGCTTTTAACTGAAATGTTAAGAGACGTCTTTTAAATTTTTCAGTTAAAAACTAAGAAACCGTATCTTATATTAAATTAAAAGATCCAATTTAAAAAACCTATAATAAATATGCTCTAAGGGCCGACCAAAAGTGTCAGTGTCACCCCAGCTATTTTCACAAATCTCAGGTAAAGTCTCTGTTGGACGAAAAAGAGGGAAAATAACGACACAACTGAGGAAATGACGAGACAAAAGAGTAGCGTAGGCTTCAAGATTATCGTGAATGTTTGTTAAAATGCATAATGAATTATTTGAATTACTCCTAGAGAAAAAGTGACTTTATTATTGGCAGTTATTGAATGTTATACTCTACTACAATGCATATGCTATTCCAATGTAAGTTGTTAATATACAACCAAAAGAAATCATGAGATAGTTAGACCACTACAACCAAAGAAATCATGAGGATAGTTAGACTAATATGACCTCTACATATGTGAACATCTGAATATGGAGTTTAATGTTTGATTATGCATTTTCATGTCGAATTTTTATTTTCTTCGACCTACCTGTTGGTACGAGGTTTGTTTTAATTTTCTCTATCAAGAATATGAACTTTCAAATTATGAACTTACATTTGTATCAAGATGGTTTATATATGGAGAGAAGATGGATTACTTTATGTTGTTAAGCAATAATAATCTTACTTATAAAAATTGACACATTTTTCTAGACAAAAGATAATTAATAATTAGACAATTGTATAAATAAAAAATCTTATTTATGTCGACTTGGTATTAAATTTTCAAAACTTTTTTCAGGTGAAGTAACTCATGATGACTAATGATCGTTTTATCCGCAAAGACAAAGAAGCATGGAAATTAAGGAAGAAAGCTTGAGACGCAAGCACAGTAGATGTGAGATGAAATGACTCGAGTTCAATTCAACTAAACTTTGTTGAATATGCTCAGTGTTGGGTGCAACTACTCCCCCTCACCTAAGTCTGCTCCCTTTCAATGTCTCAATTTCTCTTCTCATTTTCAATGGGAGCGACATAAAATAAGTTCAAACAGTTTTTCAAGTCTTGAAACCTATGGCGTCGAACAAGTTTGCAAAGCATATGATTAAATGCAATATATAATCATATTCATAAAATTAAGTATGTTGCCATGATTTAATGTCTTTAATTTAAATATCAACTATTTTATTAGCTAAAATAAACTTCAGGGAAACTAGCTGTTATCATTTTCTTTTGTCTAACATCCAGAGATTTATTTCGTACTGGAATCATCTTTATGTTAGGTGTTTAATCTAATCATATGTCAACCAACATGTTTTATCTAAATCCACCTTTAATGTTGATTAAAAAAAATAAAACCAGTTTTTTCAATGAAAAATGTGAAAAGGAAAAAAAAAAAAAAAGGCAACAAACTGATAAAGACACTCTAATATGTTGGTGACCGGTAAATTTAATTTTCTTTTGAATAATTAGAACCTAATTCTTTCAAACTCATAAAATTAGTTAATAACTCCCATGTAATTTCCCCATTATAAATAGCATCGTTCCCTCTTCCCAAATCCCTCAAACCCTCCTCTCATCTTTCTCTTAGTCACCTCATTTACCTTAACCTAAAAAAACAATATTGAAGCTTAAAGTTTTAAGCGCACACCATGACGACCCTACACACATTCTCTTGCTTGTTCGTCTTTTGTTCCCTTCTCTCCACTTCATCGATTATAGCTAAAGTTCAACACCATAACTTCGTCGTACGTTCTCATTAGTCATTACAATAAAAATAATATTTCATGTCCATATTGATTAAGTTATTGTTTACGTTAGTAACCAATTGTCATTAATTTGTGTTGCGTGTGTGTGAAGATACAAGAGACACCAGTGAAGAGGCTGTGCAAGACCCGTAATGCTATCACCGTTAACGGAATGTTTCCGGGACCTACACTCGAAGTCAACGACGGTGACACTCTTGAAGTCAAAGTTCTTAACCGTGCCCGTTACAATATCACCATCCACTGGTATAGTACAAAGTTTAAATAAATAAATAAATAAAACTAACTAAATATTTCTTGTTTATACTTTTTATGTAATTTTTATATATGAAAGTTGAAAAAAAAAATTAGCTGTATTAAAAACTAAGTTTGTATTTTTATATGTACTGAAACTGAATCAGGCATGGTGTGAGGCAGATGAGAACTGGATGGGCTGATGGGCCTGAATTCGTGACCCAATGCCCAATCCGACCCGGAAATAGTTACACATATCGCTTCACTATCCAAGGCCAAGAAGGAACATTGTGGTGGCACGCACATAGCTCCTGGCTCCGAGCCACTGTCTACGGTGCACTCATCATCCACCCAGCTCTTGGTTCCTCTTTTCCTTTTCCTAAACCGGACCGTCAAACCTCCCTCGTGCTCGGTATATACCATACCATACCAAACCAAACCAAAATTTTCCTTTCCACACCATAAGCTAAACATATTTTGTCAAAATTTTCGAATATGCTAAATAAAAAATGGCAATTTTCTTGGTATCAGGGGAATGGTGGAATGCAAATCCCATTGATGTAATTAACCAAGCGACTCGAACCGGAGCTGCTCCGAATATATCTGATGCTTATACCATCAATGGCCAACCCGGTGATCTCTATAATTGCTCAAACAAAGGTAAAGAATAAAAACTATATAGTATATGATATCTTAGTTAAGTATTGAAAATGTTATTAATACATTACACTTGTCAAAATGCAGAGACTGTTGTAGTACCGGTTAAACCAGGTGAAACAAGTCTTGTAAGAGTGATCAACGCAGCTTTAAACCAACCGCTATTTTTCACTGTGGCTAACCACAAACTCACAGTGGTCGGAGCCGACGCATCATACCTCAAACCATTCACCACAAATGTCCTCATGTTAGGTCCAGGTCAAACCACCGACGTACTTCTAACCGCAGACCAACCTCCCAAGCGCTATTACATAGCAGCCAGAGCATACCAAAGCGCTCAAAACGCACCGTTTGACAACACTACAACAACAGCCATTCTCCATTACAGAAACACGACAAAAACTTTTCCACCAATCAAACCGTCTTTGCCTGCCTTCAACGACACGAACACCGTGACGTCATTCTCAAGAAAATTCAAATCTCTACGTAACGTCGTCGTACCGAAAACAATTGACGAGAACTTGTTCTTCACCATCGGTTTAGGTCTTGATAACTGTCCCAAGAACTTTCCCAAAAACCGGTGCCAAGGGTTAAACGGAACCCGGTTTACTGCCTCGATGAACAACGTCTCGTTTGTTTTACCGTCGAATTTCTCGCTACTGCAAGCTCATTCCAACGGTATTCCTGGTGTTTTCACGACGGATTTTCCAGCTAATCCGCCGGTTAAATTCGATTATACCGGAAATAACATAAGCCGGGGTCTGTTTCAGCCGGTTAAGGGTACTAAACTGTATAAACTCAAGTATGGAACTAGAGTTCAGATTGTGTTACAGGACACGAACATAGTTACGTCGGAGGATCATCCCATTCATCTTCATGGTTACGATTTCTACATTGTTGCTGAAGGGTTTGGTAACTTCAATCCCAAGAAAGATACTTCTAAGTTTAACCTTGTTGATCCTCCGCTTAGAAACACTGTTGCTGTTCCTGTTAATGGATGGGCTGTTATAAGATTCGTTGCTGATAATCCAGGTATGTTACAAAAGCTAATTATCATTGAACATTTGTAGTAATAATTGTTACAAAATAATCTAGAGAGAGTGATGTTTTTTTTTTGGTTGGGGTGAATGAAACAGGGGTTTGGTTGATGCATTGTCACTTAGATGTTCATATCAAATGGGGTCTTGGTATGGCGTTTTTGGTCGAGAACGGTGTTGGAGAATTGGAGACTCTTGAAGCTGCTCCTCATGATCTACCTGTTTGCTAGTATCATCGTCGTCATTATCAGAGAGAAAGTGACTTGCCACTTCTAGAAGAATATGCAGATTTTGGTATTGCTTTGGATTAAATCTATTCGTGGGAAATAAACCTGCTTTCGTTTGCGTAGATAATGTAAGTTTTCAGTGTCTACATAGTCCATATGTAAGTGTTCTCTCTGCTCAATTGCTGTTGTTTCAAGGAAACGAAAATTGATTTTTGAGCACAATGTTATAGTTGACACCAACAGAGAGATATAACTTCATATTACCAAGTCCAGAATTGTCGAATTCATCATAGTACTCGTCTAAGTTAAGACTCTCAGCTACTTGCATCTCTAGTCATATACTCATATCTCTTAACTTATTTCTTGATACAAGCAAAAGATTTGGTTTTATGCATAGTTCTCAATCACATTAAAGAGAGTAGAAAAAAAGAGGCAAAGCATTTGGCTATCAAGTAATCAGGTTCCAAGGAATCAAGCACAATATATAGCAAACAAACATGATTGAAATACATATAGAACAATGGAAGTTTCAAAGACAATTCAAACACATACAAAGCAAATAAAATCCAGAGGGAAATCTGTCACACGTACGCAAGCCTTGGAGGATGAAGGTTTCCTTCTTTAAAGCCTACAAACAATTGAAAAGCGCATGAGAGATATGTAACAAAGAAAATCAACATAGTATCCATGATCTATATAAAAAAAAAGCGTATGAAAAAAACTAAACCCAAACCTTTTCTTAGTTTGGGAGAAACCGCTCCTTAGTCGCTCTATCCTCCCATCGAAGCTTTTTCAGCCATTCTTCTTCTCCTTTTATAACGACATTTTTGTTCAAGGCGCTCCTAGAATCAAGTGGAAGCCTTGTTAGCTTTGGACAGCCTTTAACGTCAATTTCTTTCAGCTTCCCAAACACTAAAGGATCCCAATATATGCTCTTCAGGTTACCCAAATTCTTGAGAGTAAGAAACTCCAGTTCTCGAAAAGGAATGACACCTTCTAAGTCACAAGTACGGCGCAGCACTGCATACTCGGCTTTGTTTATTATGTGTTTAATATCAGGTAACCATACCACATATAGAGTAGCTACATGTGGAGCAAAAACCAGCCATGTCAAGTCCTTCAGACCAATACAGTTATCTAACCTCACTTTGCGGAGGTTAATAAAGCATACGTTACTCTTAACCCTCGGCCCAACTATCTCAGACTCATTGCTGATTACCCCTTCTATCTCAATCTTCTGTATATCTGAGTCTTGAATCTCGATGAAGCGACTACTCGAAATTGTGGCAAAAGGTACTCTGAATGGGTTACGAGTTGCCTGAATTTGGAATCTTAAAACTTGGTTGTAGAAGATGGTCTCAGTATCTTGAAGAAAACTTTGCAAAGCAGAGGAATTTCTCAAGGTTATAGTTAACAGATATAAGTTCTTCATGCATCGTATCAGCCCCACTATGTCCTCACTTATATTTACACCAGAAGCATACAATCTCAGAACTTGCAAATTCAGACAATAAATTATTTCAGAGATATCGTTCAGCATGTAAGTATGCTCCAAGTTCAAGTATAACAGCTCTCTCATTGCACGTAAACCATCTGGAAGAATCGTTATCCCTGTGCACGACAGATTTAGATGCCGTAAATGGACCAGGTTTGAAAGGTTAGGCAACTCTATAAGGTTTGGATTCAAAGAAAGATCTAAAATCGCGAGGACAGGGACATGAGAGAAAAAATCACTTGAGATATTTTTCAATCTGTTATCTCGAAGGAGTAAGGTTTCGAGTTCGGGACAATTGAGACTCTCGCATGCCTCCTCAATCTGATTGTAAATCAAGGACATCCTCCTCACAGCTTCCCGGTTCTCAATCTTTGGAATCTCTCTTAGATGAGCTTTGGCATTCACAAAAACACCATTTTCTTGTTTCTGTTCACCACATCCTGATGATATCCACAAAGCCATGTCGCGAACCACATCATGCATCTGCACGTGTTCATTGGATTCACTCTCCTTGAGTAAATATGCACGACTGAGAGTGCCCAAAATTGCATAACCCGGATAGTTTATACCTTTACAACCAAGTATAAACCCCTGACTTACCCAATGCTCTATTAAGTCATCTTTTCCTATTTCATAATCTTCAGGAAACAAGGCGCAAAATAAGAAGCACGACTTGGTCTTCTCGCACTTCAAGTCATCGTAGCTAAACTTCAGTAAGGAAAGAATTTCATCTTCTATACGTGAGAACTTAGCAGCAGAGGAAGACAAAACACCAAGTGCAGCATGCCACTCTTCGATCGAATTCTTGCGAGCCATGGTCTCGCCAATGACACTGAGGGCAAGTGGCAAGCCGTGGCACTTTCTTGCAATCAACTGTGCAATTACGGGAATATCTACATGGCTTTCTAACGTTTCTTTCATATTCCTAGTGAACAAGTCCCATGCATCATCCCACATCAAAAATTTTACTTCTATTTCCTCATCTACCCCCATGCTCCCACAAACTTCATTAGAACGGGTGGTGAATGCAATTTTACTTCCATTTCTTTTCGGATCAGGTATTCCAATGCTTGCTAAATCCACCTTCGCCCACATATCATCCAACAGTAGCACATATTTCTTGTTCTCTAGAGACCTTTTAATGACAGATGCTATCTCATTCTCTGTTTTCTTCTCCCAGCATTCTTCGTAGAGCTCTAGTCTTTTCCCAATGTCTTCTTGGATCCTCTTAACAGTTGGGTTTCTAGACACTACAACCCATATAACAACGTCGAAGTCATTGTTTTCTGTGAGGAATTTGTTGTTGATTTGAGAGAGGAAGGTGGTCTTCCCTACGCCCCCCATACCATATACGCCCAAAAGTCCAACTCCCCCCTCCTCTAAAATTTTCCATGTTGATTCAACAATTGCCTCTTGACCAACTATCTTCTGGTGGAAGATCCTCTCCTCCACCTTTGGTATACTACCTCTTTGAGCAACTTCATCGAAAACTCCTCTAGATATGAGCTTCTCAACCTGTATTACCTTCTTAGCTATCTTATTACTATAGTTATAGCTCGAAATGCATCTCTTAGAGCAATACTTGCCACAACATAATTTATCCCTCTCATCATACCTTTGCGAAAGTAAATTATGGGCTTCACGTACAGTGATTCGGACCTCCGAAAGCCATTCTTCGACTTCAGAAAATCGTCTTAGACCTTTATCTTCTTCCACTTTTATCCTTTTCAACAAATCATCTCCTCTTGCCTCCAACTGTCTCACAGTTCCCTCTAGAGTCGCTATATGGTCAACGAGGTTGCGGAAGGGATTCTTTTCCCCGCTAAGGCAACTTGTAAGGCCTTTAACAGCTTCGTCACAGGATACTGCTATGGAGACGCAGCCTCCCATCTTCCCTAGATTCACACAAACAAGGGAGCTTAATCTCACAGCTATATTCAAATTCCTTTCCGTATTTTTTTTTGTTTATCTAACCAAGGCGATATAGGCATCTAAGACTGGGTCATTATGGTTATGCTAGTTTAAAAAAAAAATGCAAACAAGTGAACAATTCTATATCATAAGGTCAATGACTCTTTCGGATATTCGAATATGGTAAAGTTCAGTCAATGACCATTAACGTGTTGAGGTTTGTTTCTCTTATCAGATTTTTTAAGTGCGTTGGGTTTAGCCAAGTCAACACTCAAAATTTTGCAGCAATTGTTTTTGTGATTGGTATGGATGAGTTCTTCTCTCTCTATCCTAAGCCAAAAATCATAGACTACATTCTACAATGTGCCAATTCATATTAATGAGAAAGGAAAAACAAAACTTACAGAGATCCTAATAAGCTTCTCATAGTCGTGGAAGTAAGAGGGACGGTTTTGGCACAAAGAGTTGATCATCTTGCAGCTCTTTCAACTATAAGAACTGATCATACCAAATGGCAAATGCTTAAACCAATTTGTTTTACTCTATGAACTGAAAAAGATTGCAAGTAAGACACAGTAGCATACCCTGATGTGATTCAAACACTTCCGATCTAAGATATGCTGCTCGTATATTGGTTAATCACGTCAAGGCCTCCCTATATCAGATTTTCATCGGACCTCTGTGAAGAGATGGAGAAGGCGAAGACTACGCCGGAGATAAGCGGCCCTATCTCGACGGTTAGGGGTTGATTTGTGTTTATGTTTTTGTAATTGTTTTAAGTAAGGGTGTATTTGTCAATTCTCGTTTGCGATTAGCGCTACAGTACGATGCCAATAGTAATGGGCTTGTTAAACTTAATATCCATGGGCCTAAAGTACGTAGGCAATTGCGTAGACGGACATCATCAGATGCGTTTAGAGACACGTAGTCAATGAAGTGGCCGTGGTATCTGAAGGACACACGACGCACATGCAAAGGCTATGGCTGTCTGCTACTCCTTTACAACTCCATCGCAATCGCAAACCATAATATTCATAAATTATAATGGACAACTCTCTTGCTCTGGTTGAAGTTAAGCCACCCAAGTTATAGCTCCACCAGTTGACACGTCTCTTCTAAAATATAATCTTAAATTTTGTCAATAATGTATTTAATGTTAAGTGACTTTTTGGATAGAAAAAAAATGCAATTCTAAATCAAAATCACAACCTTTTTTCTGTTTTCCTGAGAAACTCTACGTAGATCAAAACCTTTACAACAAAAATGTCAATTTAAAAATTTCAAAGTATTTTAAAGTATTAAAATAGTGCAGTTCATATGATCTTATCTACTAGAGAGACTTTTTAAAAATAAAACTTGTTGTTTTTTACTTTTCCATAGCCGGGTTTAGGGTGGTTCGCGAAGATTCGGGACACTCGTCAACCGTAGAAGACAGACGAATCAAATAAATACACGTCACCAATACTCAGCAGATAAATATAATAAAATATCAGAAATATCTAGAGAAGGCTATAAATAGTCCTCGATCCTTCTGGCCACAAAATATTTTTGATTTCTGATCAAAGAAGCTTTCTGACCAATATAGAGATTTCACTAGTGAAGACGCGAAACAAGGATCCTTCAGAGAAAGAAAGGTATACGCAAGAGTCCATTGAGCGAGAAGGTAAACGAACAAAGGAACCGATTCGTCAGCGTATTAATCATCGATCAGCACTCGCTCCGATAGGTACGTTTAATTTCTGACTACTTTCCCTAGTCTAGTCTCGGAAAGGTCGTGTTTTGTGGTGATTCTAGGCTTCTTCGTACTGTGTCCCCTTCCTTAGCTTCAGCTTTATATTTAAGTCTAGCTCTGAAATTGGAGAAATGGGGACTTAGAAGCTTAATTAGGTTTTTTTTTCTTTCACTGTCTAGTACTAAGTGTCGGGAGCTCGAATCGAATTGGTATGAGATCGTATTGAGAGAACAGGATCGTGTTTTTTTCCTGTATTTCCTTACTTTTCTGTGTTGAAGTGAAAGCTATATACTTGGACTTGTGTGCTGATATGAAACTCTCTGTTTTGTAGGTTTTGTTGCTTTTGAGACAAAGATGGCAGTTTATGATCGTAGTGGAGACAACAATAAAACAGAACTCGACACATCTAAGAAAAGGAAATCAAGAAGTAGGCGTGATGGCACTACCGTGGCTGAGAGGATTAAGATGTGGAAAGAGTATAACGACACTGTAGAGGAGAGTCCAAGCAAGAAAAGGAAAGTGCCTGCGAAAGGGTCGAAGAAAGGGTGTATGAAAGGGAAAGGAGGACCAGAGAATGGTAAATGTAGTTTCAGGGGAGTTAGGCAAAGGACTTGGGGTAAATGGGTTGCTGAGATTAGAGAGCCTAATAGAGGGAAAAGACTTTGGCTTGGTACTTTTCCTACTGCTGAAGAAGCTGCTTGTGCTTATGATGAGGCGGCTAAGGCTATGTATGGTCCGCTTGCTCGTGTTAATTTTCCTCAGTCTTGTGTGTCTGATGTGGCGAGTAGTTCGAGTCGGTCTGAGGTTTGTACGGTTGAGACTCCTGGAGATGTTCATGTGAAAACAGAGGATTTGGATTGTGAGTCCAGACCTTTCTTTGCTGAAGCTAAGCCCATGGATCGTGTGGAGAATGATGTCCATGAGAGTGCAGAGGAGATGAAGTCCCCTCTTAAGGATTGGTTAAGCGAGTTCGAACAGAAGTATTGGGAAGGCCTACAGGAGGAGAAGCAGAAACAGAAGGAGGAGCAAGAGATGGTTGCAGGAACCTGTCAGAAGCAGCCGGATGCACTCTCTGTTTCAGATTACGGTTGGCCTGCGGACTTGTATCAGAATCAGTGGGATTCTTCGGAGATGTTTGATGTTTCTGAGCTTCTTGGTGACTTAAATGGCGACATTTTTACAGGCGCGAACCAGAACCAATGCCTGGGAGACAATGTCGGAGGTGGTTTACCTGAAGCCGAGAAGCAACAGGTTGGATTACCCCCGCTGGAAAGCTTTGGCTCAGAGTGCGGATTGCCTCCGCCGCAGCACGAGGCACAAGACGGTAATGAGTTCTTCGATCTGAGTTTCTTGGATGCGAAGAACTGAGACAGTGGTGTGCAGTTGGATTCGTTTTGTTTTGCCTTTATCCCATATGACTGTTGAGACTCTATTGAAGTTTTTAGTAATATAGAGACCCTCAAAACACGCTGATAAATCCTCTTTTAAGAAAGGAAAAGTGTATATATTGTGAGATAATGTTTCGTATAATAACAGAGAAAAGATTAGTGTCACACACTGCGTCTCTTTATTTCTGTTTAGAGTCTTCATTGTCATGCAACAAAAAGAAGATGAGATGTTGGTATTGCATTTGTCCTTAGGTCCGGAACTTAGTGGGCCTAAATGTGTCTGCTAAAGGACCGTGAGGGCCTATATCTATAATTGTGAGTTCTGACAGTGGGGTTGTGATGAAAATTGGTTTTATCATTTTCTCGATCATATTAGGTACATGTTTGACGAATTTCTATAAGATACGCAACTGTACATAGGATAGTCAAGATTCACCGGAGCAACGAACCCGAGTGTCAGTTTAAGCCGTGCCAAAAACCAAAAGCAACTAATTATCGATTCACAATAACTAGAGTCAGCCCTGAGATTTTGGGATTTAAACAAATTTTTTTAAAGCCTATATATATATAAATTTTTTCAAAATTTTGGGGGTTTGAAGCGAATATTTCAACATGCTTAGTTCAGGACCGGCAAACGGTATTAGCATGCAGGACTGCAAGATATATTCTCAGCTCTGTCAACCGAATACAACAGTCTATACAGTCTGCGAGGAGATTTATAGTTTATGAAATCTATTTCAAGTTGTGGCCAAACTTCTGTTCAAGTCTTTGTTATATGAACATTCAACTCAAAAAAACAATCAAGTCAAGCGATTTATCAGCTATTTAGACCCAAAAGTTAGTGATGCTAAGCTAGATCAAATTCAAGAACTGACAGACCCTCTTTGTGTATAGTATAAACTGGGTCAATCCACTTCTTATAACAGCAGTTATTATGCAAACAAACTGAGCACAGTTGTTGAATAGTCTTATGATTCGTTGAGATATATCGAACTTGCATTAATTGATTTTCTTAGAACTTGACTAAGTCAATATTTGAAATAAGATTCTTCTATTTTAAGGTCTTGCCATGGCGAAGATATATTCATATGTTGGTTGTGTAACATGGATAAATGGTTGCATTACAAAAAAGCCTTGTCGATATTCTGAAATGATAATTAGAAAAAGAACGTGCCTCGTTTAAAAAGAGAGCAAAAGGTAAAGAATACAGACAAATTGGTCAGTGAAGTTTGTTGTAGTTATTATCTACAAGAGAAGTCTTGGACAGCTTCTTCTTTTTGGCTTTTTGGAAATTTCAAAAGATAAACAGAGATTCGAACTATTTGAAACTCCCATAATATTTTAAATACACAAAACATTAAACAATTAAAGAGCTCTCAAGTTTCTTTAGTTCTAGTAATTACCCTAAGTAAAATATACCATTTACAAGGCTCGATTCCGATCATGAAACACCTAAACGCTTTCCTACACAGATAGAAAATAAATTAGCTTGCCACTAACTGCATGTCTATGTACATTTATATAATGAAACTTGATGTAAAGTATCATGCCCATGTCGTCATTATAATAAAAGATTGAAATCTTTTAAAGAAAGATATATGTATATTGTATACAAAGTCGCGATGCAACAACCTTTGTACTATATGACAATATTATATTCAAATGGCAACAAGAATAAAAGAAATGGAGAAAATAAAAAAAAAAAGGGGAAAATAGCATAAAAAACCTTCGAAGTGGCACTCACTAACACTTTAAACCTCGAACTTATTTAACTAGCATATTGAACATTCAACTTGACATTTGTATCACAAAAAACCTTCAACTTGGCTTACTTGTTCGTCAAGTTTAAATTGTGACTTGTTAACCTACAATAGTAGGTCACATGTTATTTTTTTTGTTTTATTTAATTAATAAATACAATTAACAATAAAAACTAAATAAAATTAGAAAATTACAAAAAAATCTAAAACTGAATTTAATAAAAACCAAAATATCTTCTAAATTTGTTTTTTTTAACGTGTAAGTTTTCAAAAATATTTGTTTTAAAGTACAGAAAAATTCAAAAATCTTAATTTAAAAAAAAATCAAAATATATTCTTAAGAATTTACAAGTGTTTTATTTTTACTCTAAATGAAATTTTGTGATATATGAGTGTATATTTTTTTATAAACTATATCAATACTATTAAAAGGGAATGAGTCTTAAAAAATCTATCTATGAAAGTTGTTTAAACCTTTTTTTAAATATTTTGGTCTTCCCCTTTATTTTCTCTAACCATACGACATTATTATTAATGGTCATATTAATAGCAACTAAAGCAATTTTATTATCCCCATAATTATATTAATGTATCTTACTAATAATTTAATACCTTAATAGATTTTTTTTTATTTTGTTAATAAAAAACGATAACTATATGATGATTTCGATATGAACATTTTAACTCTTAATACAAATTTTTCAATATCAAAGATAACCTCTAACTCATATTTATTTGTATATTATTATTATTAACTAAACATTTAAAAAGCTTATAAGGAATATTCTTTAAAATGATATTCAAAAATAAATAGTGTGGATATACCACTAGTAAAAGGAGCACTTTTCGTCATATCAGAATTAATAATAGTGTTTTGTAAGTTTTAAATGTTTAATTTTGTTGATATCTTTAACGATGATAATTTCTTATATAAAAATAACAATGATTTTGACACTATTGTCATTAGTGATATAACCAAATATGTTATTCTTAATAATGATATGACAAAGAGTGTTCAAGTTAATGGTGATAATGTTTAAAATTATTTATTTTTTTGTGAGAAAATTTAATAGTTTTTAGATGATTTTTTTAAAAGTTTTTAATTTGCAAAATTTTCAATTTAAAAACTTTGAAGTTTTAAGAAAATATTTTTGATTTTTATTAAATTCAATTTTAGATTTTTTCTGTAATTTTCTAATTTTATTTAGGTTTTTATTGTTAATTGCAATTATTAATTAAATAAAAAATATATATGTGACCTACTATTGTAGGTTAACAAGTCACAATTTTGACTTGACGAACAAGTAAGCCAAGTTGAAGGTTTTTTGTGATACAAATGTCAAGTTGAATGTTCAATAAGCTAGTTAAATAAGTTCAAGGTTTAAAGTGCTAGTGAATGTCACTTTGAATGTTTTTTATGCTATTTTCCCAAAAAAAAAGTAAAGGGAAAGGATAATCTTCCACCTAAACTAAGTCCAAAGAAGATTGCAAGTTGCAACATCCACTTGCATAGTCCGGCGTAAGCTCTTTGATAAGGTCTCACCTTCCTTAGTTTCCTCTCAATTTCTATCTCTATCTATACTTTTATATATGTTTGCATATATACCAGATATACATATAACATTCTTTACACACATATGTGACACCAAACCCATCAACATCTGTGCATGCACGTGTGCTCATGCATGTATGTGGCTTTAGGCTACTTAGCCATGCCCATGGATTATTATGCATGGATTGTGATTTACACAACCGGTTAATGAGATTTACATGTGTTGCTACCATATGGTCTGGATCTTATAAATGTATACATAGAATTGTCACGATTTTTT
Source organism: Eruca vesicaria subsp. sativa (assembly GCA_932364175.1). Taxonomy (NCBI): domain Eukaryota; kingdom Viridiplantae; phylum Streptophyta; class Magnoliopsida; order Brassicales; family Brassicaceae; genus Eruca; species Eruca vesicaria. The sequence continues at coordinate 30,756 of CAKOAT010851820.1, forward strand.
TCTTAAAATGTAAACTAAGATGATTGTATAAATTACGAAACATGGTTTTATCCTGATCATTCATTCTCTGGACTGATATATTGTACACGTTTCTTCTCACCGCTAACTTTAGTAAGATTAGATTAAAACATGTAAAGTAGTATATATATTTTAATAGTAATAGAAAATCTTATACTATAACTAATGATTTGAACTTAGAAATGAAATCTGGGATTACCTTTCTTTTTACAGAAGTAAATTCTTTGATGGAATCTTTAAACACTCTAGATTCCTTTTTTTTTGTGAAACAACACTGTAGATTCTAGAATATAAAATTTATTACTATGATAGAAATGGAGAATATTTCTTGGAATATAATCAAATTCGTGGTATATTATAGGAAATGAATCAGGCGTCTTAAGGTAAAAAATCATGGGAGATATGATGGTTACAATGTATCATTATGGTCTCACATATACACACACAATTGAGTCTATATATACACACAAATCCTTCACATTCCCAGCTATCTCTATCTTTCTACAAAATATATTATATATATAAAAAATACTCAATATGTTCATATCTTATTATTTAAAAGTTGATCATCACTTTAAAATTTCTCAAACAAAACCAACTTGACAACCGACAGCGAACAAGAGATCAAAATAAACTCTCTTCTTTTCTCATCAACCAATATATACGATTCCATAACTTCTCACAAGAACTCAGAGAATCAACAAAAAGAGAGACAACAAGAAGAAGAGAAAGAAAGAGATGAGATCACCGGTGCAGCTCCATCACAGCTCAGACGCCACAAACGGCTTCCACACACTCCAAACTCACGACCAAACCGATGGTCTAATCAAAAGAGTATGTCTCACGCGCGGCATGCACGTGCCGGAACACGTGGCGATGCACCACACACACGACGTGGGTCCAGACCAGTGCTCCTCCTCCGTGGTGCAGATGATACACGCGCCGGTTGAGTCTGTCTGGTCCCTCGTGCGTCGTTTCGATAATCCAAAAGTTTACAAGAACTTCATCAGGCAGTGCCGTATCGTCCAAGGAGACGGGCTCCACGCCGGCGATCTCCGGGAAGTCATGGTTGTATCCGGACTCCCCGCGGTGTCGAGCACCGAGAGGCTCGAGATCTTGGACGAGGAGCGTCACGTGATAAGTTTTAGCGTCGTGGGTGGGGACCACAGGCTAGAGAATTACCGATCCGTGACGACGCTACACGCGTCGGACGACGAAGGAACCGTGGTGGTGGAGTCTTACATCGTTGATGTACCACCGGGGAATACGGAGGAGGAGACTGTTAGCTTTGTGGATACTATCGTCCGGTGTAACCTTCAGTCTTTGGCTAGAAGCTGTACGAGCCGGCGATAATATGGTCTTTTTATAGTTTTTTTTAATGTTAATTGCGATTATGTATCTATTTTGCTTTGGATGTTTCTATGGATCAAAGAAAATTTGTTTGGGACTTGGTAGATTTATGTTTGGGAAGAAATATTGTCGGATGGATTCATTAAAGAAATGGATTTAGGATTTGGTACATAATAACATTTTCATTTTGAATCTGTTACTTTGTGAGTTGTGTTTAGTTTCTGGCATGTTGTTTGTTATTCATTTTATGTATTCACCGTTTTGTGTTGTTTGTAAATGAATTTGAATTCACCGCATCAAAACATTGTTAACACTATTTGGCCATAAAAAAATTGTTAGAACATGATTAATTCTGAGTTTTTAAGATGGTCTTTTTAAAGAAAATTAAGAAACTATTTTTTAATTTTAACTAAAATCAATAAGAACCGATTTTTAAATAAGAATTTTAAAACGAATTCCTTAGAAAAATATAAGAACCTATTTATTAACTTCTAACTGAAAAGTTAAGAAACTATTTCTTAAAGTAATATTTTAAGAAATAATTTTTTAATTTTCAGTTAAACGTTAAGAGATAGTTTTTTATATTTTTATAAGAAATTCGTCTTAAGATCTGCGATAATGATGTTCTTAAGAATTGGTTCCTTAATTTTTTTAGTTAAAAATTAAAAAAACTGTTTCTTAACTTCCATTTTAAAATCTTCGAGTTAATTATGATCTTAGAACGATAAACTAGGTAACTTTTCACAATAAAAAACATTACAGATTTTTCCCCTCATTGGTCCTTGTGTCCACATTTTTTTTTCGGATACAGAATTGTGTAATTTAAAGCTGATGATCTGAACTAGGAATCAATATTATTCTCATAAGTATATGAATGTACCGTATGTTAAGCTGAACCGTATTTAAGAAGAAAACCATTGTATATATCGAAGAGAATATAGAACATGAAATATTAGTTAGACCTGATTAGCATGTGCAGTTACATAAATAAACAATTTATTAGACCTAAAGGAAAAACAGACGACGTGCTTAAACTATTGCCTACTTGAGTTCCATTGGCTACTAGTTTGGGTCAAGTGGGGGATTATCTTATTTTATTCGGCTTTGTTTTCTTAGTTAATTATAAACCAACTAACCTAGTGGTATATTATTTTATTCAAATTGTCTACTATTTTTTTGGTTTGTGGGTTTATTTTAATTCGTTTGATTCAAAATTTTATTATGTGAGAAAGTCTAAAAGGACATGCAATACAAATCTAGCTGGAAACGCGTTGCAATTTGCTAGTTTTTATGCTCCTAGTGGGAAATGATACAACGAACCCCTTATGGCGGTCTTTAATAGCACTTCGATTAATATCTCATTTATTTAAATATAAATACTTTTAACTGAATTTAGTTATGTTAAGAAATCTGAAGCTATAAATAAAATAAAATTCTCTTATAAGAAAACAAATACCATAAAAACGTTTTAGGGAATTCTTTAACAAAAATATTTGAGAAATGCAGCCAAGTTTCTTCCCTTTTCTTTTTATTATTTTATTTCCTTAACTATAAGATATTGATGGAAATATTTATTGAAATATCACCAATTTTAATCTCTAAGAATTGTATTGATTCAACTTCTTTTTAAGAAGGTATTCAAGGGTAAAAAACAAATCATCAAATGCTGTAAACTTAGAGTAACTGTTTTAAAACATACTAATAAGTAAAGGAATATTGACGATTAATTACAAGATGGTAGTTTTTTTATAAATCTATCCGATCGGTTTCAGGAACACAATTAGTACTATAAAATGGACAGATTATCATATTACCTGATCTAAATTTGAATATCTTCTGATTAATACCAAAAATGGATCAATAGTATATTATGGACCACCATGTAAATCATTTGGACCGATACCCAAATTCAAACCGGCTAAACAATGATAATTTAATCTCCAACAAAAATTGAACTCAAGACCAATGTAAATGTACACTGAATCTCCAAAATTACCACTAGACTAACATTGCTTGGTTCAAAGTAATAGTTTAGTAGTGTGCAGATTTTAGAGAGTTATATTATTTGTTTAATTATAAGATATTGATTGAAATATCACCAATTGCTATCTTAATTAAGAACTGTATTTATTACCTATTTTTAAAAAGGTATACAAGGATAGAAAACAAATCACCAAATGTTGTAAAATTAGAATAACTAAACTTATTAATAAGTAAAGGAACAATTTATCTGAAGTACAAAAACAAGTGTTTGGAAACATGAATAATTTTTTTTAAAGTTTTGATTGGAAATATGGATAGCATACAATCTTAATGACTTATTTATTAGACTAAAGATTACTACGGCCCAAAATACCATTATTATTGTTTTTGGGTTTTTTTATCATTGATATTACTTTATATCTGAAAAATATTTATACATATATGTACTTGTGTTTTAAATGTATTTAGAATAAATCAAATAATATATATTTTATTTATATAAATTATATTGACTATTTTTATAAGTTTTTAACAGTGATATACCAGCCTTCCAGTTTTTTATTAAAAAACTAATTTAAAAATTTGATTAAATTGTTTGGTATATATAACTTTGCACCAAATTTAACAAAAAAAAAACTTTATAGACTATTACTAAAATACTTGCGACTCACAACATTTTACCAACGCCCTTGTTACATAATCAATGATGAAATACAATGTTTAAACAGTATACTATTACTTAGTAAAATTGGAAATATTAGATTGTAATTTTTGAAAAATAAAGACCCACGAGTTATGATCTAGTTACTATTAATTATACGACGGTAGGTTGGTGTGGACGAATTTTAGAGAGTTAAGCAATTTGGATTTAAAGACATCCTACTACACTTCACATCGTAGTTATGCAGATGTGAGACAATAATGGTTTGAACCTCGTTTGAACATTTAGAAATGATTTATCCATGGGTTACTCTTCTTCTTAAAAATTATTTGCATATGTCCGGAATATACATGTTAATTTGTAAAAACATCGTCCATTTTCTTATAATCCAACGTATGTTTGATGTTCCTACAAATATAGACATGTACATGCATACGTACGTACATACATCCTTAAAACGGGACGAAAGACAGAATTAAATAAATGGGCTGAGACACATTTCTTTTATTAGCGGGCTTTCCGAAAAACAACCAAACTTGTAACCGGTTCAATATTTAGTTTTGGGTCGGTTCAATCTAATAACCAAACCAAACCAAACCGAATCGATCAAAATATGAATCCTCGCTTATAAATACGTCACTTCAAAGGTTAAAAGCGGGAGCGAGAGCAACGAGAATCCGCCGCGGCCGTATCATGGATCCATCGCCGAACACTAACAAACCGTTCACGGAGACTCGTTTCTCCGACCTCAAGCCTCCACTCTCCGAAGATATCATCCAAACGCTTGGCCCCGGTTTCGAGTTCTGCACTCCGGTTCAGGTCGCGACGATTCCTTTACTCTGCAGCCACAAGGATGTTGTCGTTGACGCTGCCACCGGTTCCGGAAAAACCCTAGCTTTCGTCCTTCCCCTTATAGAGATTCTCCGTAGATCCACTTCTTACCCTCCAAAACCTCACCAGGTACGAGAATTAGCAGGAACATTCCGACCAATCTAGAAATTAGATTATTACAGTAAATAGTAGTTTATGTCTGTTTTTAGGGTTAATGTTTTTTTTTTTATAAGTATTTTGAATTATCATAAAAATGAAACTTGTTTGTATATGTACAATAAGGCTTAGGCGATTAATCATTAATGTCATTGATGCCAAAAAAGATTTAAAAAATCATCAAAAGACCTCCAAAACCTCACCAGTTAGGAGAATTAGCAGAACATTTCGACCAATCGAAATTAGATCATAGTTTATGTCTATTTTAAGGTTCTGTAGTTTTATTGAATCTTTTGAAATAAAGGGTCTTTTCTTTTTATGTTAAAGTTTCAATCTTTGGTTTATAGATTGTGAGCTTGTGGAGTTTGGTTTATGGTTTTAGGTTTTGAATCATTTTATAGGTAATGGGAGTGATTATATCGCCAACAAGAGAGCTATCAACGCAGATATATAAAGTGGCACAACCCTTTGTTTCGACTTTGCCAAATGTTAAGTCTGTTCTACTCGTTGGAGGCCGAGATGTGAAAGCTGACATGAATACTATCGAAGAAGAAGGATGCAATGTCTTGATTGGCACGCCTGGAAGGCTTTCAGATATAATGGAACGAATGGATTTTCTTGATTTCAGAAATCTTGAGGTAGTTCTCTTCAGTCTGATGCTATCTAAGCAACTTGAGAGGTATCTATTAATATCTTTTTGCATATGTAGATTCTTATCTTAGATGAGGCAGATAGGCTTTTGGAGATGGGGTTCCAGAAGCAGGTGAACAGCATTATATCTCGCTTGCCAAAGCAACGTAGGACTGGTCTGTTTTCAGCTACACAGACAGAAGGCGTTGAAGAGCTGGCCAAGGCTGGGCTTAGGAACCCTGTGAGAGTTGAAGTTCGAGCTGAGTCAAAGTCTGCATTGACAAACTTGAAAATACCTTCTGGTCTGCACCTTGAGGTATATAATATATCTCGCAAGTTACATGCCAGTTACTACTTTATGCATTTCTTATTTCTCCATTGTCTCTGCAGTATTTGGTATGCGAAGCAGATAAGAAATCATCACAACTAGTGGATCTCCTCATCAAGAATAAAAACAAAAAGCTTATAGTGTAAGTTTAAAACATTTCAACACAGACTTATAACAAAAAGCATCCTTATAGCTAGGATTAATATCTCTGCAGATACTTCATGACTTGTGCTTCTGTTGATTACTGGTTCCTCGTACTTTCAAAAATTCCTGCCCTGAAGTCCATATCTTTAATTCCTATCCATGGGGATAAAAAACAGGTAAGCTTCCTTGTTATATTGTAGATTTTCCATATCATTTCTCTGGCACTTTTCGTTCATGGAATATACTTTACACGTTAGAATGTAAGAGACAAGGCTTTGGCTTCGTTTACTAAAGCATCAAGCGGTGTCCTTTTGTGCACTGATGTCGCTGCACGTGGACTTGATATTCCAGGCATTGATTTAGTAGTTCAGGTAGATTGAATAATGCTTGTTTCCATTATTTATCCATATTTATTCCAAAATATAGAGTTCACAGGTTGGTATTTGTAATGTTGAGGCAGTATGATCCCCCACAAGACCCAACACTGTTCAATCATAGAGTTGGAAGGACTGCAAGATTAGGAAAAGAAGGGAGGAGCATAGTTTTTCTACTGCCTGAGGTTTACCTTTTATGTTCTCTTTTGCCTGAGGTTCTCCGTAGTTACATAACAGAACAAGAAAAGCTGAGAAGTTTAATTGCATATGTGTGTAGGAAGAAGACTATGTAGAGTTTATGCGCATAAGAGGAGTCTCTTGTCAAGAGAAAAAATATTCTGAGGAAGCATCCGATGTCATCCCTATTGTAAGAAAACCCTAATGCATCATCTCTCTCTCTCTCTCTGGTTGGTCACAGTGTTTGAGTAATTGCTACAATGTATTCAGATACGTTCACTAGCCTTGAAGGACCGAGCAGTGTATGAGAAGGGAAGAAGGGCATTTGTTTCCTTTGTCTGCGGTTATAAGGAGCACCGATGCTCTTACATTTTTAGGTCCGTATTGCTTAAAAGTTGTTTTTGTCTTTGCAAATATTTTTGTAGCTAAAAGGTTTCTCTGTTTTTTTTTCATAACTTACAGATGGAGAAGCCTTGAAATCGGAAAGCTAGCCATGGGATATGGACTCTTGCGTGTTCCATCAATATCTGAAGTGAAACAACACATACTTTCCAGTGAGGGGTTTACACCCGTTGAAGGCGTAAACTTCGAGGACATAAAGTTCAAGTAGGTTTTGTTGATGCTCATGTCCACTGTTTCCATCTTTCTATTAGCTTCATAGTGATACAAAAAAAAACTAAAACTCAATTAGGATCTTTTACATATCTCTCTATACTTACAACGACTAGGTTTTGATCTTTGTCCCTCCTTAGTCCTTAGGCGTGGTTGATCCGAATTGTTTTTGGATAAATGCAGGGACAAGTCTCAGGAGAAACAAAGAAAGCAAAAGTTACAAGCAAAGAAAGAGAAGCGGCAACAAGAGAAAAGAGAGAGAGGCAAGAAAAACTCGAAAAAGACGGTTAATGCTTCTTCTGCAACCAGAGATTCTCACAAAAGGAAGTTGACAGGGAGACAGAGAAAAACTATCCAAACAGCGGAAGATGAAGAAGAGATGGCTAGAGATTATCGGTTACTTAAAAAACTGAAGAAAGGTTCAATCAAAGAAGATGATTTTGCAGAACTTACTGGAGCTGATGAATTTTAGCTGAGATTCTGTCTTGTGCTTGCTTCACCGGCCAAGACATTGTTATCCGCTACCTGCTATCCAAGAGTCTTGAGTCTTGTTTTTCGTTAACTTGTGTCCCAAGCTTCTCTAATTGAATATCTTTCATTTAGGGTGTGAGCAGATACATATCCTTATCATTTGTTAACCCTGAAAGAGTAGAAGTAATCATCGTGATGTGCGTCTGTAGCCACCTCCAGGACCCGTTTGATCTCCACTCCTCTTGTATGCTCCTTTCTTCCTCAAACTTCACTAAATTTCAACGGTCGGGATTTAATCTAAAAAATTGACGGTCAAGTTGTTTATTCATCAGGTGGATGTTAACGGTCGTGATGAACTCTACAGAGTTTCCTTGTTTTTGTTGATAATTTCCTTTTTTCCTACAAAGTGTTGACGGCCAAGATTTGATCTGAATAATATCAACGGTCTTAATTTATTTAACTTTCTTTTGTCCTACTAAGCGATTGACGGTCAGGATGTGATTAAATAATATCAACAGTTGTAATTTAATTACAAACTTTCCTTTTTTCCTACTAGGGGCCTGGTTCTCCCGCCATCACCCGCAAATGCAGCTTTTGCGGTTGGTAGCGGTTATTAGCATTTTTCAACAATCACAGAAAACGCTATAAACCACTCCAAATCGCTCTGAATCTCTAAAATTAAAAAACTGGTTCCAGCTAGCGTTTGCGTTGCGGGCGATTGCACGAAGATAAATTTTTTTTTTCCAAAAAACTATATAAATATAAAAATAAAATATTCAATTAAATTTTTAAATTAAAATTATTGAAATACTGAAATATTTATATTATAAATTTCCAAAAAAATATTTTCTTTAATATTTTAAAAATTTAATAGTGCAGTCTTTTTCAATAAAAATTTTATATTATTTATCATGCAAAATATGATTTTAATATTTTGATAATTATATAAATTATAAATATTTTTAATTTATTACTTAACCGCTGTTGTATTTGATGATAAACAAGTCATAAATATTCCGCAAATGGACCAATTTTTAACCGTTGAACCAATCGTATAAATTTCTTACTAACGATTAAAACCGCAATCTTTCGTATCCACAAACGTCCACAATCGCAACCGCAATCGCTGCGTTGTAACCAGTCAGGCCCTAAGAAATGACGGTCAAGATGTGATCTAAAAAAAATCAACGGTAATAGTTTAATTTACAAAGTCGGGTTTCCAAAAAAAAAATGCATTCACCGGCCCATTATATACTGGGCTCTAGGCTTATTGTGTTTCTTCGATCCAAAATCGGGAAATTGAAGCGGGAAATACAAATCGCCACCGCTCGCGGCGTCGTCGCCTAGGTCAGCCACAAACATAAGACCACGGCGGCGATTTACAATCGGAAGAAGAAGTGTATGGAGATAGTGTTGCCCGACGAATCTCGGAGGAGGAAATGAGAGCACGACGGTTTATACTGATGGGAAGGCAAGGGCCGCGTGAGTTTCTCGTACTCCTAGGGTTTTGCCGGTGACCGGGGAGAAGTAAAAGCCGATTTAAGGATGGAACCTAGGTCAAGCACATCACAAGACCACGGCGGCGATGTATAGTCGGAAGAAGGAGTGTAAGGAGGTCCGTCGATGGCGTTTCCGATTGAATGGCGGATGAATCATTCCGGCGATCGGAGACCGGAGAGAAATCAAAGCCGATTTGAGGAATCATTCCGGCGAAAAAGGAAAGAGAAGAGGTCAGTAGCATTGCCTTGAATCGACACCAGACCGTTTTCTTATTCCAAGAATCAACTTCGTGTAGTTTTCGCGTCACGAAAAAAAAAGTAAGCAGTGTAAAGAAAAGGTTGGGAGCCTTGAGGCTGCAGAGCTTGATAGTGACAGTGTGGGGTCCAGCTACGGTTAAACGAATTCCATTTACTCTAACGTCACGTGCTGGTTATTTATAATCATAGCACGTGTCATAATACTAGAGGGTTACTAGTGATACTTGCATCACCGTAGTGTATTGTTAGCTGTGCTCTCTCTCCCTCCCGATCACTGTAAGCTGCTTTTCTCTTCTTATACTCTCTCATGGCGGTTTCATAAATAAACACGCACACACACAGCTTTACACATTATAAACGCAGATTCATCTTTTTTTATTTCTCCAGACTCCATAGTCGCGACGAGTCGATTCTCTCTCTCTTTCCGGGTTTGAGGATTCTCGTAGAGGTGAAGGATGTTTTACTCTCATCAGCTTTTAGCTCGAAAAGCTCCGTTAGGTCAGATATGGTGAGTCACAAGCTCTATCTGTTAAACCGTTTCTCGTTTTTTTTTTTTTTTTCTGTTTGTGTTCTCAAAAATTCGCCATGGGAGCTTCTTCGTCCCGATCAAGCGTTTATTCATGCTTAAATCGCTGCTATGGATTCCATCGTTTGATCTCTCTGTTCATCAGTGAAATAAAAAAAGTGTAATCTCTAACCTCTGTTTTTTTTTTGTGTTGCCTTGTTTGTTAATCTTCAAGGATGGCTGCCACGTTGCACGCGAAGATCAATCGGAAGAAACTGAACAAGCTCGACATCATACAAATCTGGTGAGCGAAGATCTCTAAGTCTATTCTTCTGTTTAATCCATGAAGACGATCGTTGATTTTCCTCCTTTTTGGTTGTTGTTTGTTATTTTTGTTTGCTCACAGCGAAGAGATTCTCAACCCGTCGGTTCCAATGGCGCTCAGACTTTCAGGGATTTTGATGGGTATTAACAATCTAAGCTCATCGGACTTTATTTTTCTCTGTTCTTCGTATTCTGGGTTTGATGATTCTCAGAGCCTTTGTGTCTTCGTTTCGTTAGGTGGGGTTGTGATCGTTTATGAGAGGAAAGTAAAACTCCTATTCGGTAATTTTCGGATTCGATCATATTCTCGTTTTGTACTCAGTGTCTCCTCTCGTATTGATATTTTCTGGGTTTTTTTCATTGATTTTTCAGATGACGTCACTCGCCTTCTGGTAATCACACTTTTTGTTCCCGTCAAAATTGTTATTTCCTTACTTAAGGTTTGTTTGTTTGTTTGTGGGTTCTCTCACACGTACGAGTTTTTATCTTCTCAGGTTGAAATTAATGGAACTTGGCGCACAAAAGCTGTTCCGGATCCTACTTTACTACCTAAAGGAAAAACCCACGCCAGGTATTTTTATTTCTCTTCTTCGTTCTTTTGAGGCCGTTATGCCATTGAAGGAATCTGAAGGAAAAAAAACAAAGAACGTTATAAATGATTGGGTTATTGTTTTCAGGAAAGAGGCTGTTACTTTGCCTGAGAAGAACGAAGCTGATTTTGGGGATTTTGAACAGACTCGTAGTCAGTTACCCAAATTTCCCAATTTCATGGATTTTCAGCAGTCTTATATCTCCATGGTAACTAAACCCCCATTCCCTTTGTCTCCTAAATTAGATGATTGTGACTGTTTATTTTCCTTTTACGTCTCTCAATCTTCATCAATATATTCTCCCTTATAGTTATGAAGAAACCGTAGGTTATGTTGAGAAAATATAAAAAGAACTCTCTTTTTGGGTCGTTATTCATTTTACATTATACGGAGGAAATAAGTTGGCGCATAAAGTGCATCTGAGGACTTGGTCTAAACTTATGCATGTCTATTTAGTTGCCTCATTCTAGACCTCTTATGAATTCGTCAATGGAAATTCTCTGTGAAACGTGAATACAAACCTATGGATTGTGGAAGAGGACACATACAAAATGTAACTGATAGTGTCAATAGATCGTAGTGTTCATCTTCTTGTAAACCAATGAATATTCATGTGCATCTTCAGTTTATCTAATTCATTGTGTGGCTTTATCTCTCTGCAGCGGTTAGATGAACCAAATGTCAACGATATCCCCGAGCAGGAAGATCTTGGACAGCATTTCCATCAAGGTTTGTATCCTGTGACATAGCTTTTATGAATATACGACATGTGTTTAAACTTATTAAGTGATTGCGTTTGTCAATTTCTGTAACGTTTTCAGCTGATGCCGAGAATATCACACTCTTTGAGTATCATGCTTCATATCAGACTAACACTGAGACTTATGATCGTTTTGAAAGGTTAGTTTTCAATCCTACTGTCTATCTTTGGTCTTTGATTCACAGATATTATGCCAATCCATAATCTGTTGAAGTAAGACGTTTGTAGCGTTCCACTGTTTCTCTATTTTCGTTCATCCATCTTGCAGCAGAAAGTTAGTGATTATCTGTTTATTTCTGTTCTGTGTTTTCATTTTTTTTTGCTTTTTAATGGCCTCTCAGATTTGACATCGAAGGAGATGATGAAACTCAGTTGAACTTCAATCCAAGTGAAGGCGCTCAAATACCTCCAACTCTGATCCCATCACCACCTCGCCATCATGATTTTCCTGAAGGTAATTAGTTATGTCACTCCTTAATTCTTGAATGGTGAGATCTGGTTTCTGAATGGTTATGAAGTTGAGTCAAAGGTGAAAATGTTTTCTATTTCTAAATTGTGCTTAGTTTAGAATCCAATAACAATGGCTTCAGCGAACCTCTAGTATAATAATCATGAATCTGACCAGGGAATGTACTTCTGTAGAAGCCTGACAAAACTCTTAGCTTCTTAAACAGAACAGAACGAATTTACTAACCTGTAGCCATCGCAGGAGGCAATCCCACAAGCCCTCAGCTCCAGGAGCAACAAGAGCACGGCAGGGATGCATTTGCTGAGCAGACGGGGGAACAAAACATACCGGCCAGAGAGGTATTTTCTCTCACTAGGATAACTTTCATCTCGTGAGAAAACAAATGGAATTGGATTTTCTTCTGCATGTAGGACCAAGATATACCACGGCCAACAAAGAGAAGAGTAAGAAGGACAGCTGCTTCAGCCATGGATTATGAGCAGACAATTATCGCTGGTCCTCAATACCAGTCATGGCTCCAGGATACTTCTAACATCCTCCTAAGGGGAAAGAAGAGAAAGGTAACTAGTGAACGCCTTGGCCTTTACTTTAATAACTGATGCTCAGGTTGGCCTAAAATCTACATTTTATTTTGTAGGCTCGAGGACCCGCCAGCTCAAGTATTGAGGTTACCAAACGTATGAAGCTGCCACCTACACAACTCTTTGAAGGGAATGTGGACGGCTCTTACCCACCTCAGCTCATGGAGCTTTGGTCAAAATGCACTCAGCCTCTTCAAACCTCTACATCTGGTCTCTCTCTATTCATAATTGTTGCTTTATTGTTTTCTCCTTGAAATGATTCTGACATTTGATAGTGCCAATGCAGAAACTGGACGTCCTGATCTCTCGGCGGAGCAATCTCCAGGGTTTGTCCAAGAGAGAATGCAAAACAACCATCAGACAGACCATGTAAGGCGTGAAAGCATATAACATTTCCTGAAAAAGTTTAGTAACACTAAGAGAAAGGCACAATTTCATATCCTGTAGTCTTACTGTGTGTCGATGTATGCAGCATCAGGGAACTGAGACAAGCTTCCAAAATCTTGGTAGTCCCGCAGAAAGACTTAGGAACGCTCTTTCTGAGAAAGATGGTTCAATCGAAGGCCTGATGGCTAATAGATCTCGAGCAAGCACTGAAAATATTAACCGTCAGGCTGGTGATATTAGCGTTACACCACTCTATTCTGGTTAAAAGCTTCTCTTTTTTTTTCCCCCATATATTCAGTCATCAGATAATAGCTTGGTACTGTAACGTTATTTATTTGTATTCCTTGGAAACTCCAGGAGATGACGTGAGATCAATGCCTAGCAGCACACCATCCGCACGAGGGGCAGCTTCCATTAACGTAGAGATCAACTCTAACAGGTTAAGAACAACATCTATGTTTTTTCTGATACTAAATCCAGTAGCAACCACAAACAGGTTTTGCAATATAGGAAGAGGATTCACTAATTAATTCTTCTTCCGGTTACTGAAACAGTCGCAGGCTCAGCAGAAAAAGGCAACATTCCTCACCAAAAAGAGGACTCGAACCAGTAGCGGAAGACAGAACGTGGGAGCACCGTGCTTATGACTTTGAGTTTTCAATGATACCTGAAAAGGGCTTCACAGCTGATAACGGTAAAAAGCGTTTCCCCACTGTCTCTTGATCGCACAGCTTTGGAAAAACATCAAACCATAAATCTTGAATTGGCTTCTCTGTATGTAATCTGACAGAAGTACTAGTTGAGACTGGACCTACACAAACTCAAAAGCCAGTGACCACTAACACAGACGAGAAGATAACAGATAGCATCAAAAGGTAAGAGATTCATTATTATTTGAAAAATCTATATATTCATTGACAATGGTGATGAGATGTATAAATTCAAACAGTCACCTCAAGACGCACTTTGAAACACCTGGAGCACCTCAAGTGGAATCTCTTAACAAGCTTGCTATTGGAATGAAAAGAAACGCTGCAGCTCAACTCTTCTACCAATCTTGTGGTACACCTTCCTTTCTATCTACATAATTTAAAACCATAGCACGCATAACTGAAGGTTTAGCTGAGTATAAATGGTTGTTATGTATTTCCAGTGCTAGCCACTCGAGGAATGATAAAGGTGGAGCAAACACAGCCTTATGGGGACATTCTCATTGCAAGAGGACCCAATATGTAAGGCTTTGATACTTGAGATGAAAAGGTTATTTAGTTGTTTTGCTTTTCATATTTAAGCACAGAGAGAGAGAGTCCCATAGACTTTTAAAAATTATAACGGCATAGTACTACGTACATCATCATCCTAGCTTCCTCCGGAACATATGTAATTAATTTTATAAGATCTTTTTGTTCTGGTTTTCAGTTTTATTTCTCGGTTTATATATTCATGAGGTCTCTATATAGGCGAATAATACTTTAATATATACACCGTTGACAAAGATAATGGCAGTCACGTAATAAGCCGCACAAGGCATGTAATCTCCTCGGTTAGTCGCACACACGTCTAATACAATGTCGGCTTACAATTTTTCTCTGAATTAATTACACAAATTTTTATAGAAACACCAGTCTTTATTTCTTTCTATATATATACTTGTACTTCTCTCCCCTGAATCACAAGAAACAGAGGAGCATAATACATTTGCCAAGAAACAAGAATCATGGACGCACGATCCTTGTCCTTCTCTGTTCTCGTCATCCTCATTGCAACGGTGACTTTGGCCAATGGTTACTCTCCTCCTCCTCCTCCAACCACCGTATATCCCGGCGTGAAAACCGTGGAAGCCGCGGTGGAAGGTATGGTGTACTGTCAATCCTGCGACAAATACGGATCATGGTCGTTGGGCGGAGCAGAAGCCATAGCCGGAGCTAAAGTCAGCATCATTTGCAAGAACCACAGGCAACAAGTGAGCTTCTACAAAGTCTTTCAAACTGATTCCTACGGTCATTTCTACGGTGAGCTCAAAGGCTTTAAAATGACTACTCATTTCTTGGACCATCCTCTTCACGCTTGCCGTGCCAAGCTCGTCTCTTCTCCTCGTGAGGACTGCAATCTCTTCTCCAACATTAACAATGCTCTCGATGGTGCTCCCCTCCGGTATGAAGATAAGAGGCTCAAGTGGACTAACTATGAGGCTGTGATTTACGCCTCTGGTCCATTGGCTTTCCGTCCTGACCATTGTCCCGCTACTGCACCACCACCCACTTACTGATTCGGGTTTGTGTTTTGAAAGATTACCGTATACTAATAACACAAGAAACGTGTTATTGAGTTGGTTCTTCTTCCCTTTTCTTTAATGGTTTGCCAAGTGTTTGTAAGATTGAGTTACGTGTTTGTAATGTGACTCTTGTTGTATAGACCTTATACAACGTTATATAAGCTGATAAAACATTTCTTCAATATCAGAAATAAATATATGTTTTGCAAGGTAATACAACAACATATAGTTCTCACCATTACAGACACAACAGAGAGGTATTAAAGCAGGAACACAAATCATAAACGTTGCATCTGCTCTTAAGCACACTTGTTTTTTATTTTATGAAAACAAACACGGAGTGGAATGAGATACCTTGTTCCTTAGAAGTCCATTGGCATTGCGAACAATTTGTTGATCTCATCCAAGGCTACTTTTGTGCACACTGTTGGCTCAAACAGATCACGCTCGTTTGATTTTCTAGGCGATATCTGAGTCAGCTTTTGGCTCGTACCTTGATGTTCCTGCTCAGCTTCATCATCATCATCATCCTCAAGTATTGAGAAACCTTCAGCGACATCTGGTTTCATCACCTCTACTGCTTTTCCCTTGTTTTTAGAGCGGTTGGGTCTAACAAAATCTATAGGTTCGCCAAACATGTTGTTTATGTCCTCCATTGCTTCCTTTAGGTTGATTGTAGGGTCCACAAGGCCATGGTGGCAGACGTTTTCAACTGCTGGCTCTTCAGAGATTGTTGAACCAACAAACTTACGAACAATTGTGTCCTCTCTGAACCTAGGTCGAGGAGGACTGTTGTTTCTGTCTGATTCTTCAGAGCTTTCAGGTGAATGGTCTCTTGGTTGGAGAAAGACAAACCCTTTGCTAGCCTCATCATTTTCATCCGTAGCCTCATCATCATTTTCATCATCAACGAATATCTCAAACGAGTCTTGAATAGGCTGTGGACCCTTTGCTTTTCCTCCTAAACCCGTTTCACATTCGAGATTCTCATCCACGAAAACTTCAAATCCGCCTTGATTTTCTTTGTCTTGACTTCTCTGTTGTGGTTTCCTTTGAAGTGGAGCAGCTTCAATAGGCTCTTTGAACATGTTGTTGATGTCATTCATGGCTTCTTTCATGTTTATTGTGGGATCCACCAAACCGTGATGGCAAGCATTTTCTGTTTCAGACTTTCCTACAACGGCTTTATCAACAAAACTCAACACTGGCGTGTCAGCACTGTTGGCCAATCTAGGCTCCTTTTGTGACCTCTCAGCCTTCTGGTGCTTTTCAGACGCTTTTAGCTCTTGACGCTGCAGAGAGGAAACAAAAATTGATACATCTTGAGAACTTGCAAAAGACTGATTATACAAGCTGAACAATCAAACAATGGTACCTGTGTCTTTTTCTTTTTGTGCCTCTCCATGCGACTAAGGAACTGCAAGTAAGATTTCTGTAACTCATCCATGGGTTCTGCAAGGCTAGCACAAAAGAGGTATATAGTCAATGACTTTGTATGTGTTCACCTTATAAAGATATTTACTCATCTTACGCATCCTAATCACTAGATACAATTTACAAAGAGTACTTACTTTTGCACACCAAGACGGTACATTTTCTCAGCATCCTCAAATCTTTTCAACTTTTCATAATGAAGAGCATATGCCTGGTAGAAGAGTGACCTCTTGGTCCCAATACTGTTTGCTTCCATAGTCCTTAACAAAGCTCTGGGATCATCTACAAAGTCCATCTAGCCAAAACAATTGATCATCACCCATAAGTTCACCAATCAACAAATGTTTATGCTGAAAATTCATCCAGACTACAACTTCAAACCATTTAAATCCAAATCACTTCTCTTTTAGTTGCTTCTCATAGTCAAAAAGAGCATTTTTAGGTTCTAATCCTTTTAAAGCTTTGATTTTTACAAGCCAGCTTAGTAATGAGATCACCCATATTTACTAAACACACACAAAGAACAGATTCAGTTTCAAATAAGTGACAAAACAAGGGGTAAATGTTGATTTACCAGCTGCAACCAAACACGAATATACCGAGAATCGTTACGGTATCTCTTATCAGACTCAAATGACTGTGCACATTTCTGGAGAAACCGAGGCAGCTTCTCGTTCAATATCTGAGGCGGCAAGCTCTCTTTCATCTTCTTAATACCTCTATTTTCATAGATTCATCCATCAATACAAAAACATCAAGTCAAAACATTACTCAACTAATTAGGTTTTCTTTGGATGCTTTTCAGACACAGAGCGTAATAACAGAGAGATGCGATTACCGGATCCAGGGAAGAAGATTGTCTTTCCCAGAGTATGATTTGATGTCTACGATCAGTGAAGCTAACAAGCTCTCGTAGCCGCTTTCGTTCTTCGCCATTGTTGTGTTCTCTCTCACTTTCCTCGAATTTGATGAAAGCGATGAACAAAGGCCAGAGAGGGATATATGAATTTGAAAAGATTCCACCTTTTGTCTACTTCCGATTCAGACAGAAGCTTTGCTGTGTTCTTTACTCATCTAACGGGCCTAATTATCTAATGGGCCTGCTCAGATAATGGGCTTAATCACCAAATTAGCCTAATCAGCTATCACATCACATTTTTATCCAGAAAGAGGCTTTGCTGTACTCTTCTATAAGCCTAATTAGTGATGTCAGATAATGGGCTTAATCACCAAATTAGCCTAATCAGCTATCACATCACATTTTTATCCAGAAAGAGGCTTTGCTGTACTCTTCTATAAGCCTAATTAGTGATGTTCAATATGGTAACACCGAACCGAATTGAAGTAGACAATATAGTTTGGATTTGGTATATACCATAAATTGAATGGATATGATTTTATAAAAACCGTATGATTTGGATATGGTTAGGTTTATAACCGATTAAACCTAATAAACCGAGAAAAAACTGATCAAATAAAAATATACAAATATATACATTATATAACCATTTATTTTCTTGGAATAGTCTTTTTTTTAAACTTTTTTATTTCTTGTGAAGATATTTCTTAATAATTTTATTTTATTTTCTTCAACTATTATCTAAATTTGATTTGATTTTGCATGTTGTAAGAAATTGTGATATTAGATTATACCATGTAATTTATTTGGAAGAACAAAGAGAAAATAAGAAAAGCTGTACAAAACTAAATTGTTGGTTGTTTTGTTTGTTGTTAATTTCACATTTTTATATTTATGAACATCCAGGATCATCATAGTAATAAATGATAGTTTTGACAATTTTTTTTTAAATTCATATAATATTAAACCAAATCAAATAATAATGTTATTTGGTAAAACCGAATAAACCAAAAATCGGTGGTATAAATACCGAATCAAACCAAATTAAATATGGTTCCAATATGCTAGCTAATTTTTATAAACTGAATAACCAAAAACCAAAAAAACCGAACCGAAACCGGACCAAACACCGTATTCAACCGGCCTAAGCCTAATCCACTAATCGGCCCAAACTCCTAACCGGCGTAACCAACTAACCGGACAAATCAGCTAACCGGTTAAGCAAGGGAGTAACACTTTTTTTTTTTGGACGCCGTCAAATTGATTCGTCGATTTGCCGAGTCCTCTCCTCTCCTCTATCTCACAGCCGATTTCTCATCTTCTCATGGCGAATCCGGCGGATAAACCCGACCCGAATGTAACCACCCCTGACGAAGTAACAGAAAAACTCGAAGACATTGAAGAAGAAGAAGAAGAAGAAGACGACTACGAGGGAGAAGAAGACGATGACGAAGCTACCGCATCGAAACCGCAATCGCGAGAAGACGCTGCCGCGAGTCGAGCCAACGCGCAGAATCTCTTCCGTCGTATGGGAGTGTCTCCCGTTCCGGTTCGCGTCCACGACGTGATCGTCAAGGGAAACGAGAAGACCAAGGACCACGTGATCGAAGCCGAGGTGGAAGGCGTGAGGCAAGCGAACACGTTGCAGGAGCTTCTAGAAGCTGCTAACGTCGCCAATTTCAATCTCCGCGCGCTTGATATCTTCGATTCGGTTAAGATCACACTCGATGCTGGTCCTCCCGAGCTTCCTGATACAACCAATGTGGTTGTTAAAGTCGTCGAGAGCCAAAGCCCTCTCACTGCTCTGCTTGGGACCTCCACTAAATCAGAGGTATAAGCTTTCATCGTTTTCTTGGAATTGATTTGTATTGTTGAGTCTTAGGTGAATCCATATGAGTCTGATACCAACTAGATGTTAGTTAGCATCAATGTTCTAAAAATCGCTAGGCGTTGGTTAGGCGTTTTATAGAGGATTATTGGTTAGGAGAGCACATTTTTTTAAAGCCTAGACTGATTTTATAAACTCGTTTCGCTCATATCCGATTTGACTACTAGGCGGCGCCTAGACCACGTTTAGAACACTGGTTATAGCATAGTGGTAAAGGAGTGTTTTAGTAGGCACTCCACCACTCGGGTTCAATTCTTGTTGGGAGAGACTATTTAGATTGCTTGGCCTTTTTTTTCTTGACAAAAAAATCCATAAGTCTGTGATGTTCTTTTCTTTGTAGGCTGGGCTCTGGTTAGGCGTTTTATAGAGGATTATTGGTTAGACTGGCACATTTTTTTGAAATATGGGTTTAAAACCGTTTCGCTCATATCCGATTTGTCGATTAGGGCGGCGCCTAGACCGATTTTTTGAGCACTGGTTATCATAGTGGCAAAGGAGTGTTTAGTAGGCACTCTGCCAATCAGTTCAATTCTCGTTGGGAGAAACTATTTAGATTGCTTGGCCTTTTTTCTTGCCAAAATAAAGGTCCATAAGTCTGATGTTCTTTTGTAGGCTAGGTCATCAAGCCTTGAAGGCTCATTGAAGTACAAGAACATTTTTGGCCATGGAGATATATGGGACACTTCACTTGCTTATGGCTGTGACAACTCTGGAGAGGTTGGTTTGGGGTTGTATCTACCTAGGCTCAGAGGACGTCCATCTCCGTTTACTTCGCGTCTTTACCTCTCAACGCAAGATTGGCTTAAGTTTTCGTCTTACAAAGAACGAGCTCTTGGTGTTTCTCTAGGGGTTCTCTTGAGCCAGAATCATGAGGTGGGGTATACGCTTGCGTGGCGTAACTTGATTGATCCAACGCAGATGGCGTCAAGAACGATAAGGAGACAGATTGGGCATAGTTTGGTGTCTGATTTGAAGTATACTTTCAAAGTTGATGAGAGAAACTCGTCCTTGAGGCCAACACGTGGATACTCTTTCATTTCCACTTCTCAGATAGGTGGTCTTGTGCCTGATAGTCGAACACTTCGGTTCTTGCGTCAGGTTTGAGATTCTGCATCCTTGTTTCCATCATTTACTTGATTTTTGTGATCTAAATGGAAAGATTGATTAGCCCTTTGATTGATTTAATATATGTGTTTTTTTACTCTCTGTCAGGAATTTGATATTAAATGTGCTGTTCCACTTGGTTTTTACCGTTCTGCTCTGAACTTTGGTGTATCCGGAGGAATCACATTTCCATGGGGAAGCGGATACAAGAGCAGAGCTTCTTCTATCTCGGAGAGGTTCTTCTTGGGTGGAAACATATCACCTGTGTGTTCTTTGGGAGGACCATCTGCGTTATGGGGTTTCAAGACAAGGGGACTGGGTCCTAACGAGCCCAGGAGGGAAGTAGAAGACGATCAGAGTGGTGACTCATATGGGCGTGATTTCGTGGGAGGTGATGCTGCGGTTACTGCATTTGCAGACCTTTCTTTTGATTTCCCGTTGAGATGGTTCAGAGAGAGAGGCATCCACGGGCATGTGTTTGCATGTGCTGGGAATATGGCGGAGTTATCAGGGAACAAGTATCGTAATTTCACTGCTCCCAAGTTTTTGGAGACATTCAGAAGCTCAGTAGGTGCAGGAATTGTGTTACCAACTAGTCTATTTCGCATGGAGGTTAGTTACTTCTATCTTCTTATCAAGAATGATTAGACCCTTTAAACAGAGATTGATTGTCCCCTTTTGTTATTTCTTATCGCAGCTTAACTACTGCCACATAGTGAAGAAACAAGAACACGATCGTGCAAAATCTGGATTTTTCCTGACATTCTCAACACCATCTTCTTGATGCCATCTTTGATGATTTCATAGCGGTGGCTCTGCTGAGTGTCTTGTTCATTGTTTGGAACTGAAGCTGGAAGAAAGAAATCGGTTTTGGTCGGTTTGGAAATTTCTCGACAAACTTTTACCTAAACCCGGAATTATTTGTTTTCATGCGTCTTTGAATAAGAAGGGTTTCGACTAGAGAGTTGACACGTTGCGTTTTGTTTCATTATGGTGACACAATTTGAACACTAACAATTAAGCTCATGTTTTCTGGAGCAACCGCAACATTTTAAGATTGAGAAGTGCTAAAGCTTCCGCTTCTCCCATCACATTTTTATGACTTTAAGGAAAACGTTATATGCAGGAAATGAAGAGA
The DNA here is from genome assembly GCA_932364175.1 of Eruca vesicaria subsp. sativa. Classification (NCBI taxonomy): domain Eukaryota; kingdom Viridiplantae; phylum Streptophyta; class Magnoliopsida; order Brassicales; family Brassicaceae; genus Eruca; species Eruca vesicaria. The sequence goes on from CAKOAT010851820.1 coordinate 52,562, forward strand.
TTAACCTTGGCTTTTAGGCGCTGTTGGTTTTCAATTTCACAAGGTCACGAACAGTAGTCATCATTCAATACATGGATTTACATTATCTTCTCTATTACAACAATGTACCCTATATGATGCTAGACGATAAGAGAAAAAGGCTTTCTAAAGAGTTGTGTAATTTCAATCCTACAGATTAGCAAATCCGAACAGGCCTCCCTACTCCAATTTGCAAAGAGCTTAAGCATAGTTAAGTACATCTTCATTGCTTCACCACACTATTTCTTGCCTGTACAATAACCAAACAAGTTTAAACTTCAGCAAGAATTTTGTTAGAATAATAGAAACATTTTGAATGATTCATTTCTTAATTCAAAGACTTGGATGTCAACTTTCAATCTCCACCCAGTTCCAACATTCAAGTAGTTTAAAGAAACGTAAGCTCATCCATGCCCTGCTGTTAAGCGTGATGTATATCAATTTAATATTTAGCTTCACCAAATAATCTAGAGCAATGAGCTTTTGATTGATTAAAGACACTTGAACCATACGCTCTACAAGAGGTCTAATAACAGAACATGACATTATCACAAAAACTGCAATGAGAGATGCATAGAAACATAGAGTTATGTTCTTACCTGAACCACCCTCACGTTTCCGGTTCTTTGATTTCTCAAGCTCTAACTGCATCTCCATCAGCATATTCATTCTTTGTAACTCTAAATCCTTAACAACTTCCATTCTTTGCTTCTCCAATTCCACCATCATCTTCTGCTTCCTACCTTCTACTCTCTCGTAAACCTCCCCCAGCTTCAGAATTGCTCTAGCTAGTCCTTTACACACAGACTCTTCACTCAAATCTCCCTCTTCCACACGAGGCTGCTTCTTCCTCGCCACCAACCCCCACTCACCAGCCTCCTCCTCTTCCTCTTTCTCATCATCTTCAAGAGAGCTTTCCCTATACTTGTTACCAGTTAAACTCAGATAAGGTTCTAAAGCCTCTGACTTGACAACTTCCCCTGCAGGTTTCTTCAAGACGGGACCGATTAAAACGTCAAGGCGGTCAAAGAAGCGCCAAGACGACGGAGAGAGCTTAGCTTTCTCCGCTTTGTACTTCTTCTTCAATGTATCGATCCGGTTCTTACACTGAGTGTCCGTCTTCGGACGGCCGTTACAATGGCTCGAGTTCACGACGTCGGCGAGTTCCTTCCAGTCCTTCTGCCGGAGATTCCCGAAGTTGAGTCTAAGGAAACGATGCCCCCACGCTTGGAGCAGCGTCGCCGTTGCTTCCTCGCTCCACCACTCTTCTCTTCCCAACGGATGACGGTGGGACCCAATGGAATGTGGTTGGTGAGGGTTTGACAGCGTCGCCGGAGGAGGAGGAGGCGTTGTCGTCTCCATTATTTGTTTCTAACGTGCGCAACGGAGGAGAACACGGTGTAGGATAAGAAACAAAGGAGAAGAAAAAAGTTGGAGAAGGGGATACTTGTGCCTGACATTGATGACCGGCGGTGACGTCAGCAGCCGTATGGGCAGTTTTATGTTTTTTGGTCCCAACGAGCGACTTTGCCTTTTTCTGTTCTGTCCTATTCTGTTCGGTTCTGTCTAATCTCTCTTACGTTAAACCAGACGAGATCTCTGTTAAACCGAAACAAACCGGACCAGCATTCTCTCTTAATGGGCTCTGTTGTTGGCCCAATGGATTTTCTTTGATTTTTGCATATCCTCATTTTTTTTTCTTAATAAACCGGCGCGTTAGCCCAAACCGACTTTTAATTTAAGGTTCAACCAAAAACCAAACCGGTTTGAGAAATCACGGAAGGCATCAACACTGAAATTTCAAATCATTCGGTCATCTTCTTCTTCTCTCTGACTCTTTCTCTCTCAAATCGAATCTCAAAGTTTTTTCCTCATTCTTCTGCGATTAAAATCTCTCAACGAACAATTCATCTTCTTCAACAAAGCTAACTTATCTTTCCGCCTTCCGAAGCTATCTGATCCCCGAGAAAAAGAGTGAGCGATCGGCTCATATTATTCGGATTTGACTCGATGTTCGCCAAGAAATTTCTGCAGAAAGCCTCCGGTGGTGGTGCTCATAAGTCTGCTCCAGCTCCCCCGCCACGTGTATTCCCTTCCTCGCCTCTTTTGCTCTACTATTATTGAGGATTGAGCATGACCTGTTCATTGTTTTCTTTTTTTTTGAAAATTAATTTGATGACTATATCTTATTAATTTGGAATGATTAGTGGATGTGTTACATTACTTAGAATCTGTTAAATAAATTTGGAATGATTAGTGGATGTGTTACATTACTTAGAATCTGTTGGAGACGAGAACTTGAGAGTCTCATTAAGGATTGATTAGTAATTGCATCACGCATTTAGCTTCAACCTTTTTTTATTTACATGCCAAGAATGAATGCTTTGTCTTGTTTAGAAGTAGTTCATGTGATGGATGGATCATTTGCAGGGATGTTTGATAGCAGAAGATTTGGATCCACATGTTGTTTCACACTATGGGATACCTTCCACGGCGTCTCTTCTTGCTTTTGACCCTATTCAGTGCCTCTTGGCTGTGGGAACACTGTAAGTCTCTTTCTTCTTCTCGCCTGGTCACCTCTTGAGAGACAATTACGTATAAAAAGTTTGATAATTAAATCTTTCTCAGGCCCTTATAGTTACTACAGTACCTCTGATAACCATCTCTGTTGGTTCCAGTTTTATTTGAATTTATAAGTTATTGTTCTTTTTGGTAACAATTCACAGAGATGGAAGGATAAAAGTGATTGGTGGTGATAACATTGAGGCGATTCTTTCATCCCCTAAGCAGTTCCCTTTCAAAAACTTAGAGGTTTGTTGTGGTATTCTGCTCACTTTTTAGTTTGTTATTTTCACATTCAGTTTCAAAGTATAGGTGGCTAATTGTATAGCTTCGATTTAGTGCCTTTTCTATTTCCTGATGTCCTCCTTGCTAGTGTAGTTTCCTTTCCTCTTAATACTGGTTTACAAGAAGTTCAATCACATAATAAATGAATTCTCATGTTCCAGTATCTGTCTAGTTTATCTATTTGAGTGTTGGAGTGGGAAAAATGTTATTTCTATAGGCTATCGCCTTCTGAAGAGATCAACTATGTTGTGAACTTTAGATATATATTGCTCTCCTCCCGCTTTGTGATCCCAAGTATAACTCCATTTGATATCATATCTGTTTTCTTTATAGTTCATTGAGAATCAAGGCTTTCTGGTCAGCATCTCAAATGACAACGAGATTGAGGTACCATTTTGTATGATGTTTGACATTTCTGTAATATCCAGAGATGTCTCTCCACTCTCAACTTGTAATTGCCCTCGTTTTGTTCAACAACCATCTGATCGAGCGCATCTAAAAATTACATTATTTATTAGGTTTGGGACTTGGATCTTAGGAAGGCAGCTTCAAGCTTACTTTGGGAGTCAAACATAACTGCATTTTCAATCCTTCATGGCACCGGTTACATGTAAGATTACAATTCGCAGCAATGTTATTCTATGAACACTTACAATGGCGTCATTAACTACTTTGTTATCTCGTTCACAGGTATGTTGGTGATGAGTACGGTATGGTGTCTGTAGTAAAGTACAATGCTGACGAAGGAAGATTGGTGCATCTTCCTTATTATGTTCCAACTGATGCGTTAGCTGGTATGGGGTATCTCTTTCAACCTGGTGATCAAATGTCTCTTGTATCTCTAAGTTTAGAAAGTTTTAGTTTTCTGGATGGAGTTATTAGTTAATGTCTATCTGCCTTCACCTAACTATTGGCCGAGTAAATTATTGCCTGTTTATCGTTTTCATAAAAAGTTTATATGAGTACCATATCCTCCTGGTATTTTGATTGCGTATCATATTTCGAATTAAATACAAACACAAAAGACCTTCCCTGTTGCATTTTAATTCTTCTTTCAACATTTTTGCTCCCCTTTCTCTCTTTCCGCAGAAGCAGCAGGGCTTTCGTCACCTATTGACTATCCTGTTGTTGGACTTCTTTCTCAGCCTTCTTCAAGAGGAACCAGGTGAGAATAAATTTATTTTATTTAGATGGAATGCATTTCTGCTCTGAATCTGACTCTCTGAGCTTGTCCTAGCATTTGTGAAATCACATATTTAAGTACCAAATAAGCTGGCCTGTTCTTACTGCCTCGATCAATGCTTTATTTTTCTGCTCCCATCTCCCCTACTGTTAATGTTCAAATTAGAACACCATCTGGAAATTTTGTTGCTGGAAGGAATAAAAAGGCATTTTCATTTCTACCTTATTTTTGCTATGCTATTTCAGTGTCTTATTAGAAATAATAAGCTAGAAGACCATCTTTTTATGATTAACTTTAATAATGAATTTTAAAGAGTTATCTTGCAGATTGTTGATTGCGTTCTCAAATGGATTACTTTTTCTTTGGGATGCATCAGAAGATCGTGTGGTGTTAGTTCGAGGGAACAAAGATCTACCTATGGAGGGTAAGACAGTCAATGATTCTCTGGAAGCCTCACACGATGAGCTTTCTGATCTTGAACTAGATGGGAAAGAGATAAGTTCTCTGTGTTGGGCATCAGCTGATGGTTCAGTTCTTGCTGTTGGTTACGTGGATGGAGATATATTATTTTGGGACTTTTCTGAGGGGCAAAAGGGAAAGGCATCTAATCATGCTGTTAAGTTACAGTTGTCTTCAGCTGAGAAAAGACTTCCTGTTATTGTTATGCATTGGTGCTTGGATGTGACTCGCAAGAATTGTGGTGGAAAACTTTTTATCTATGGTGGTGATATCATTGGTTCTGATGAAGTACTGACGGTAAGAACCAGCACCAGGTTTAAAAGTTTCTTCGTCCCAGATTGTTGATCTTAGACGAAATATAACTTGAGCATATTTCTAAATAAAACATATAAAGCAGAATCACAATCTTTTTTTCTAAACAGGATGCATTTTTTAGGGTACAAGGGAAACCCAAACATGAATTCTTACCTTGCATATGCAAATTTATATCCTAATATGATGTATTTATACTGATCATTCTACGCAGATGTTGGCTCTCGATTGGTCGTCTGGTATGGGAGGTCTGAAATGTGTTGGCCGTGTGGACTTGACCCTTAGTGGTTCATTTGCTGATATGGTCTTGTCTCCAATTGCTAGTTCAAGGCAAAGTGGGGTGTTTTTATTCCTGCTGACAAATCCAGGACAATTGCAAGCGTATGATGATGCCTCTCTAGCCTCTCTGATGTCTCAGAAAGAGAATAATATTTCTGATTCTCCGTTGCCATATCCAATGGTTGTACCGACGATGGATCCACGGATGACAGTAGCAATGTTTGCTGCATTAAATGTAAATGACAAGCCGTCACTGGCTTTATCTGAGGTAGTCCCTCCACAAATTTCCCAAGTTGTTGCTTCCCATTGTGATGCTATTAATTTATATCTTATTCTTGCTAGATAGTCGTAGCTGCAAAATCTCGAACACCACGTACTCCATCTGGAGAAAGTGCACAATGGCCGCTAACAGGTGGTGTTCCAAGCCATCTTGATGACTACAAGCTTGAGCGACTGTACATAGCAGGATATCAAGATGGGTCTCTCCGAATATGGGATGCAACCTATCCATGCCTATCTCTCATTTACGACTTGAAGCCCAAAGTATGAAGGCTGTATCTTCCCTTCTTTTGACGTTTATCTTGAAAACTTCTGTATAAGCTGATTGATATTTTGTTGAGAAGTTTTGCCTGCAATAATTAATTAACCTTTACTAATGACCAGGCAAATGGTATTGGCATAACTGGAGTAGATGCATCAGTAACAGCAATTTCTTTCTGTTCTAAGACTTCTTGTTTGGCTGTTGGTAACGAAAGTGGTATGGTAAGAATACCTGTTTCTGCTGATACTTTTTTGACTCCAGCTTTTAATGTCCATCTGATTTTCTCTCACTTTTTTGGCTTTGTAGGTTCGCCTATTCAAGCTGATCGGCAATAAAAGTGGAGGCAATTTGGAAGTTGTTACCAACACTGACAAACAAGGTTTGGAACTTTGACACAACGAATCATTACAACGTTTACACTAAATTTTTTCTGCTCTATCTCATGCTGTAGACTCATTACTTGTAGTTCACCATTTACATCAAGAAGATGGACCTCAATGGTTGGCTGCGTATTCCTTCCTGAGTTCCCCAGTTTGCACCCTGGGATTTGTGCAGTCTACAAGAAGGCTTGCTGTGGGATTTAAATGTGGCAAGGTAAGGATTTAACTCTAAGTCTCCGCCTTTAGCCGCCCTCTCTAGTTGAAAGTGTTTCAAATTATTTCTACTTTTCATTTCATATTTCAGGTTGCAATGCTCGACATTAGTGCGCCATCAGTAATGTTTGTTACAAATAGCTTATCTGACACCGGTTCCCCGATCAAGTCACTTTGTGTAAAATCCTCACCAGCTCCAACTGATCAGAACTCCATAAATTCTGAAGCTCTTGATGATTTAATCTTGTGTGCAATGACCAAGGATGGGCAGACCATTTTTTTCGATGGCAACAGTGGGAAAATGCTCGCCCCATGCTTGAAACCTCTGAAGAACTCAGCTGCGATTTGTATGCACATTATAGGTATTTTTCTGATACAACATAAAATTGTGTTTCTTACGCATCTAGCAAATATATTAAAAAAATTGTATTTTGCAGAGAACTGCTATGAACACTCTGAAATGCCCAGTGAAACACCAGCTGAAAATCTAAATGGGAAGGAGAAACATGAAAACAAATCTCATCTGATCAATGCAAGTGAGAGTCATTCACCAGGTGGTGAACAGAATGCTGTCACGGAAACAACATTTGAGAATTCATTATTTCTCATGTGTTCTGAGGATGCACTGCGCTTGTATTCTTTAAAGTCGATATCGCAGGTATATTAGAGATTTAGAGCATCTATCTTAATTTATGATTCCTGGAATATATTGCTGGCGTTTTCTGTTAACAGTGACCTGCTTTCAATACCTAGGGAAGTCTTGAGAGCACTATGGAGGTAAATCTTCCAAGGCCGTGTTGCTGGATGGGAACCCTGAAAAAGGATGGAAGGGAATGTGCAGTACTCCTGCTTTACAAAACAGGGCATATTGAGATAAGGTGATGTTCTGATTGGCTACCACAACTATAATATACAAGCCAGATAAAGCTTAGTTACCCAAATCTAATCCTGTAACTATTTAGTGTAACGGACCACTAATACTATAGATGATCCATAAATTGCTCAGAAATCATCTGCTTTGCTTATATGAACAGATCATTCCCGAATCTTGAAGTTGTGGGAGAGAGCTCTTTGCTTTCACTTCTTAGTTGGAATTTTAAGCCTAACATGGAGAAGACAGTATGTTCGGATGATTTTGGCCATCTCTTCCTGGTGAGACTTCTTAATATATTTGTATGTTTACCAAACTTTATGGGGGCCTTTGAAGGCTATAGTAATTGTGAAGTTAGATCTTGATTTATGAGTTGGCATGTATAATACCATAAAGAGAATATTTAATATCTCAGATGTTTAGGACTAAAATCTAAATTTACAGGTGAATGGTTGTGAAGTTTCTATCCTTTCGTTTCTGGCCCATGCAAACGGATTCAGGTACATATTTTCTCAGTGAATACAACTAGAAATTTTGCATACTTAGCTAGCAAAGTAGCAGTTAACTTACTAATACCTAGCTCTGTATTCATCTCAGACTTCCAGAGTCTTTACCTATGCTTCATGACAAAGTCCTTGCAGCTGCTGCTGACGCTACCTTTAGCCAATTGCCTGCCCATAAGAAAAACCATGTATGTTCTGTTTTCGCATGTAAACATCCTTTTTTGTAAGCTCCATGATTTTGCTATAAAGTTTTTGTAACCACAGGATGGCACTCCCAAATTCCTAAGTGGGATTATTAAAGGCTTCAGATCAAGCAATGAACAGAAGGTGGAGCAAGTACTAGATTTCTCTCACCTGGGGAACATCTTTTCTAGTCCACCATACCTAAAGCCTTCTGTTATCGATGGCGATGATGAGAAGATTATCGAGCTAAACATAGGTTTGTAAATGATACACCAATTTACTCATCTTCTGTTTCCGGCCTGTGACTAAAATTGCTTTTCTGTAGACGATATTGAGATAGATGAACCACTAAACATCTTGCCTTCAAAGGAGAAAGACAAAAAAGAAAAGAAAGGTAAAAATATTGTGTTGCCTCAAGTTATGTTTTTATTATCATTATGAACGCACCTGATGAATCTAAGGTTTCTTTTCAGATAAGAGAACAGATAAGGAAAAACTGTTCGACGGTGCATCCAGCGATGCACAACCCAAAACAAGAACAGTTGATGAAATAAAGGCCAAGTACAGAAAAGCAGGGGTGAGTCAAAACCAATGCGACTAACTCAAAAGAGAAGTTTTGGATTCTATTCATAACATGGTTTGGTAATTTTTCAGGAAACATCAGCAATAGCTTCACAAGCAAAGGACAAACTTCTTGAGCGTGGAGAAAAACTCGAGGTAATAAATTATGCAGTAGAGTCATTCATCTTCATTTTAACTTACATGTTGCCAAGCTAAACATATTTTTATTTGTTTGGTCTTCCAGAGGATCAGCCAACGAACAGCTGAGCTCCAAGACGGTGCTGAGAACTTTGCATCAATGGCACATGAACTCGCTAAACAAATGGAGAAGCGAAAATGGTGGAACATATGAGAAAGCCTGCACACCTGTTTGCTTCATGTGCATGTTTACGTAGTCATTGTGACAATCGCAGGTTCTTTGCGTACATAAATTAATTATGTGATGTTTTCCACAGGTGCATACTCACTTTCATTTTATTTAACAATCAAATCTGTAAAATAGATTGACCAAAGAGAGCAACCATATTAACGTTGAGAAGTTGCTTGTGAGGTGATTTGATATTACCTTCTTTATGAGACTATTGTGACCGTCTTTCAATGTTTTTTACTCTGTTTCATCGCTTTGTGAATTGTAAAATCCAATGTGTGTAATAAAAATGTAGTTTGTCTCATTAAGGCTCAATCTATGATTACTTAAGAGTTGCTACATATACAAGCGAAGGCAATAAAGGCATCATTAATCAAATTGATGAACAGGTTGATGACTCTCTCTATAGAACTCCCTGTCACTCCGAAATTTATAACACAACAAAGAGAGCTACCGATCACTTACTGTCTTCCTTTTTTAGTGCAGCAAGAAGGGCATTTGTACTGCTTCATGCTCTCTGCTTTAAGAAAAAATGGAACTTGTCACATCTGGTTTAAAAAAGGAAAGAGTAAACAAAACGGTAAAGTCTAGCAAACAGAGGAGTGAGTGAGTAATAATTAAAAGACTATATTTATTTGTTTCTTAATGTGTGTGAAAAACTTTAAACATCATTCTGTTAAATATAGAGGGAGTATGATTCTTAATTTTAACAACAAAACAAATGATACATGAGCCTGCATTTTCTTTTGTCATGTATAGAGGAATAAGTAGAAGATTTAGTATTTAGTTGGGTCGGATTTAGAATCTGAATCTGGGTCAGATTCTGGGTAAGATAATAAAAATATGAATTCTTAAATATATTGAATTCTTTTAATTTTTTTTAGCTAGATTTTTATCTAAAATTAAATATAAACTAAAATAAAAAATAACATGAGTCTATTTGAGATATTTTTTTCTTGTCCCCTTTTGGTCTATTCTAGCATTTGATCCAGAAAATTCGAGACGGAGGAACCGAAGGTGAGAGAGCGAAGAGCAACGATGCATTACGACGGAGGCACAGGGACAACACCACCACCATCTCCATCTCCGACACCCAACCGCAAAAAAATCTCACTACTCCCACTAATCTTCCTAATATTCTACGAAGTCTCAGGCGGTCCATTCGGAATCGAAGACAGCGTCAAAGCCGCAGGACCGTTACTAACCATCCTCGGCTTCATCATCTTCCCTTTCATCTGGTCCATCCCCGAAGCCCTCATCACCGCCGAGATGTCCACCATGTTCCCCGAGAACAGCGGTTACGTCGTCTGGGTCTCTTCCTCTCTCGGCCCTTACTGGGGGTTTCAGCAAGGTTGGGTCAAGTGGCTCAGCGGCGTCATAGACAACGCTCTTTACCCCATCCTCTTCCTCGACTACCTCAAATCCGGTTTCCCCGTTATATCCTCTGGCCTCCCCCGCGCCAACGCGGTTCTCGCGTTGACTTTCGCGTTGACTTATGTTAATTACAGAGGGTTGAGTATTGTTGGTTTGACTGCTGTTCTGCTCGGAGTGTTCTCGATTTTACCCTTTGTGGTGATGTGTTTGATGTCGGTGCCAAAGGTTGAGCCTTTACGGTGGTTTGTGGTTAGTGAGGGCCTTAAAGGTGTTGACTTTGGGCTTTATCTCAATACTCTGTTTTGGAACTTGAACTATTGGGATTCGATTAGTACTCTGTCTGGAGAAGTTGTTAACCCGAGTAGAACTTTACCCAAGGCTCTGTTCTACGCGTTGCTTCTCGTTGTGTTGTCTTACATCTTCCCTGTTTTGGCCGGGACTGGAGCTCTGCCTCTTGATCAGGAGCTTTGGACTGATGGCTACTTCGCGGAGATTGGGAGAGTTATAGGAGGAGGAGTTTGGTTGAGTTGGTGGATTCAAGCTGCGGCTGCTACGTCCAACATTGGGATGTTTTTAGCTGAGATGAGTAGTGATTCGTTTCAGCTTCTTGGTATGGCTGAGCGTGGGATGCTTCCTGACGTCTTTGCTAAGAGGTCTAGGTACGGAACTCCTTGGGTTGGGATACTCTTCTCTGCCTCTGGTGTGGTTTTGTTGTCGTGGTTGAGTTTCCAGGAGATTGTTGCTGCGGAGAATCTGTTGTATTGTTTTGGGATGGTGATGGAGTTTATAGCGTTTGTGAGGTTGAGGGTTAAGTATCCGGCTGCTTCACGGCCTTTTAAGATACCTGTTGGGGTTTGGGGGTCGGTGCTTATGTGTGTTCCTCCCACTGTGTTGATTGGTTTCATTGTGGCGCTTTCCAACTTGAAAGTTGCGGTGGTGAGTTTTGTGGCTGTTGTGATTGGGCTTGTGTTGCAACCGTGTTTGAAGCTAGTGGAGAGAAAGGGATGGCTTAGTTTCTCTGTCAGCTCTCACTTACCAGACCTGATGGCTTTAAGTTAGTTAAAATCAGGTTTTGATGGTGAAGCTTTTGGTTTTTACCGTTAGATCAGTTATTGCAAGTAGAAGAACAAAATGTGGTGTATTTGAATAAGAGCTTAAATCAGATTTCAATACTACTGAATGAATGAAGAAGACTTTTCATATTTCATCATTACACAAAGTTTCATCTAAATTTTCTAAAACTATAGTGATCCATTTTATAAAATTTTACGTTCAGACAAGATACATATATTGCAGTTTTGCTGTATTCGGACAGAAAAAAAAGTAATATCAAAATATGCTAAAAGCAAAAGAAGACGACCAACAAAACAAACTGAAAATCTCTCTAATTTTCTTTGAACTGTGTTGTAACTAGACAGTATCAGGCTCAAAGCTTGAGAAGCTAAAACTCTCAAAAACGATTTTAGATACGCGGGTACCTTCTAGACTTTTGTCTTTGTTCTTCGACTTCATTCATCCAATCCGAAAGCCACAAGATCCCCTTATAACCGTAGTATGAAACAGCAACTAGAAAAGCAATTAGCATCACCAACATCAGCACCTTCTTTGTGGCAGCAGTAAGTTTCTGCAAAGAAGAAACAAAAAAAAAACGACAAAATATGAGACATACTTGTGTCTTCTAGATATTCAACAAGAGATTAAAAAAATTACCTGCAGCCTTGAGGTCTCCTTAATGTCCTGACCTCGTTCACGCCTCTTCCTTCTCTTTGTTGCATTCTTCCCACTAGGCTCCTCCTTCTCCTAAGATGTTTGCACGGAAGATCGTTATGTGAGAGTTGCTTGAGAATGAGATCAATTTTTATGGTTTCAACTAACCTCAATCTCTTTGACATTGCGTTGTTGTAACACCGATTCAGCCATCTGTTGCTTGCTCTTACAGCTGGAATCACAGGGGAGGAGGCCGACTCCAAACTGGTTCTTGTGTACTTCTTTAGGATCAGAACCTGTGGCCCTATGTGCTGCTTGAACATCTTTGCATACCCATTCCTTTTTCAAAGTTAGGCACTTGCAACGAACAACCACCTTGTTCCATCAATCAAATCAATAGACAAGTAAGATCCCACTTGTAACAGAGACAGCATCTCAAATGAATATAAACTTGACACAGTTGCATCATAGAGAGTTGGAAACATTACCTTTTTACCACACTTGTCTGGCGATGGACACTGCCCAGGATGACATATCTCCGGACACAGATGCGTACAGTTTGGTAATTTTCTGTAAACAGCAACAGCCTCTAGTTTCAAAACTGTTGAAAAGATGAAGCACATAAAATACAAAACCAGCGAGTTAGTTAGGTACCTGTGACAAGGTCCACGGCATGAGCGGGCCTTCGACTGGTCCTTCTCAGACAATGTATTGTACTCAATGCACTCGAATGCATGCACCATAGCCCCACAGTGACATGATCTCTTTACTAGAGTTTTGCAAGGTGGACAATCTTCTGGATGGCATCTCCGAGGACAGGGATGTTGGCATCGTGGTGATCTCTCCTGTACATTAGTATGGAAGATAAGAAAGTCTTTCCTCGGACTTAAACTGACTCCATAAAGAGTTTTAACATTAACATAAGTACCTTTTGACAGCGGAGTTCACACTTCTCACAGGACTCACTTCTTTTATCCAAAGATGAACTTCTTATTTCCAGGGGATGACAAGTAAACGAACAGTAATGGTTCCCACATGGAAGAGGGTTTCCGCATAAATTATCGCATGCAAACTGAGTCTTGTCAGAGCAAACCATCTAAGCCAACAAAAACATATCAAATGTCGGAAAAAAACTATAAAAGAAGATCTCAAAGTCTACAGTTAACAAGTCTGAGACCAGACATGCATTTGACATAACTAATACTATAAAAGAGAGTTGAGACTAACCATTCGCTCTGCTGCCAGATGGTTGCCTACACAAGGCCTCCAGACAAGCTCTGGACATCGAGGGCAGGGGGAACCAGGTGTAGACTCAACATGAATATTCAACATCTTCTTTGTCGGTTTCAAGATAAATTCCCTGTTTGGTGGAGGTCTAGGACCATGACACCTATGCGCACAAAAGCCAATGTTTATAAGAAGGGAAAAGATAAGAAATTAGGAGAGAAAAAATAAATGAGAAAGAGACGAGCATGAGAAACCTTAGTTTGCATTTGTGCCCACATGGGTAATCTTCATCACAAGGGAGCCGACATGGAGGACAAGCACCAAAGTGACATTTATGTGGCTGCATAGTTAATACATGACTTAAAAGTCCACAAATATCCAAACAGTCACTGAAACTGTAAAAGTCTTATTCTGATTATATTTCTACCTTTTGGATTTGTCCATGCCTGCACAATGGGGCTATATTACATAATTTACGGCATCTAGGAGGTTTCTGGTTATTTTCAGTGCCACAAGGTACCTGAACCACATAAAACACATTCAAAAGCCTGCGGACACAAAGATATATAGCCAACGAAGATCTTTTTTTTTTGTTCAACAAGCCAAAGAAGTATCTATAAGACTATAACAAGGCCTCATAACATTTTTTTTTTCTGAAGACTTCTAGTTAATATAAGCTTATAGTCTCTCTTTTAATGTGTAAGCAACATCTACTTCTTTCACTAGTTGCATCCAACTAAATTAAGAACTTACTACAGACCCACAATAACAATGGAAGTATTAACACTCTCATTGGAGTATCAAAGACTATTCACATATCTCACCTCAAAATGCGTCTGACCACAAGCACATGATATTGATACCATTATTGGACAAGGAGCACACCGCCCTCTGCAATGAACACATCAACAAGTAATGTCACACCACGTGTATGAGTTAATATCTTACAATACACAACGTTTAATCAATCATAACGTTGGTCATAAATTAGGAAGCTACTAAAGAACATACTGGTGACAAGGAGACTGGCACTTATGGTTTCTGCAACCCAGTTTTTTCCCACAAACCTGAACTTTTTTATAACAAAAACCATTAAAACCCAAATGTGAACAAACAAAAACATTTCACTATACACATGCACTTACCTCAGAGCATGGTGGACATTCACCATCACAACAACGCCTTCTACACGGATGCTTTCCACAATCTCTCATCCTCTGGCATTTCCTCTCACACACCAACTCTTGACGACAAGGAACCTGTTTCCTCGTCCCTCCACATCTACAAGACTTAGTAACCACAATCCTACAAGTCTCAAGACACGCACCACGATGACACCTCTCAGGACACCTATGATAACCACAACCAAGAACTTTATCACAAGTCCCACCACACAAAGGCGCCGCAACATCACAAGACAAGCCTTGATAAAACTTCTTCCCACAGGGACAACTCCTCTTCCCCTGATAAGGACACCCTCCACATTCTCCAGAGTGACAACCTCTCTCACACACATGTTTCCCACAGTTAAGCTTATTCTCACACGAACCCTCACACCTAAACACTCTCTCGCAACAATCCTTCTCCTCCTTCACTTTACCACAACAACACCTATAAACCGCGCGTTCCCTACACGGAGGACACTCACCTTCATGACAAATCTCTCTACACTTATGAACCTCACAATCCAACACACTATCACAGACCTCTCCGCAGGAGAACAGCTTGTGACCACACCGACGAACATCTTCAACACCACCACAGAAGCATTTAGCTTTCACAAGCTTAGGACACGAGGCACAAGGACCAGGATGACACAGTAACAGACAACAATGACCACAATCATTACTCAACGGCCTCTCACAAACCTCACCACAAGAATGCGGCAAGATCCATGGATTATCCGCCGGAGGATCTTCCTCCTTCCCACAGTAACAAAGATACCGACTTGGGATCTTTGACATAAGATACGTCGATCTACATTTCGGACAGTTCCACACCGGTTCTGTTTCTGTCGAACTCGGTCTTGTGACTGCTAAGACGGCTTGTACGTCCAAACACTGCCGAGCCCATCCTTGTATGCAGAAGAGGTGAAAGACGTCGAAGCATGAGGAAGTGCAGGACCATGTGGGATCTGTGCGTTTGATCCGCTCGAGGCAGATAAGGCAAGAGACGGCTCCTGAGGAAGAGGAGGAGAGGAAAGATTGGATCTTGGAGAGGTCAATGGAAGAGGGAGATGGGGAAGATGAGTGGCAATCGAGGTAAGCTTTGAAGATGGTGTTGGATAGATCATTGTGGCGGTTGTGATGGTTGTTGTCTGAATCGGATCCTGAATCAGAATCTGAATCGGAGATGTTTGGTTGTTGTTGTTGTGTCGGAGGCTGAGGTTGTGGCTGCGGCGGTGCTTTCCACCGGAATTCGCTGGTGGAGGATCCGGCCATGTCAGAGATTTTACTTCTTCATCTCCTACCTTAAAAGGGCAAAGGCGATGACTTTAAGTTGTCTGAAACACGGAGAGATCTAGATGTCATGTGATATTCACGTGATCATTGTAATAAACCGATTTTTTTTTGTCTTAACCAGTTTTAACTTTTAAGGACTCCCCGCTTACCGTATCGTAGATAAGTATCATTACTTATCAGCATAACGATTCTTCTTTTTTCTGATGAGTAGACTGTCTTTCAATTTTTTTCTTAAACACTCTGATTATCCAACTCAGAAAATATAGCTACGAATCTCTGACAGTAACTAATGTACAAAGGACCTCTAAATTCAAAACAAAGTTACAGACCAAAGCATAAGAAATCTTATGATAAGATTCAATCTACGGATGTGTACATGTTAGCTCTCAGGGCTTGATGTATTCTCGAATGAAGTCTTGGACCTGAATGGTATCTCCGTTGAGTCCAGATGTTTCAGCGATAGTGACTTTGTTAGAGCAATGCGAGAAGGAGAACACTTCGCCTTCGATCCCAATGGTGAAGTCATTGGCTATATCAGCTGTAGATACTGCACTTCTCGAAGCCCTCAGTTTCTCACTGCAACAAAAAGCAAAAAAGTTCATAAACAAATGATGATGATTTTCTTTCCGGGAGAAGATAAGAGATTTGAAATACATTACATTTCTTTCTCCATCTGCTTCCTGATGAACTCCTTGGTATGTGCAGTGAGTTTATCCGTCTTGTTACAGCAAAGGAGGACTGGTATCTTCTTCTTGACAACGTTGGCATTGGTCAGAATGTCGTATAGGTACCTGTCACCGTACAGAACCATGGCAATGTCTCATTTGTTAAGATTGTGTTATCAAGATGTAAACATGTCTCTTGTGTGTGTGTGTGAGGGAGATTGAAATTACTCTGAAGCTGCACGGCAGTTAGGGAGGAACTCCAAGGCGTCGACTACAAACACAATGGCAGCTGCTTGGGGCAAGAATTCTTCAAGCTTGGGTCGAAGACGAGAGTGCCCAGGAACATCAACAAGATGAACAGGCTTGATTTTTCCTTTCTGTAACGCAGAGAATACACCGGAAGTGGATTCGTAACCAACTCCAAGTGTTGCTTAGAACAGGCCAAAGTGAGAGAATCTTTACCTTAGCGTTTTCACTATGAAGAACAAAAGTGCCTTCATTCGGTTCCATTGATGTCACAGTCCCCTGATGCGATGATCCATCTCGGAGCTGTCAATCAAACATTTATCATGTTATACAACCACCTAAGTCATTCACGCTGACTTCATAAAAACAACATTTGGAGAAAGTCAAAAACAATAAGAAGAAAGGATCGTGAAGCCAAAAGTACTCACTTGATAGAAAAGCACAGTCTTTCCACTTCCTGTCAGCCCAGAAAGGAGTACAGTGTTGGAATTGGTACGTCTGGCCAAGCGAACTGCATAAGCCAATGACAACTTTAACAAGAAAAAAAAAAATCAAGAAAGAACTATTGAAGAACATGCTACACCTAACAAGTACTTATCAATGCCAAACGAGAGATGGTTGCATTATGCATGATAGGACCTAACACTCAAAGAACAAGAGATCAACAAGTACTTATCAAAACTAACGCCTAACACTCAAAGAACAAGAGATCAACAATGTCGTATCCGCTACATACATGATAGGAGCAAAATGGTTGTCAACAACAGAACACCAATAGCAGCATAAAGCTGAAACGGTGGTATCTTCTGAAGATACTCAATGCCTTGATTCGACCACTGCTCCACCACAATTTTCAGATCTTCCAAGTTATCCATTTTATAACCTGCATCCATCACGTATACACTAATTGTAACCCTACATTTGATTAATTCTCTGTTTCAAATTAGATATCGAAAATACAAATAGATTCCTATAAAATTCCGACAATGATGAATACCTGGAGAGACGTAACGGTTAGACAAAGAGACAAAAAACGCACCGTATAGGAGAGGCGAAGACGAAGAGGATGGAGATGACGACGGTGGTAAGAGGAGAAAGATCACGGCGACGATGACTTTAGGAATCAGATTAGATTATTTTAATTATTTAAAAATGGGCCTATTAAAGCCCAGGCAGCCCATTGAGTTAATGGCTTTTAAGTAGAGAACTTAAACGACGTCGTTCCAATTGTCTCTGAAGCTTCTCATTTAGCTCCGCTCACTCCCTTCCCGCTCCTCCGCCGATTCAGTGACCTGAGAGACACTATGAGATTCAACTTCCAAGAACCAGATGATACCCCAGAGCCACGTAGATCTCCCACTCCAAAAGCTCCGATTCAGTGGGTCCCTCTCCAATCCCACCCGGTCTTCTCCTCTCCTCCTTCCTCCCAAGATGAACCCGCCGTATCTCAACGCTTTCCGAGAAACTTCATGGCTTGGGACGGCGATTCAAGGCTATACTACTGGGATTCAACTCGGTACCTCCTCCACCGCCTCTCTCTCCGCTTGGGTGAACCTGAACCTACCTCCGTCCTCGCCGCAGTCCCTTCCAAGGTCCCTTTCTCACTAAAATTTTCGAAAATTAGGGTTTAGGAAGAGTTCGTGTATGATCTTACTGATGATTGATTTTACAGGTGATGCAACCAGATCTCCAGGTGGCATTCTCCGTTAATAAAATCTCTGTTAATAAATCTGGATCTGCTGTGATTCTCGCCGGCTCTGATGGGATATGTGTGATGTATTTGTTTGGACGTGCTTCTGTGATTGAAGATAATGTTATTTGCAGGTCTACTCATTAAACACACACCTTTTGTTTAATTATGTAGTAACTTAAATTGATGACGTGTCTATTGGTTGCAGGGTGGTTTCTGTTGGCTCAGAGATTTATTCTAGTGGTGATAGTGCTATACATTTGCTACAAGCATCTTGGCATCCTGATAGTGATACTCATTTGGGAGTTTTATCCTCCGACGCAGTTTTCAGGTAACAATCTTTGAGGCTTGATAGTGATTAAAAGAAAATAAAAATTTAGTAACGAAGGTTAGGATGCTGAGGTAATTGTTATTGACATGCAGCGTTTTTTGTCTTTATTAAAGGTAATTGTTATTGACGTGGTGCTACAAATGTTTTTTTTTTTTGGTAGACTATTCGATTTGTCTTCTGATGTTGAGGTACCGGAGCAAGAATACTATTTACAGCCTGTTGAACCGGGGAGATCTAGAACGGCTTCATCGATTTATCCTGCTGATTTTAGTTTCGGTGGAGATCATCTTTGGGATAGATTTACTGTAAGTTTAGTACTCTTGTCAAATATATTCTTGAGATTACGAGTTTAGTTCTTGACCGAATCTTTGGAATTGTTGCAGGTGTTTATATTGTTCACTGATGGTTCGGTTTATATCTTGTGTCCAGTTGTTCCATTTGGAAGGTAGGAAAATTATTGTTCTTTCTGCTTTTCATTCCTCTCGAAGAATGCTTTTAGAAATTTTTCATACGATATCTCTTGAATTTGTATCTTGCATGATAGTTCAATATACAGTCTCCTTTTGTGGTTTTCTTGAACAAGATATGATTAGTTCTTGTCAAACTGTATTACATCACAAATCTACGACCTCTAGCTCCCTCATGTAAAACCTTTGTAAATCATGGAAGATGTTTTAGTACTTTGTCTGGTCTTAGTTGACTGAGTTCTTCGTATGTATTTTGCAACAGTATTTACAAATGGGAATCGATAATGGAGATTTACAATGATGCAAATATGTTTGGGGTTAAGTCACCCAACTCAGTAGCTGTTAGCAACGCCAGTCTGGCAATTGATTGGCTGGAAGCTGTATTTCCAGATTTGACTGAACAAGGAACTAGAGGTGATAATATAGTGGTAGTGAAAGCTCATCCTTACGCGTTACTTGATGCATCATTGGCTTTACAGGTAAGGTTTCTCCTCTATTTTGTGTATGTTATGTAATATTTTGAATTACTCCTCATGTTGAAATTTTTCTTGATTCACCAATGTTCTAAGTTTGTAGTTATTAGCTAGTGGCACCTCATAAAATATTTATACCCTCCTTTGCCTTGTTTCGGAAAATAGATTAGACAAAAAGCTGAAACCTATTTCTCAAGTGTTCTTTATGCAATCTACGCCTTGCCTTGGGATCCCGATCCTTTGTTTTGCTTGTGTACAGGGCCCTTTATACAAAGCATCGAGCGGTGGAGGAAATGAAGATCTCGCTGTTAAGGAGGCAGAATGTAAAGGCCGGGCAGTGAGTCTGTTATATAATATTGTCAGCAAAGATTCGATTCTTGTAACTGCCTGGAGCGGTGGACAATTACAAGTTGACGCTCTGGTCGATGAGATCCAGCCAGTTTGGATCTCTGGTAGCTCATCTCGCCTTCGCATGAACTCCCACAACAAAATTCAAGGAGTTGCAATGATTTGTGAGTCAAACGTAGGTGAGCTTCCAGTAGCAACTTCAAACCTGCCGCTTGATCACACTGTTTGGTTAGGGCTTCCGCCACCATTGTTAAGGCTGGCAATGGTTGATTTGGCTCTACCAACTAAGCGTGATGGTGGTTCTCTTGTTACCTTGTTCGCCGACTCCCTTTTGCCAGAACGAATATACTCCCTCCACGACGGTGGCATTGATTCAACAGTCTTACACTCTCTTCCCTTCACAAGTCAGGCCACTGGAAAAGATGACGCTCTCAAAACACCATCTGTTCACACTGTTCTGAGTACATGCCAACAAGAATCCGCCATGTCTTCTCTGTTGGGCTTTGTACCTCTGTCAGATTCGTTTGGGTATGCATGGATCATTGCAGTCTTATCCTCAGGGGAATGCGTTGTGGCAGAGATGAAAACTTGGGATCTCTTGCTTCCAATTCATGTCAGTACAGATAAGATAGAATCCTCCAGCCCAATAGAGACGAAAGAGCAAGATCCCCCGTGCATCATAAGCAAGGACCTCCTTGCAGGTCCCAAAGTAAGAATAGCGCCCCATGCTTTACCTAACCAGCGTTCAACTCCAGCCAATTCCGTAGAAGGTCGATCAATTCTGCATAACTATGTCAAGCTTTTCCATGAAAACTACGTCGAATATGCGCACAAGGTGAGAAAGAAGTGATATAAACCCAATTTCTACTCCTTTTCTCATGATTAATATAATTTGATTTAATTGTATTTTTGGCAGGTCTTCTTCGAGTTGCAGCATCATGCTCCTAACCTGAAGAGAATAATCGATGACCAACACGAGCGGCTTACTGAGGCAAATCAGAAAATGTCTAAACTTGAGAAGAATCAAACCTTGTTGGAGAAAAGGATCGAAAAAGCAATTCAAAGACATGATTCTCTTGAGCAACGCTTGCAACGTCTCCGTAGCTTGCCTGGTACACACAAGAAACCTCTGACTAGAGCAGAACGGGAATTTAAGTCAGAGCTAGGTAATATCAAAGATTCCTCATACATCTAACCCCCTATACTTTCTGAATCTGATTTCATCATCCTTTTGTCTTTTCAAATTGAAGATCAATTCGCTGGAGTTGAGGTGGATGCGCTTCAATCATCTATTGAAACACTGAGAGCAAGAGTGAAGAAATCAGCTCAAAAATCTCCAAAGAGCAGTGTCGGTGCAGGTACTCAGAGAAAACAATATTCAAAGAAAAACTACATTCAAGATACAGGAATGTCACAGCTTCAGTCCACACTCGCCAAACTATCCCTCCTGAACAGCGATAACTCCAAGAAGGTCAAGATCGTGGAATCAGCGTTGAAGTCACAAGAAAATAGTTTGATCTAGTTAGTGTAACACTGGTACGTAATTGTCAGTTCCTGGTTTGGCTAGATTCTGTTTAAAACTTTGAATCAAGTTGTCTAACTCTCTCCTTGTAAGTTTTTCTCTGCAAACTATATTACTTGGAACTCAAGCGACCATGAAAGTTGAACTAGCTACTTATATTCGAACCATTGAAGCAGAAGAGATCATATATACAAACATAAAGGTAAACAAACGTAATTTTATATGCAGAACCTAAAGGCTAGATTCTGTTTAAACTCTCTCCTTGTAAGTTTTGTCTGCAAACAATATTCAAGCGAACACGAAAGTTGCCCAAGTTACTTATATTCGAACCATTGAAGCAGAAGAGAGCATACATGCAAATGTTAAAGGTAAACAAAAGTAATTTTATATACAGAATCTAAAGGCTTTATAAAGTAATGGTACTTTTATTGTCACAACTCTAAGACCAGAAAGGAGCAAAAAAAAGAAGTTAATCCTGAAAATTGCTGATGATATTCTATAAATAAATATCGTCTGGTCTCTTTTCTTCAATTTGTGACACCATCGTCACGACGCGTCACGATGATCGGGTACCGTTTTTGTGTTCTTGTAGTTGGAAAGAAAACCAGCTTGTCTTTCTCGGCAGGAACCCAACTGCTCAGAAAATTAAGAAAACCAAAATCAAGTTTAGTAAAGGATCAGATCATCAGAGCATTGTTATCTTTGATGTGAAGTTATTTTACCTGAAGCCGGTCACTAGGCGGTGAAGGAAAACAGAGATTGCAACCCTAGCCAGCTCGTAACCAGGACATAGCCTAGGTCCTCCACCAAACGGTGTGAACACATTAGAAGGGCATGTTGTTACCGAGTTTCCCTGTTCGTCAAAATTCTATCATTCAGTTAAATAAATCTTAAAATCAATAATGCAAAGAGGACGCACACAAAACCAAGTCCAAGAACGTAATCAAACCTGCCATCTCCAAGGGTTGAAAGTGCGAGCGTCTTTGAAGTGGTTTGGGTCTAGATGAACAGCTCTAAACGATGCGAAAACCTTCCACCCTTTAGGAATCTTATAACCTGTTTTTTTTATCCGGTTTCAAAATGTAAGAACTGAGGAATATATAGTCATTTTCATTTCAAAGTTACAGAACATTTTTTACCTTTGATCTCGACATCCGTTGTTGCCCGCCTGAAAACACCACCGATGATGTTAGCCACTCTCAG
Organism: Eruca vesicaria subsp. sativa; assembly: GCA_932364175.1. Lineage (NCBI taxonomy): Eukaryota > Viridiplantae > Streptophyta > Magnoliopsida > Brassicales > Brassicaceae > Eruca > Eruca vesicaria. The sequence goes on from CAKOAT010851820.1 coordinate 74,994, forward strand.
AGTTTCGCTAACCACCTGAATCAAACACAAATCTCTAAAAGATTAATGACTAAAAAGAATAGTACAAGAGCTAAAAGCTTAAGGTAAGTACACTTACACATTGTGTGAATGGCATTGACTTGTAATCACTCCATTCAAGACTATATGAGTTACTCTTCATTGCCCTAATGTTTTCATGCTCTTCCTGTTTTTTTTCAACCAAACAAAATAACACATCAATCAATAATTACAATAAATAATTAGGTCACAAGTCCAACAGTGTTGACCCGGTCCTTTGGCATAGATTTGGTTATATTCGTACGCACTAAATTTAGTGACTATAAAAAACCATCCTTAGAGACAAAACTAATGACATCAACAAATAAATAATTAAAATAAAATATCATAACCAATGAAAATGGATAAATGCTTGTCGGAACATATTTATGAATAATACTTTTAACTTTAATGTAAGAGAAAGTTATTGGGGGATATTCGAACCAGTAATAAAGCTGTTGACAAACCAAGAAAAAGAAAAGATGAAGTTTGGTGAAAGTGTAATTATGTGTTCGGTTCAGGAGACAAACTGGTTGACACTGTAACTCTCTTTATTTGAACAACATTTACACATTTATTAGTTAAAAAAAAAACAGATGTTATGATGCTGTCTAGGTTCGAGAATGACTTCTTTGACTTTTACGGTCATTTGTACTTTTACACTTTTCACCTTCAAACCCACTTAATAAAATGCTTATGTAAAAATCATAGAAATTTAATTAAATTGTAACTTAGGTCTAGAATTTAATGCAAATTTTAATGGATATCATGACTGCCTGTAAAACAAATTGGTTGAGAATTCGTGTTTTTCTCTATAGTTTTGTGTGTTTTCTGAAGTTATACTATTTGTCGTTTAAATATTAATATATACTATACAATATATAATTTGAAATAGTTATTAGCATCGTCTTACCCGGCTAATGTCGTGTATTATAACTTAATTATTACCTAACCATTAATTAACCAAGATAGAAGTCTATATTCAAAACACTATCTAAAACAGAAAGAAAACACTATTTTATAAATTCAATTATTAGTACCAACCGACTAAACTGTACTGTTGCTAACTTGCTATGTAAACTAGTAGTTCAATGGAGACAGAACCAGAGATAAAAAAAACTAAGCCGTTCATTGACGTGTATGTGTCATTTTCTTCTCTTAATTAAAGAAATGAAAAATGATGATATTAAAAGTAGTAATATTTATTGCAAGACACCCGTGTGAAATGTAAATGATGGAGAAAACTACATTCCAAAATCCACATCATTATGCTTCCATGTTGTAGTCTCCAGCCCTTTTTCTCCTCCATTTATTCACATTTTTTTTGTCCAACTACTTCTTCACATCTCGTAATTACTTAATAAATTAAAATAAGCTTAAAACGGAACAACAGCTATATGTAGTTCCAAAACAAAAATAGATGATTTATTCTTTAATTCATCAAAGTGTTACAAAATTACAAAGAATTGTCTTCTCTAATTCAGCTAGTTTTCATGTTTACGTTAATTTCTTATATGTAGAAATAAAACCCTTTTTTCTACCCCTAAAAACCCAAATAAAGCAGAGAGCACAATAAACATGCGCAGGTGGTCCTTAACTATCGCTTTGCATGCAGTAATATATCGAATCTTAAAGTTTTAATAACACTAAATCTCAATGAATCGCAATCAAACCAACCACATAACACCTGCATCTCTCATTCATACGTGTCGTATTTTTGATTTGCTTTGCATTTTAATTTTTTAATTCGAATTTTCACAAAGAAAAAAAGTTATTTTTCCTAATTAAAAAACACACACACACCACAAAAGGCACGTCTACAAACACATAGAAAGATACCTTGAGTTGAGCAAGAGCTGAAGGAGTTTCAGTGAGAAACTTAACGGCTAGAGTCATGATTGTAGACGTTGTTTCATAACCAGCCACCAGTAAAGCCACCAAGAAGTCAACAATCTCTTCATCGGAAAATCTTTCTTCCGCCGCAAGCAACGCCGCTAGCATATCTTTCTTTCTCTCCTCTCCTTCTTCCTCCTCTTCCCTTCTCTTCATCACCACCACCGTCAACGCTTCCGCCACCTTCGTCCGCGCCTAAAAAATTACAAATATAAATATAATATTAGCCTTTAAAATAATTTGACCAAAATTAGCTAGATAGTTTTTTTTTTAAAGGTTTGCAAATTAGATAGTAACTAAACTAAAATAAAATAAAATAAAATAAAGAAACCTTGATGGCTTTGCGGTAAGTGGTAGAGAAGAGAGGAAGAGGAATAGAGAAGAATCCTTCAATGACAAGAAGATACTCTTTCCTTAAACTCTCACTCCACTCCCCAGGATCAAAGCTCATCAGCTGCTTAACCGTTAGCTCAAACGTTATCTGCATCCATCATCAACAACATGTTACATATATATCATTTATGCATGCGGTGACTCGTCTTGACTCACTGAGTCAAGAACTCGCTCCGGTGATTATTCTATTATACTATTTTAAAAATAAAAGTTTTTATTTATATATATATATTCCTTTATCAGGATATTTGTTTACCTTTTTAGCTTCTTCCATGAGGAGAACACGAGAGGACCAAGAATCAAGATTAAACCGGACTAACCGGTCAATATCAAGCATGAGATGATCTTTAATAATCGAAGAGTTAGCGAAGCTCATGGTGAGAGAGTGCATACGTTTATGCAAAGAGCCTTTCATAAGAAGCAAAGAGTGTTTACCCAAGAGGTTACATATAGAAGCTGGATAAGAGCACTCGAAGAGCTTCCCTTCGTTCTGTAGAACAAACCGGTTCGTTTCCGGGTCAGCTGAGAAAACCGTCGGTTCACCAAATATATGCGTCATGAAAACCGAACCGTACCGGGCAACTCTTGCGTCCACGAAAGGCTCAGGGTTCTCGGTCTTGTAAGCTGAGATGAGCTGAAGAGTCTCGCCTATGAGAGGTAGGCCGAGACTTCCTGGTGGAAGTCCCATACGCCGGTAACGTGTGCGGCGGAGGAGGAGGAGGAAAGCGGCGGTGAGGGAGGTGAGGAGGAGGAGGAAGGCGGTGAAGGAGAAGGAGAAAGCCATTGATGATGATGATGAGGAGATGGTAGAGAGATAGAAAAGAGAGTTAGTATTAATGGAGAGGGGGAGAGTGGGCACACGGGGGGTTTCTGCATAAAGTAGGACCTTTCATCATTATACTCTTTTGCATTCTTCTTCGTTTTTATTTTTTTATTTTATAAAAATATATATCGCATTTATTATTCCATAAATATATGATTTAATAAATATTCATTTTTATTACAATTATTATTATAGCATTCTTGATTTGTTCGGAGATTATCTATCAACATTTTTGAAACGTAGAAAAACGAAATTATGTTTATAGTTTATTGACTTGGAGAGTCTTGGAGTTTTGTTTTTTTTGTTTCTGTCAAATTACTTAAAACTTATTCGGTAAATAAGAAAATTACTACAGTAAATGTCCATAGTACTTCAAAATTCATTTAAAATATCATATATTATTTTTTTTCACCACATATTTTATAATTTTATGGTCTGGTAGCTCTATACAGAATTGTTTATATGTATTTTACGAAGGCCTACTATTTATCAAAATATATAATTTAGACTAGATCGGATCAAACCAATTATAAATATAAAATATCCATCTTTGAAAATGTTTCAGGACGAACAAATCTTAAAGAATTTTCAACTAATTTATACAATGTTGGGGCAGTAAATGAGTCCTAGACGCAGTTTGCTTTAAAAATGTTATCAATAACTAACAACATGTAGGTTTTGATTGTTAGCAGATTTTTCAGTTATTGCGATAAAAATTTGTGGTACTCCATTTTGTGTGTAAATAAATTGTTGAGAATAATGGGGATATGGCTTATATGAAGAGATTTTAAATTTTAAAATTCTTATGGTTAATGTTTTATATTTGGTACAAAAAAAATTTAAGCATATTTGACATTTTATCATTAGTTATAGTAAATAGAAATTAATTACTTAAGCTGCATCAAGAACACACTATTTTACTATGATTGATGTTATATAAGTGCATGTCAAAATATGACAATATATGTTATCCTAAATATAATTTTAAACATATACTAGATTTTGACCCGCACAACCGTGCGGGTTTTTGTTTTTATTTATAGTTATAAACTTATCAATAGATATTTTGAATTATACAATGGTTTACATTAACACTTTGTATAATTTATTAAGGAATCAAATATGTGTTTATTAACCGATCCGGTTTTATAGGAGTCAGTTGTTATATTAGGAATAAAATATTATTAAGCCATATTAGTAGGACTAATGAATGATAACTGATTTCTAGTGAGGGTCCACTTTTTTAAAATATCACACATGAATCAAGGTTGTGACTTCTGTTTTAATATATAAGATTTGTAATGGTATACTTGTTCAAAACAAATTGCACTTCTTCTCAAATTGACCCATAATTTTGTTTGGTTGTAGATCTTACATCAAAGCACCGGTCTATTGAAATTTAGTTTCTAGCTTTGGTCTTATTGATTTGATAGCATTTAGTTTGAAAAGTCATTATTCTTAACTTTAAAATTTTAATGGACATGGCATTGCGTGACTAATTAATAACAAGAATAAATACCTTTTAATATACTCGACAACACATATTTGACAACAAAAATTATGAAGACAGAACTAGAAAGTTAAAGACAAAATGGAGTGACAATCGTAGATTTTGAATCAACGTAATATCAAATATTCAAAATCTGTAGGTAGGATGATATGTTCTGTCTCGCCCTCCCTCTTATGTTTCCCGCTTCCTCTTCTTTCTTTTAATATAAGTTGCCTAGCAAGTAGCAACAACTCTGTAAAATTTTAAACCGATATTAAAATGATATTCATACAAAAAAAAAATCAAATAAAATCAAATGCACCATGTTTAAGGGAAATAGTTGAAGGTCGTCTAGCCTTATTGAAAGGAAAATAACTACATGTTAGTACACTTTATTCTGAAAATTAGTCAAAACAAGAGTCGAAAGACTTGGGGAGGACCATTTTGCTAGTAAACGAATGTTGGTTTAGCATCATGAGGTATTCCCAAAATCAAACATGATTATGGAAAAACAGATGATCATAAAACATTTATCTTTCGAACGAAACTAAGAAAAAGAGTTGAGGAAAGAAAGAGTAGCATGTGCGTTGTTGGTCCACAATTTGCCTATGAACACTTCACATGTCTCTCTCTTTCCCTCACCAAAACACAATTTCATGAGTTTCACATCATCTCTTTTCTTTTAAAAGATATATTTCTTTTTATATAAAGTTCGGTTCTCTTCATAGTTTATTAGTGATCAAACTAATTATGTTCAGTACTTCATGATGAGTTTTGATGTACTTACATGTGACTTTTACGCGTTATACTTTTAATGACATGATATAGAAAGGTGGGTTGATATATACACTTGAATTGAAGGATTATAGATGTTTCTGGACTTAGTAGTCTTAATCAATATGGTTGGGTTTTGGGTTGTTCTTTAATGACCAACCCTTAATTTGGATAGTATCAGATACTGCTTTCTAGTTCAATTTCTTAATCACTAGCACATGTTAACAACCTTCCTCATCCACTAAGAAAACAATGGATTAGTTTTGTATATTCTAAACAGAAATGGTTGAATTAGTTTATACACCCAAGGAGAAGAGGAAAATGGGTCAATGAAAAAAAAGTGCATAGAGAAGAGTAAAAGGCAGCGGTGGAGCTATGGAAGTAGTGATTAGCATCACTTGCCTATCTTAGTTCTAAGTTTAATTTGCCTTTTATCTTCTCTTTCTTAGATGCTATGGAATCTCACTGAGCCCCTACCTATAAGATCACATCTTCAATCATTTAAACACACATGCATTTAGCTTAAAAGTCATGAAGTGAACATATAAATTAGCACTCAGAAATACGACACCCGAGTGATTTTACTCACTTCGATCTATAGTGAATTTGATGTCACATACATCGCTTCAATA